>JACDJE010000156.1:1844404-1921473 GCA_016647715.1 Pavo muticus
GGGGGGGGGCGAAGAGACCCATTGATTGGATCTTTCCAGTGCAATTAAATTATTGAATGTTATAGAAATATTGTTCATTAGGAATGCAAGTACAAAGGTGTTTGAGCAGTGAGAGTGAAAAATAAAAAAGTGTTTTTGTTCATGCTTTTAGCCAGGGTAGCCCAAGGTGCTGATAAGTGCAGGCTTCAAAAATGCAGTTTGTAACTTATATTTTTGCTCAGTTTCAAACTGCAAACTTAAAATCCTTTGGCCAGATGGAAAGGCATATTGAAAAATTTAGGAGCTGATATATTAGGTTTTGTTTTATTGTAAAGTTAAAACAGAGTAACTATCTTAGTAAAAACTAAGATAGTTAAAAAAATTTGCTCAAGCAACTGTAAACCTCTGGCAGTTAAATGTGTTTGTGTACGTGTTCTGAAGAGCTTCAGTGGACCTACCATGAGGGGCAGGGTGATGGGTCTGCTTGATTTAAAAATGCACAGCGCAAGCGAGTGCCATTGTAAAAAGAGGGGCAGACAAACCTTGTGATGTATGCTACTGCTTATAGGAAAGTGCTTGAAGTCACCTTACTGTCATTTTATAAGGAAACTGGAAAAGCAATAGCAGCAGCCATTGCTACGTGCTTTTTGGAGGGTGAGGCACATGGATAGTTGAGGTCATTTGGGAGAACAGGACAGCAAGGCTTGGGAACATTCCCCAGGAGCTTTTCCAACACGTCCTGGTTAGTGGTCAGGCTCTGCTGTGAGACTCAAACATCTTGGGCCCATATAATTTGTCTCCTGAAATGTAGCCTCCAGAGTTTTATTCATATGAACCTCTTTCCTTCATTTAAATAAATGTTCTTCCCTCTGCAGCAATTTGCTTCTGTCATGTTGAGTGGGGAAACAAAATTTATGATTAACCACATACTGTAGAGAGTATATTGAGGGCTTTTGAGGTTAAAACAATTGGCTTCTTAACAAGTAACCATACCCTTCAGAGAAGAAGTCTGAACATGCATCTTCTCTGCTAAGGGACTTGTTAAAAGAATCATGTTTGAAGAATGCTGTGCAGGTTTTGTGTCCTCATCCCTCTTTGTGCCAGCTGGCATTGCCTGACACAGAGCTGGCAAAGCAGGGCAGCCAGTCCCCAGGACTGCTGTGTGTTTCTGAAAGAAATGGGAATGCCAATGAAAGCAGGCTGGTTCTTTGCAGGATACAGGCAGTGCCTTCGTTTACAGCTGCTCAGAGCTTGTGTGGAGTTCTGTGTAATTTGAGCACAGGAAGGCTACGATGTAGTGCTAACCCAAGCTTGGAAGAAAGGGCAAGGGCAGGAGCAGGGTCAGGTTTTGCAAACCAGGTTTTGCTGATCAGGATGGACACTGAGTATCTCAGGCGGAAACATTTAGCATTACAGACTCTCAGCTCTTCTGCTCTTCTTGGTGGATGCAAGTGCAGTTACTGAAGTTTCCAGTTGCGTCACTGGGATCTGAGTTTGGCACCACACGTTTCCAGTGATAAGACAAAAAATAAAATGCCTCTCTGGATGAGTATTCTGTTTCTAAACTTCTCCAGTGACCTGGCTTTTTAAGGCAAAAGAAAGGCTCTTTGAATGTAGTGCTTGTAGAATTGCTCTGTTTAAAACAGAGTAACTTGCACAGGTTAATTGTTTTGCAGGGATGTGTGATTGGAGTAATTCTGTTTTAGCTTAGAATTCAGTGGCACTAAAGCAGGCTTGGGATTCAGCTTCACGTTCATAGGATTGTTCTGAGTGTAAAGAGTGTTTCTACTGCTACTCCAAAAACTGTATGTCTCCTGAAAGACTGAGGCCTCACCTCATCTGCATTGCCTAGGATATCATGAGGGCTATAAGGCACTTGGGTTTGAGCCACTGAATCGCACTTCTGTATGACTGTGGCTGTAAATAGATACACATTTCCATGTACCTTTAATCTGGTGTAGCAGTGATTTAAGATGGGGTATCTTCTATGTAGTGAAGAGAGTTTGTTTCATTGCGAACAGTTCAGAGAGGATGAGGTTGTGAATTTGTAGTAATTTAAAATGCTGTGTCACTATTCCATAATGACTACATGGGACGTAGCTGAATTTTCTAGCTAGCAGCTCTGTGTAGCAAGGAACTTCCAATTAGCTGGCTGCAGAGAGCTCCTGTGCAACGCATGACCAAATCCAGGTTCTAAACACAATGTTTCTATCAAAATTCAGCTTATTGTTTTTTTCTGTATTTTCAAGTTGTCTTTGTGATAGCTTGGACAGAGCGTGTTAGAAGACCAGTATCCTGACTCTGTTCTGTAACTTGGGGAAAAGCTAATACAGCCCACAGAGGACCGGTGGGATACGCTCTGTGTGTTCGCTTCTGAATTGGAGAACTGCTGCTACAAGATAAATCAGCCACAGCTTTCATCTTGACCTTTTGGCAACCTTTGGGGTAGAAAATGTTGCACTAATTCATCCTGAAGGTGACACAAGCGTGGACCACAGTGGCAAGATCCTTATTCAAGAGGAGGAGGAAGTAGCTGAAGGTGAATTGTGTTTTTTCTGGCTGTGAGCATGCTGTGTAAGAACAGTGATGAAGCCATCAATATGCCAACACGGTGGATTGTCCTGATAAGCAGAGGGAATCACCTTTGAAAGTCATGTCTATGCCAAGCAAACACACGCTTGGTGCTATTGTTCCATAGTCTGTTTCTGTGTCCAGGCTATGATGTAAACTAACTATTGTTGATCTGACTTGCAGCTATGCTGATGCTGATAAAATACACAGATTGGCCTAGCGTGAATTTATGAAAACTGCAAATGCAATCATGGCTGCTAATCAAACAAAATGTTTTCCTTATCTTGTGTCATCTATAGATGTTAACTTGTATAAATTGTGCAGTGAATGTCACTGTTATGTTCTCTAATAGTACTCTGCATCCTATCTTTATTCACTGTGCTCGAGCTAACCGTAGAGGCACAGAGAGGCAGTCTGGCAACATCTTGCTGAGATTTTGTCTTCGCTATCTGCATTCCTGTAATCAATCCTTTCCCCCAAATAAGAATGCAATTCAAATCTGCACGTCAGCTAATGTTGTAGCCCACCAGTCTTTTGCAGTTCTTAGAGGTATGCTGAATAAAAACCATCACAAGTGTCAAGTCTTGGTAAAAAGTTTGCTAGAGGTCTGGTATTTGATGGGGAGCGTGAGCAAAGGAATATGATAACTGGAAACATCTCCTGCAATTGTGTGGGAGGCCTTTCTTTGTTTAACCAGGGTCAGTGCACATGCTTTGCCTCTATTTGCAGTTGGATTGAGTGTCTGCAGGAAACTCATTTAGCTTAAAGAGAGTGCATTTGTCAGAATGTTTTTATAGTAGAGTCAATATGGCAAAGACTTGGGTTATCGCTTTCCATTTTGATTTGAATTTCCTGCAGCTGAGAAGACAATAAAATTTCTGTTAGGATTTCTTTGGTAGTAAGGAAGAAGGCTGCTTATGTCAGATGGGACTTAAAAGGTCACCTAGACTAATTTTGTTTCAGCACAGTGAGAAGCTGTCTGCAGGAGCTCTTTTTACGTGTATTTGGCACTGTCAAAAGAGGTGGAGTAGCTACAGGTTTCTGGTAGTGGGAACATTTCTGAATTTTAACTCAGTTGAGTTAGGTCCTCTGCCCTCATGATGTAACAGATTGCCTTGTGCAGACAAAGAGCTAGACAAGATCAGGCAAGCTCTGCCCTCCTTCAGGAGAAGGCTCTGTAAAGATGTTGTATTAAGACATCAGGTACCTCACTGCCTCTCATGGACTTGTGTACCTTGCTTGGTGAGCAGCTCCCATCTGCATGGCACTGTAAGAAGGCCAGTGGCTATGTCTGTGATGCTTTGGGATGAGGTATTTATGAGGCTGGATGGCTGCTTGAGTATCATATAAATGAGTGCAGCTGGGGAAGGGTTTGCAGAGAAGGTAGTGCTCCTGAATTGATTTGGCCAAGATTTCCTATGTTCACGTAGAAGAGAATGCCTCTTGGCTCAGGCATTTGAAGTGGTTCTAACAAGCACACCGCACCCCTTTGCCTCCCTCCTCTTCCTAGGCTGATTGAATGAGTTGTTTGTAACCAGTGAGTTGAACAAGTGAGGAAAGTCCCTGGAAATTGGCCCATTTATCTCAGGGCCATCATTTCCCCTCTATCCATCCATACATTGAATAATGTGTATGCTAGGAAGAGAATTCTCCTCTCACTTCTGTGCATTTCTTAATGTTGCCTTGTTTCATTTTTTTTTGTTGTTGTTGTACTGTGAAATTCTTTGTTTAGCTTGGCTTGTAGCTTCAGTTTTGTTCTGTATCTTCTTTCTTTCTCCATTTCATATTTTTTTCATAAATTACCATGAATAAACTTGTTTTTCCCTCTTGTCATTTAGTGTTTGCTTTTTTTCACTATTCAGCCCTTGATAATCTAATGTGATCTTGCACAACTCTGGACTGTTAACAGTACCAAATGAACCAAGAGGTAGATTATCATTTTCAGCCAGGCTAAAATGACTTCAGAATTTTTGTCATTTTTTTCTCAGTAGTAACCAGGCTGTTCTGTGGCAGGATTTCATAGAATCATAGAATGGCCTGGGTTGAAAAGGACCACAAAGATCATCTAGTTCCAACCCCCCTGCTATGTGCAGGGTCGCCAACCACTAGACCAGGCTGCCCAGAGCCACATCCAGCCTGACCTTGAATGCCTGCAGGGATGGGGCATCCACAACCTCCTTGGGCACCCTGTTCCAGTGTGTCACCACCTTCTGGACCCGCTCTGAGAGCTCCACGCCTTTCTTGTGCTGGAGGCCCCAGTCCTGGATGCAGTACTCCAGATGGGGCCTCACAAGAGCTGAGTAGAGGGGGACAATCACCTCCCTCTCCCTGCTGGCCACCCCTTTCATTTTCATCACTGTTGCAGTGCTGTTGTTCTTTTTGTAACCACAGCAGGATCTTCTACAGTAATGACCCACGACACTTTTACCTAAGAATATGGAGGATGTTAGCGACTTGACAGTGAAATTCGTAAGTGGCTTGTCTATCCTTATTGTAAGTGACAAGGTATATATATGGTGCCCTATGCTACATAGTCCTCTACTTGTAGACACATCCATGGCAGGCTTTCCATCTAGCAAGTTTACAGTAAGTGTGAATATGTGCATATACATGTTTATAAGTGTGTGTGTGTGTATAACATCTATATTGGAGAAAATGAAGCATATGGAGTAGATGATTAGTCGCAGTATGGCATGAAATGGCACACAGTGTCATGAGGAAAAAAAAGAATGGCTTAGCATCAATACCAAAATAATTGCAGTATGCTGGGAAAATGCTTTGGTTGTGTCATTTCAGAGCTGTTGTTCCTAGTACTTTGCAGAATACCCTCTGCATTGGTTAGGTCCATTTCCCTGTTTTTGAGGTCATCCTTTGCAACCATGTAATAGTTGGACTCCTTTATTTCTGCTATTTTATTTCTACTCTTTTGTTTCAAAAGAAAACAGCTTAAGAAGAAGAAAGTAGCTCCAAAGCAGTACTAGTATGGTATGCCAGCACAGGCTCCCAGCAACAGCTGCTGCTTTTCAAGGTTGTAACTGCTGATTTGACTGTCAGAGTACTTAATTCTTCAGGCTCACGTAGGTTGCATCATGGATTAAGAAGCTAGTATGGTATCCACGGTCTTAGTCAAATACTTTTAGTGTTTTTCTGATGGCAAATGCCAGTTCTTAACAGTTCCACTTGCATTGCTGCTTCCTCTAGACCTTGATGGGTTTTTTTTACTGATGTGGCATTTTGATTTTGCAGCAAGCTTGTATAACTTTGGTAGTTTACATAGTGTTTAAAGAAGCCAGTGGGTGCCCTCCTCCTGTTACTGCTTCTGACATGGATATTTCTGATTTTTTTTTTTCTGTCATGCTTCCAGGGGAATTAACTGAAATAGCACTGTGGCCCTCTGCAGACATGGTGAACCTTAGTGATGTAGTTCTCAGCCTTGTGTTTTAAGCTCAGTTGCATGCATTTGCTGCACGGAACCACATAGGAAAGAAAGAAAATATCATTTTGTTGCTTCATCTCCCAGCCAGCCCATTTTCACAAGCATCTTCTTTGGCTCGTCTCCAGTTGTATGAAACAGGAGCTTAAGATTGGGCTTACTGACTGCATCAGTAACATTGAATTCTGTGCCCCGTGTATGTAGCCTGTGTGATGAGACGTGCATGGGAGCCTCGTGGGCTACCATTTGCTCAGGGACATGATTTAGCGGAGGGTTGTTAGAGTTAGGGTAGGATGGTTAGGTTGTGGTTGGACTCAATGATCTTTAAGGTCTTTTCCGACCTGAGTGATTCTGTGATTCTCTGATTTGTTTTTATTTTGCTATAGCAGCAGTCCTGGCTACTTCTAACTTCCTCATCTTTTTTAAGGAAGAGAAAGCTACAGATAGAGATTTTATTTCTTTTATTACAACGCCACATAGGAAATGGGGAGAGGCTGGTCTGCAGCAGGGTGCTAAGGGAAGAGTGAAGTGCATTGAGCCAGCTGGGTTACTGGAGCTGCTCTTGCTGGCAGCACCCTTTGGAGCCTTTCCCAGAGGGCTGAGCTGAGAGGGACCTGGGAAGTCCTCTGTAAATGTTCCTTCACTTGCCTCTGCTGCTGCACTGAGGAAGTGCAGCTCCACGTGCGGCTGGAATAGCACAGTACTATCTCAAGTACAGATAGTACTATCTGCAGCCTGTAGTTTCAGCATCCCGTAGGTCCAGCCCGTTCTGGTGAGCTCTTGGTTATAATTGTGAGAGTTAGAATATTGTTTTAAACTGAATACACTTGGCCTGATCTGACAGGTCAGTGGCTAAATGCTGGAAAGAAGTATTTCACAGATCTGTGAAAAAAACAGGCACTACATGGGCAGAAGGACTACAGAAAGGAGGACATTCCATGATGTTTGTAGATATCTATCTACTGCATAGTGTGTTGTTAAGAGACTTGAAAGTACAAACGTTGAAAGTGTGTTTTTCCATCTGAAGTGATTTCAGCTGAGATAGAAATAAGCTAGGAGGTGGTTATTTTTGCTTTCAGCCTGTGTCAGGTATGTTCAAGAAAAGACAAATGAGCACTTAAGACTAAAGGGGAGGAGGACATGCAGGAGAAAACATTGAAGAGCAGCAGGAATGTTGGAACTTTGCAGGACAAGCAGAAAGAAAGAAAAGAAATTGTTGAAGGCAGAGTGGTGAGTTGGAACAAGCCGTGGTTGGATTTCAAAGCAGTTATACCCTTAGCTTCCTCATTCCCTCCCTTCACTGGAAATTATTTGCTTATTTGTGGCTTTCTGATATTTTTTGGATTTTTTTAAACTCAGGTTTGTTGCATGACTGAAGCGTGTGTGTTTCAGCCACGTCTCTAAATCATCATTTTCCATTGCAGTGTTTGTATACGTCAGTGATTTTGCTGTTCATCGTCTAACTTTGCTCTCAGCATAAATACGGAAAGTAATGTGGCACACAGGTCTGTAAGCCTGAAACTGATGGAAGGATTCCCAATTTAAACTTAAATTTTGGAAGCAAATTCTGCTCAGCTGCTTTATCAGGAGTACACGCGTGGCAGGCAGTGAGCTGTGTGTCCTCGGAGTTTGAGGAGGTCCTGATTAGCATCACCATTGCAGTGTAGATAATTCTGCATATAAGTAAACAAACACAAAGATGTTAGGAGAACTGAGGGCTGACTTATGGATAGTTTGGGCTGGGTACTATGTGAAATTGATGGCAGAGGTATAATGGGTCATGCTTGTGATGTTTGTTGATGCTTGAGAAGGAGATCCTGGATACAGTTTCCAAGTTTTCTCATGACCTACCAGCTGTCTCAAGGGCAGGCTGTTCAGTTCAGTTATGGTTGTATCATTCATGCAGGATACCTTCACATTGGCAATTGTGTCGGTGAATTCAGGGGTCAAATCCATTTTTTGTTTTATGAGGAAAGTGACTGCTTCCCTTTTGCAGTCCTTAGATACATTAAACGTTTCTGATGTCAAGTGATTTTCAGTAGTTAATCTGTATTCTTAAAAGCTCATCACAGACATGTTCTGACCCTGTAATCTTTTCTAATCTTACTAGGACTTTACAGACTCCAACCCAAGTTCCAGTGGTCGTTTCTCCTGGAAATCAGCAGCTGCATACTGTAACACTCCAGACGGTGCCTCTTACTACAGTGATAGCCAGCACAGATCCAGCCTCAGCAGCAACGCCCCAAAAATTCATTTTACAAGCCATTCCTACTTCACAGCCCATGACAGTTCTTAAAGAAAATGTCATGCTGCAGTCTCAGAAGCCAGTCTCACCTCCTTCCTCGATTGTGCTGAGCCCAGCACAAGTTCAGCAGGTTCTCACCAGCAGCGTGCAGACAATTTGCAATGGAACAGTTAATGTGGCTTCGTCTCCGTCCTTCACTGCCACCACCCCAGTGGTAACTTTTTCACCCAGCAGCTCACAGGTGGTTGCTCATCCATCTGGCACAGTGATCACTTCAGTTATTAAAGCAACAGAAACTAAACAGATTGGGGTACAAGGAGTGCTGAAAGAAGATGACGGTGACAAATTAGATGATCCTGAGCAGTCAGAGCAGAGGTTCCAGCAGCAGCCGTTCGTGATGGTAGTATCCAGTTCAAATAGTTTCCCATCTAACATACAACCAAAGCAAGAAAATGAGCCATTGGAACCCAATTCATATTAATAAGTTAAAAAAAAGAAAAAGACCCTGTGGATGATTATTTTCATAAATGTGATGGGACCTTTTCAGTTATGTATATATATAATTTGATTCAGAAGCAAGATGTTACAAAGCGACTTAATTTCTGCATTTAATTGTTAGAATTCATGCTTTAGAACAGATTTTGATTTTCTGTTAATTGCTAAATGTTATCGTAAATAAAATTGCATATTACTAATGTTTCAAAATACAGGCATGAAGAAACGTGCTTTTTATGTTATGAAGACGTTATTTTGAGGTTGTTGGCCAAAGTTCCAAACTTCTTTCTTACTGTATGTTTTCAGTCTTGCTGATTTACATTGCAATAAGATTATTATAACCTTTGTCTGTTTAATCTGTACATGTATCACTTAGCTTTTGAAGCAACAGTTACTTTTCATTGGACTTTTTCATTCCATGTGTATGAGTGTTTATGAATATCTTTCATACCAGTGAATTACATCAATTTTACACGTTGATAACCAGATATCCTCTTGCATTTTTTTGCAGCACAAGCTCTTGTGTGTGCAAAACGGCATATACACTCCTATTGAGAGTACACAAAACATTTATTCCAGTAATGGACAATGCCATGTCAATATTTTATAAGAAAACATCTGATAGATATATTTAATTACAGAAGCTAACAGCATCACTACAGGTGCAAAAGTTTCATGCCATTTTGTGACTATGAAGCTTAACAATCTTGCTTTCTACTTCAGATTATTTTGTAGGGGGGAGGGAGAAAAAATATATACAATTTATGCAGATATTCTGAGATTAATACTGCTAAGAGTTCTTTTTGATTGTAAATAATGTACATTCAATAAGGAAGTTTTTTCAGCTAATTTGTTTCCATACAAATTTTTGATAGAAGAAAATAAGATCATTATGTTTAGAGGTTTAATATTATATGTATTCATATTACAGAGTGAATTTGTATTTAAAGACAAATTTTTAAATGATGGAGCCCTCTGAACCTTTGGTTCTTGTCTTTTGTATTTTTAATTGGTTTATTATGAAAATAAATCAAATGGAAAAACATTTTTCTGTACTTATTCTGAGATGTTTTTGGATTATTACGGTGTTTTGATGATCATTATGTGTATAACCAAAATACACTGAGAAATAGGACAACATGATTAATCGACGTGCGTCTGTGGTGGGACTTGAGCAAATGAGCAATTCATGAGTCACTTCTGAACAGACTTGAACACACCCTCTGTGCTGTGGGCATGTGATGACATGGTGTCCTCTGAAACAGCAGCGCTTTTGGAGCTCAAATGAAAGCTGAACTATGTCCGAGAAATGCTCTTAAACTCCTTTTCTGTCACTTCCTAATATGTTATAAACAGCCCCAAATTTTCATTGTAATTTTGGGATGTCATTTAGCTCAGAGAGCCTAATGTCTTGTATACTGGCTGTTGGCTCAAACTGCTGTCTTTGAAACCTAGCCTTATTTCAACAGAAGGTTGATAAGTATGCGTAGTGAGATGAGTAGCATGTAAAAATTAAAGGAAATATTCTATAAATGTATGTAGGAGATGTAGCAGTTGTTTCATAAGGTTAATTTTGAACACGCTGGTACTACAAAAACTAAATACTAATGTTCTGTCAGTAGAGGTGACTTGAATGGTGACAGAGCTTGGTCTGGTTGAATGGAAGTAATTGAAACTATCTAACAAGCAGTTCTCAGCCACAGCTGCCCTGTTTGGCAGTTGAACTCGCTTAGTTAAATGTATGTCTCTTTCCCCTGCCTTCCATGTGGTTATGTTTTGACCTGCAAACCCACAGACGTAATCCCATTTTCGGGAAGGCTGGCCATACCCAAACTGGGGACTGACGCCAGCTGACTGGTGGAGGTTTGTCTGGCAGCGCTCCCTGCAGCTGGGCCCTGCTGGCACTGTTGCTGGAACATGAGTAAGCACTGTAAAGTACATCTCTCACAGCTCTCATCTTGAGGACTTTCTATTTCAGACTGACGAAATCACTGGGAGAGGCAGGCTGCCTTTTCATCAGGCTAAAAAATCGGGATGTTTTTCTGCAGTATAAGGCCTTTGTAGTTCTAGGAAGCCTGAGGTGAGGGCACCTGGGGTGGTAAGGCTTGACTGACTGACAGCCAGGGCAGGCTCAGGCTGGGTGTTAGGAGAAATGGCAGCTCAGAGCGGTGAGGCACTGGCACAGGCTGCACAGGGAGGTGGTGCAGTCACATCCCTGGAGGTGTTCAGGATCCATGCAGCTGTGGCTCTGAGGGACATGGTTAGTGGGCACGGTAGGGATGGGTCCGTGGTTGACGAGGTGATCTTGGTGGTCTTTTGCAATTGTAAAGACTCTGATTCGATGACAGTGGGGGGAGTTGTTTTGCTGGTCTGTTTGTTAGATACATGAAAAAACATACCATGAGGTTACAGCTTTGTCAGCGAAGCCTTACTCCATACAAAGGATAAAACGATTTTGTTAGCTTAATTCGTCGGCGGGAAGCAAACGCGGACGCAGCACCATCCGCCCCAGCCCAGCCAACTCCCTCACAGCGGCCGCCCCGCGCATGCGCACCGCGGCGTCCTCCCCCTTGTGCGCCGCTCTGTCCCGACGGTCCTCCAGCTCTATGGAAGGGGCGGGAAGGGTGCGTGCCTCTGTAATGATGGCCGCCCCGGCCCGTCACGGGGAGGGCGGGAGGAGCTTGAGGGGCCGCTTGGTCCCGGCGCATCCCGTCAGGCCACGCGCGCGCGGCTGCGGCCTTGGGGCGTGCTGCGCGGGCGCCGCGGCGGCTCCAGAAGTTTCTTGGGGGCGGCGGGCGGTATGGCGGCGGCTGCAGAAGCAGCAGCGCGGTGAGCGTCCCGTTCCTTCTTCCCTGCCCGCGCGTCCCCGCTTCGCCGCCTCACGGCGTTGTGTTTCCTCGGCAGGTTCTCGGACGCGGACATCGACCGAGACCCGACGGCGGCGGCGCGGGTGAGAGGCGGGACGGGGTGCGGCGGAGGGCGCTGAGGGCTGTGGGAGGGACTGGGGGCTCTCATGGGCGCTCCCGCAGCGCTGTCCGCAGGGGGTGGTTTGCTACGCTCCTCCCGGAGGGCTGCTCTCCGTGTGGGGCCTGGCTCAATTCAGGGCGCTTCTGTCACACCACTCGCGCTGATAGAGAAAAGGCAGAAGTAAAACCTCTCTGTGTGCTATGTGGATAGGTCAGATACCTGAATCAGTTGTCACTTGCAGTTAAATAAACAAGCTTATCAGAGAAAGATATTCAGTCTATTAGCCTTTATTCTGCCGTGACCAGTGAGTCCCATAATGCAGCGTAGCGTTCTGAAGACTTACCAGCTTGGAGCTGTACGTAGTGCACCAGGTTTGCTTGCTCTTAGGTGTGGTCTCTCAGCTCACTGGGATAGTGAATGATGTGGCTCTGGGCAGCCTGGTCTAGTGGTTGGCAACCCTGCCTGTGGCAGGGGGGTTGAAACGAGATGATCTTTGAGGTCCTTTTCAACCCAGGCCATTGCTTCTTAATGGCTTTTTATGTCATCTTAAAGAAGTACTCTGCTGTGTGGAATAATGCTCTGCAGTGTAAGTAGCGGTGACTTAGGAGAGACTCAGAAGTACTTGCTGAAACAAGCATCCGTGTCTTTGTTTTGGTGAGGTGCTCTGTCGAATGAGGAGAAAGGATGACGGTCCCCTTAAACTCAGGCACGAGTGAGACAGGAGGCTGAGAAAGCTTTTAATTCATACCAGCTCTTACCATTATTGTAGTCATATCTCTGTGGATTTACAAACATGTTTGTAACTTGATCGCACGGTAAGGGCCTGGAGCGAAGGTAATTTGGAGGCATCTATTTGAGTCTTTGGGAGGACAGGGCCTTGTGCTTGTCTAAGTAACTGCAGCTGATGTCCACCATCTGGAATTCTTAGTGCCAGTCATCTGCCCCTTGGCTGACTTCTCAAGTAGCTGTGCTGTACGATTCATTTTGGGGAGGAGTGTCTCAGTAGCTGGACAAGATGTGGTGATTGACTGACAAAAAGCCAACCGAGATGAGTTAGCCCAGCTGAAAATGCTTGACTTTGCTTTCCATGGGTGAAGGCTAGTTCTGCAGCTCTTCCTCTGAAGAATGTGCTCCTGCACTGAGTGCTGGTTCTGATCAGTGCTCCTGTTTTCAGAGCAGAGCATGGGAGGTTACATTCGGTCACAGAATGGGTTCTGCTTGTCAGGCACCTGTAGTTTTCAGTGTCAGACTCCTGCTTGGTTTTGAGGGTCAGAAGTTGTACTTCACTTCTCAGTGTTAAGTGATCCTGTTGGGTTTCCTCATGCTTCTCCTGTCTAGAGTATCTGTATACCATGAATATTTACATAATGATGTCTGCTCTTGAATGTATCCTTAAACTAAGGGGCACGTCTGTACGGTTAGATCTAGTGTTGCTTTTTGTTGTAGCTCTTTCTGCCTCCTGTTTCTTCAGAGACCTCTGAGGTTTTAGAATGTTGTGCTATACTTACGCAGAGGTTTGCACATCTTCCATGACACTGATGCTGCCACTGGAAGAAGCTGTTGTGGCCACGTGGTTCCTAGTTGGCGTAAGCATGGAAATGAAAGAGAGCAGGGTACCAGTCTGAATGAAAACAGGCCCTGCTACTCTTCCTTTTTATAAGGCATTGATAGTCCCTTCTCTGCAAGGAATAGGTGTAACTGGCAGGTTCCTTGTACCTCAAGCTCTGATGCTTAAGCTTTATGGATGAAAACTGATCAATAGGTAAACGTTCATGCTGGTCCAGGATATTTTTTCTGACATCTTACTTGACAGACCTCAGTAATACATCTTCATGGGGATTTCCCAAGTGCCATTTCATGTTTTTCTGTGTTTCTTTACAGGAACTGACAAGAGCTTTGGAAAAGAGTCCAGACGATGCTGAATATTATTGTCAACGAGCTTATGCCCATATTCTTCTACAGAATTACACTGGTAACATCTTCATGCAGCACTGACTCTCCTCTTACAAGTGTATTATGACACATTCCTTATAGAAGATGACAGATCAGCAATAACAGGAAGTGTTAGCTGTAACTTAGTTTGCTGTTTGTGCAGTTAGGGCATACTTGAAAGCTTTCCTCGTCTTCGATTATTTTGTATCTGCAAAACTTGCAGTGAATCTGATACTCTGCAGTCCCAGTTTTCCATTTGAGTTCAGCACAGTACTGTCTTGGAACATTATTTTCAGTAGCAGCTTTGTGTTGTAAGCTCTTCCAACCTTACATGCTTTTTGTAGCCGCTGAATCCAGCTGTGGGAGGAAGGTGATAATGTGCCACCCAGGTGTTATTTGGTTAACTGAATTAACTCAACATTTAGCCCAAATTTCCTGCCATTAATCAAACAAAATAAACAGATAAATGATGGTGATTCACAGTTCAGACCTAAGCAGAGGATTTGATTAAATGAAAGTCACTGCTTCATCTTTTATGGAGCTCTGTAGCTGTTTGAAGACTTAATCCATAGCATTGTGTGAATTAAATGCAGACAGTTTGATTTGTATGCAGGCTAAGGAAGCTAACAGTAGTGATTTTTCTTTGAGGCATACTGAAAGACTTGCATTTCACTGCTTTGCATAACGTTATAATGACCTTCACCTGTAAACTGACTTTCAACAGATGCAGTTGCAGATGCAAAGAAGTCCCTAGAGCTCAACCCCAGTAATGCTGTAGCACTTCTTAGGAAAGGGTATGTATTGTATGTGGTGCTCTGACAGTATTCTGATAATCTTCAGGACAATGATAGCATTTGGATTATTGCTCTATGCAAACCTTTTGCAAGACTGTGAATGAGTAAATTCCATGCCATGCTGCTTGTAACTCCTTTGTAACAAAGCTGGGGTTATGAGATACAAGAGATCTTTTGGTGTGTTGTTTTCTTTGGAGGGAGGGGTGATTGTGTTAACATCCTAACTGCTTAAAAAACAGATTTCATAGGTGATTTAAATTCCAACAGATGTGGGGATGTTGTAATATTCAGAATGTGGATTAGATTAGAAAGTAATTGCAGTTTCCTTGTGGTTTTTCTTTCTTTGTGTCAGGTTAGGAGAATACCATATCAAAAACTACGCGTCTGCTTTAGAGTCTTTCAAAGAGGGACAGAAGTTGGACAGTAAGTACTCAAATTTCTTGTGTGCGCAGCACTCCTTCTCTAATAAGACATGAAATTCTCCAACATATTAGCTGAAAGTGGAGACCACGGTGGTGGTGGTGGTTGTTGTTTTTTAAGGCTTAGGAATGAGGTGCCTGATTTGAGATATCCGGACCAGGTCTGGCTTTTGGAGAGACTTGTGCGGTTGCTACATGGAAGTGTAAAACTGCTTAAAAATGCACGTGGAATTCTTACCTGGTAGCGTGTAATTCTCCTGCCTTACAAAAGGAGGGTGTTTCCCTGCTTCCCAGAGGTCTTGCAGATAAATAGCGGCAATGGTGTGGCACTAAGTGTCACAGGAAGGTTTGTGAACAGGATTGTTGTGTGTAGTTGGATTTTTGAGTTGTTAAACTACCTGATGGGCTGGCCTTCAGGAGAGCATGCAGCTCAGTGGGCATTCAAACTGACAGGATGGATTTCAGCTCTCACTGCATGACAGAAGCATGTGTATGAGCTCTCTTTGTCCTTAGAGTGTTGGCAGCTGGAACTGTGGTAGCAATGGTAAGGGAGGATGGTTGGACTGGATGATCCTGGAGGTCCTTTCCAACCTTGTGATTCTGTGATTCTATGCACACATTTTATCTGGGGGACAATTAGAGCTTTCTAATAATACGACTTCTAGAAGCAGGAAGAAAATAGTTCAACGTGGAAAACTTTGGTAGAAGACCCAAGGAAGCATATAACAAAGTAATTTCTAGATGGTTATAATTCCTTTATCTTTCCTCCTATTCCCCATATCAAATAAAACTCACCTCATTCAATTCCCTTTCTCAGCAGCAGGAGGAAATCTTAAAAGCATCTTGAAAGGTTACACAGAGCAAAGTGCCCTACTCTGATAAGCATTGGCATCATCTGGGATCCTTCAGTTATATTATCCACAACAGTGGCTGAGACTGAAAGCTTTAGCACAGATGTAATTACTTTGCCTCTCCCAGCCGAGCAATCTGCTCCTCTGATCTAAAAGTGGAGTTTGATGGGAGCATAACTAGTTAAGGTTCTTCCTGATAGGTGGTTGTGCCCCCTCCCACTCTTACGCGTTTGCAGAAAACTAAAAACAATAAAAATAAATATACGTAATACACATGAACGTGGTAGCAAGGGTAATGGGAGGACGGTTGGACTAGATGGTCTTGTAGGTCCTTTCCAACCTTGTGATTCTATGATTCTATAAAACCTACCTGTTTATTTGTCACTGTTTTGCTGCTTGCCTGGTTGAAACGTTTCTGAAGCTTCCCAGTGTTTCCTGGTTGCTTCCTCATCTGAAACTTGCTTGTAATGTTCTTCAGCATCATGAAATTCTGTGACCTGTTGTCAGATGAGGGGATTCTTGGAGGCTTTGTTTAAAACACAGATTTTTAGCTTCCATGTTTTCCAACTTGCTGGCAAATTTCTGCCAGTGGCTGAATTTGCCTTTGAAGTTCTGTGGAAATATTGGATGGGTCCCAGGTGAAAATAATTGTGAACATGAGCGTTTTGGCAGAGTTAACTTCCAGTTAAATGTAGCAAGCAGCAAATGAGCAAAGTGCAGTGGGAAAGTTAGCCACGTATCTCTAAGCAGGTGATAAAGAGAGAAGGCGTGAGCTGTTGCCTGCTATAGAGCTGCTGCAGCAGGGAATTCTGTGCTGGCAAGGCTGGTTGCTTTGCCACACAAGGGGGCAGAAGTGCACCATTACATGCCTCTGCTCCTTGCTGATGGAAGGTCTGCTGTACATCTTGGGAGTGCTAAGGAGCACTAATGCTCACTGCTTGTGCTTGTTGCTGGTGGTGCCCTGGGCCTGTCAGTGCTGCACTGTTCAGCTACAGCGATAGATTAATAGGACGTGGTGTATTACTGAAGGTGCAGTGTTTCTTTCTATCGTAGGTAGGAAGCAGGATCTCACTCTGCCATGAGACTAGATGCATGGGGAGCTGTGGGGTTTGCTGATTTGCCTCGTATTGAGGAAGCACTATGATCTGTAACTCTTCGGTACCTGATGTGGGTTTAGGACAGGTACACATGAGAAGTTTCCTTTTTGCTCTGGCCACCTCATTAATTTAATAAAGATGGAATGTGTTAACTTTTTAAAGAAAATGTCTCTGTGTGTCCAAGGGAAGACTAAGGCTTTCTGAACTGAAAGTTCTTCATAATACAAAGAACTTGTTGTCAAGTTCTTTGAGAGGATAATTACTGAGAGGAAAAGAAGTTCTTCCCTCAGGTTATGATGTGCTAGGATGCACGAAAAGAGGCAGATCTTCCAGGATGGTAGGGCAGGTAACTCTGGATCATTCTGTTTGTATTGTGTGGCAATCTTGTCGTAGGCTGTAGTTAAAAAGAGAATTCTTCACTTGCTGCTAAGTGTAGATTTGACTCTGTTTCCCTTTGCAGTGGGTAGCAGTTATATAAGGCACGCCTTAAAGTGTATGCACGCTGAAAGGGTTGAGGTGAATTCAACTCTTTAAGGGTAGATAACAGCAGGACAAGGGGAAATGGTTTTAAGTTGAGGGAGGGAAGATTTAGGTTGGATGTCAGGGGGAAGCTCTTTACTACGAGAGTGGTGAGGTGCTGGAACAGGCTGCCCAGAGAGGCTGTGGATGCCCCATCCCTGGGGTGTTCAAGGCCAGGTTGGATGGGGCCCTGGGCAACCTGGTCTAGTATTAAATGGGGAGGTTGGTGGCCCTGCCTGGCAGGGGGGTTGGAGATTCATGATCCTCGAGGTCCCTCCCAACCCGGGCCATTCTGTGATTCCTTGTGATTACTTGGTAGAACTGCAGTGGAGCCACATTTCATCTTGTGTGCATTTCTGCTGGAACATTGTGTGGGCTTTCTTTTAAGCTTCTTCAAGCCCTCTGCGGGGAAGTTGGTTGCATGAACTCCCTCAATGTGAATTCCAGCTGTTGTAAAGAGATGGAAGTTCGTCTGTGCTTAGCAGTTGGTCAGTAATGCTGCAGCTTTTTTTTAGCATTCCTGACTGTGAAGGGCTTTTCTGGGAATTGTGCTGAAACGATGCATGCTCTGCTACCTTTTTTAGCTGTTTTCCAGTGAATTCATTTCTCTTGGGAGCTTCTTCCTAGAATCATCATGATCTTATGAAACTCTTCTGTGGCCTGCCCAGGGAGGTGGTGGAGTCACCATCCCAGGCAGTGTTCAAGAGGCTCCTGGATGAGGAGCTACGAGATCTGGTTTAGTGCTTGTGATAGCAACGGTAATGGGAGGACGGTTGGACTAGATGATCTTGTAGGTCCTTTCCAACCTTGTGATTCTGTGGTTTTGATTTGTAAAGTGAAACTGGCACCTGCTTATTTCCAACATCCCTGAAACTGTAGATGTGCACGTAAAGTGTGTGTGAAACCACCAGGAGAAAATGCGTGGTGTTTGTGCAGACTTGCACCGGCTGTGGGCTGTCCACAGAGCAGAGGGTCTCCTTTGATATGTCTCTAGAGAGGCAGCATGTGATTGGTTGGGAAAAGTAATTTTAAGAGAATGGATAAGTGCTTAGAAGCAGTACTTCTTGCTCTCTAACAGTCATGTAGAGTTCAAGTGGAAAGCAATATCATATATGGGTCAGTTCGGGGGGCGGGGGGGGAAGCCTAGTATCTTAGAAATTAATTAGCAACTAATTAAGGATATCAGAGTTAAATAGTGGAGCTGTATGAAGTACTTAAGAATTAACTGAAATGAGTGAGTTTACCTGAAAGTACTTGGCAATTATACCATGATTTAATAAATTGATGCGAGTTTAGGATGAATCTGTTCCAACTTGGAGTTGAAAGGAGCTGTTCTTTATGCAATGCTTGTGTTACTTGAAGAGATGTAATGCTGATGTGTTTGATCTCTTCTAGGTGTAGATGATACCTTTCCTATTTGGATTAAAAGATGTGAGGAGATGTTAAACGGTAAGAGAAAGCGCATTTACTTCATGCAGGGTTTGATGTGCCCTGTGATTTAAAGCTGCTTCATTTCTTTCTGGAGGGTTACAGTTTACTTTGTACTTAAACCAAATGTTTTGTGTTTAAAAGGAAGTCGCGTTTTCTTATGCCTTGTTTCTCTTGACTGTGTATCCTGAACTCTTTAGGCTTAGAGGAGTGTGTGGTTAAAGTTCAGACAACTAATTCTGACCGTGGAAGCGCGTGTCAGCTTGCTTTCTAAATCCAGCATCAACATTCTTTTCTTCAAGACCTGAGAATTTAAGTGGGAAAGAGCACTGAAAATCTGCTGCTTTTCCTCTTTGATTTCATGTGGAGGGTGCCTTTGGGTACTAATTGCTGCTCTGCTGTCTTAGCGTGGTAGTCAGTGAGTGTGCACACGGCTTCCTTCTGTGTCTTTCTGCAGTTTGACACCCCTGGCAGTGAACTTAGCTGCAGTGCTTAACTGCCTGCTGATTTTAATGGGCTGTATCAGAAGAGCTGCCTCTTTTTTTCCTCCACCTGTTGTGACTTCTCCCCTCTTTCTGTTGCTTACTGGAGAATGGGGCAGAAGAAAGAATGCAAGTTTGTATCAACGTGTTGCCTAAAAACCAATTGCAGGAGAAGCGGTTTTCCAATGATTTTTATCTTTTTAGCAGCGTGCATTATAAGGAAACAAAGGGAGTTTTTCTTTGGAAACGCTTGATCAGAAATACATGAAGAGAATCATTTAGAAGAGGAAATACTGAGCTACTGTTTACATTGAAGTGTTACAGTGTGGTTAAGGTCACGCCAGTGAATTTGTCTGCTGGGCTTCCATCGCACTCACCAGCTGTAGTTACCTGGCACGGCGTGCAGATTTGATGAGACATTTGTTCTATATAAGGGATGGTCAAGCTAGCACAGACTTGCAGGAAGTGATTTCCATTCTATTTTTTGCCATGGTGTTGATTTCGTTAAATGAAGGTCTTTATCCTTTTCTTGTAAGGAAAGGAAAACAGTGCAGAGGTTATTCCTCCTGTTAATTGGAGCATGTTTTGTACTACAGTTGTATCTTTGCACAAGTTGTTTGTTGAAGTGGGTAGCACGAAGAAAGCCTAATTAGAAATAGAAGGTCATTAAGGCAGCAAGTGAAAGGTAGAGCTGGTATGTTTTTAACTTCTGTACCATTGAGACTGGCATAAATGCAGAATGGCAAGAGTCAGTGAAGAAAGGTAAAGTAAAAGCCATGTGGGTTCACTTTTTTCTGACCACGCATCTCTTTTTTCTCCCTTTTTTCCTGCAGGATCACAGACAGAAGTGGTAAGGTGTCTTCCTTAATATTGTTTGGAATTTTGTCTCAGACATGCTTGTGGAAATCAGTGGCTTCTTACAGCTTGAAAACTTAGGGATGACGTACAAGCCTGGAAATGACTGTGCACTCATTCAAGTTTTAACTTGCAATCTGCGGCCTAATACAACAAAAATCAGCTCATTTTGTCAATGCTAACTCACTTATGACTGCTAGAAGATGTTTTCTCTGGTAGCTCACGTGTGGGTTTTGCAGTCTGTAACTCAGACAAGTATATTTCCCTTTTTAATTGGAAATCTTCAATAGAAATGTCAAAATTGACTTTTTGAAAGAAAAATAGTCTTTGTACCTTTTTTTTATACCTTAGTAATGGGATAGAGGGAGAAAATGTACAGAAAATAAGGTGGGTGTATATAAAGACACATGATTTAAAGGGTTTTTATGTTTAAAAACCGTGCCGTTCGTTCTCAGACCTATTTCAGGTTTCCTTTGTGACTCACAGATGAGCAGCGTAGCTGCTGTGTGTCTTTCAGGTGTGCTTCTTAGCCAGGAAAGGAAGAAATTAAAGCTGATCTGGTTGTTATCTATCAAGTGTGCGCCCTGTGTATTTAAGATACAGTGTGTGCATTGTCAGCCTGTAAATTGTAACTTTTAGAGTCTGTCACAAATGTAGAGTGCAGAATTTCATCTTTCTTTCCTAAGTTAATGCGCACACACAAGGAAAGTGATCAGTATGAAAGTGATTTGTATCTTTGTTCTTACATATGTCTGGTACACTATGTTCTTTTACGCTGATGCGACTTTCTTTCCAATGCAATGTGCTTCGTCTAGAATACGCAGCAGCAACCTCTGTCAGCCAAGATCAAGTAAGTTGACTTCAGCTTTGCTGTGAGAACTAAAATAATTGCCTTTGCTGACTGGGGGGTTGGAGATAGAAGATAATGACTGTAAAAACTCTGTAGACTGCCACTTTGTGAAGTTTCTAAGTGAGTTGTTTCTCAAACAACGTCATTGACTGTTCTCGCTGGGTGGGTGTGGAATGGAGTAGACATCCTAGCTTCTGTTTCTGATTTTCGTGGTGAGCTTAATTCAAAGACTTGCTCGCAGTGCCTAGTGTAGGTAATGATTTTGAGATGCTTTTAAGATCCTGAGGTAAAAAGTGCTGTTTAATTTGTTGAAGGCAGGTTAAGGTGACCCAATTTTCATAAGTTCCTTGATTAACCATTTTTCTATTCTTTAAGTACACGTCAAATCCGTAACTGCTCTGTGGAAGGAAACTGTTCTCCCCTTGCCTTGAACTACGCACTATAATGTCCCAGCTTTTGTGTTGTATGGGGAGTTGTGGGGTTTTTTTAGCTTGTTTTTGCTTTTAAATGTCTCCTTAGAGGCATTTTTTCTTCTTTGTTTTTTTTAAGGTATGACTGGTACCAAACAGAATCTCAAGTAATTGTGACTATAATGATCAAGAATGCGCAGAAGGATGGTGTCAGAGTGCAGTTCTCAGAGAAAGAGGTGATTGGTGTTGATTATTGATAAGCATCCCTAGGTTCCACGAGATGTAGTTCTACCAAATGATGTTCACTTCTATTAAAAGCATGAAGAAATGCTAGAAGCTGTCTTCAGTTTGAGCGTTTTTACATCCAGTTGATATCTGTAGGCAGAATGAAATGAGCTGGGTGCTATTGCTACAGTGAGGTCCACAGGACTTGCCCACAGCGTGCAGTGCGGCACACATGCTGCAGAGGGAGCATCTGCTTTTCAGCTGCTTACCTGTTGGAGGAAGCAATCTGAAGTTCAAGTGTTTGAGTGTATCTCTGTCCATTCATACTCCAGATGCATGAGAGGTACTCTCAAAGTAGTTACAGATAAATAACTTCAGGATGATAACAGAAAAACAATCTGTTGGTGGGTTCATTTTGATTTCTTTCTATCTCTGGAACAGTCAGTTGTAGCAAAGCATACATTTCAAGGAAGTGTGGTGATCTGTCTGCCACACTCAGTACGATGACATCTGTGTTTAATTAAGGGTAAACACTGAAGAGTTAGGTTCTTATTCTCAGCTAAGTTGGTGCTTGGTGAACTATAGAAGTTGCTACTGCAGTCTTTAATGCGTGGCAAGTGCTCACACAGTTTTAACACTGCTTGCATGAATTAGAAGGGAAGTTGCAAATTGTTTTCATGTTCCATTATTAATATGTTGATACCTCGTTTGCTATAATTCTTTCCCTAAAGAGTGCAGATCAAGCTGACAAGATAATAGGCTTTTTGAGTACTTGCAGGCAAAAAAATGAAGAGGAGATTTCAATTCTGTAGTGTACTTTCAAACACCTTGTTGAATAATGCAATAATGTAGTGGTTTTCTCTGAAATTTTGATGCCTGATGTTTAAAGTATCCTGGTAAAGGATCATTAATCACTTCATCTGGATGTCAAATGACAATTCTTTACTCCAAAGTGGATAAGTGCTCTCAAAGATGACCAGAGATGTGTTTTCAACTGTTAACAGATGAATGCGTCAGTGAGGCTCCCATCAGGTGAAGACTACAACTTAAAGCTTGTTCTTCTTCATTCTATAGTGCCAGAGCAAAGTACATTTAAAGTGCTTTCAACAAAGGTAAGCTCTGAGTGTAAATTATTTCTGTTTCTGATCTGTTTTAATGTCTCACTGCAAGAATTGTAGTAGTTTGCTCTTCATATAGGATCGCTTTTTTCTACAAGGTGCCTTTCAGTCAGTGAAAGGTGTTCTAAACTTGTGCAAATATTAGGAATAGTGATATGATGGAAATCAGTTACGTTGAGGATGCTTTTAACAGCTGCTGTTAAAAGATGCCTGTGGCCCTTACCTTGTACAATTCAGGTATTTAGAAAGTATCAATTCCTTGTTACTAAACTTTTAGGAAGCCATGTTGTGTTATGGAGCACTGTCATCTTTTTGTGCCTAAGAAAGAAATGTTAGAGTTTGAGAATTGCAGTGTTGAAATAACTCTTGACCCTTTCATGACCCTCTCCTGCTGGTAGGAGTTACACATAGTGGTAATTGTTCTTGGCATTTCATGAGGCTGTATATACTCAAT
The DNA here is from genome assembly GCA_016647715.1 of Pavo muticus. Lineage (NCBI taxonomy): Eukaryota > Metazoa > Chordata > Aves > Galliformes > Phasianidae > Pavo > Pavo muticus. Next base: position 1,867,529 of record JACDJE010000156.1, read on the forward strand.
GCTGTTTCTGGCAACAGTGCTTGCTAGACACCTGGAAGTTGCATGATGAGAAAAAGAAGGCTTTCATCTCAGCATTTTGTCTTCTATACTACAGGTAACATAACAAACTGGCTGGTTTTGTGTAGCATATACTGTTGATATACCACATGGACGTATACGTTTGTCCACAGAGCCAAGTCTGAACCTCTCAAGCGTGAAAGCATCAAAACCATTTATTCCTTCTATATCAGCAGTGGTTCTACAGAGCTTTTTAATGTTTTGTGACTTTCTCATGTTCTGTTTTACCTGTTCCCTTCTCAAAAAGGTGCCTGCAGTAACCTTGCGTGCTCTCAGGGAACTTTGAGGTGATAAGAAGGGTTTCAACAAGGCTGGCCTAGTTTCTCTGCTCATCACACTAAGGAAGCTGGGCAGGCTGTGTGATTGAATCACATGAGTTCTTATGCTGTGGGAAATGAAGAGGGAGCTCAAAGTACATAGAAAGTCTGCTACTCCATTATTATTTATATAAACTAAAGTAGAATGTATACAGACCCTGTTCGTATGAGTAATTGTGAGGTTCCATTTGCCTTATATTCCTATCTAGCTTCTGTTATACTTTCCGTGTGTCTTGAAATTTGCCACTGCTTTTGTGGAGCATCGGGCATGCATCTCAGCACTCTTGGGAGCAAACATGGTTTTGTCTTCCTGTGCTACCATCTCTAGCCTGGATTAGTTGTTCTGAATAATCTCTGGTAGCCCGAAGTCTGGCTCAGACCATTATTCTCAAAGTGGTGTAAAAGCTTTAATTGTTCAAACGGTATCTGAATTGGAAGTTTTCTGCATTTATGTCCCAGTATTGCTGTTCCTATGTAATTTGGAGTGAGTACTTTTAAGGCAGAACAGCATAAAAGCAAATGCAGGAGGTGTTCTAACAAGTCTAACAAATCCACACTTGAAGATGTACTTCCCCTCCTGGAAAAGGATAGCACTGTGAAAAGTACAGTGAGGGAATACAGGCTTGTATGATGCATCAGATAGTTCTGGTTCTGACCAGCAGATGGAGTCTGAATTAAAAACGTTAAGAGCAGATCTGCATTAAGGATGCTTAAGCATGCCAGGCCTTCTTTAAAGGCTTAAAATATTGTACTTTGCCAAACATCAGATGCTTTAAGGGCATGATGCAGCATCAGTGCTTGTCTGAATACTGGAAATGCAGGTTTTTGTTGCAACGGTTTTGTGTAAGTACTTTGTTCTCATGAGCAGCATGGAAAATACAGAGCTATTGCTTTGAATAATGGAAGCACTGTACTACATCTGATTCTTTATTAACAATTTGAGGAATAATATTAACTAACAAACTGGAGACATTGGACCCACAGTGCAGAAAGCTGCACAGAAGGCTGCTGATTTGCAAGATGTTGCGTGCTTGAATCCTCCTGCATCACTAATATATCTGAAGCTGTCATGGTTTTCCATTTTAACGTGATGAATGAGTTATAGCAGAGGCTGGGAGGCTGGCCTATGAGACATCAGGGTCTGTGGAATTTAGAGATAACGTTGGACAAACCTCTGAACAGCTAGGATGAAAGAGATTGCTGGTCATGAAAAGTTGTCAGCAATTTAGGTGGATGTTTAAAGACTTTAAACATGCTTCCTTCTTCCAAGTGAGCTCAGAGCAATGGGATCTGTTGCAGCCACCTCGGCTGTATGTACATTCATTCCTTTGTAGCATGATGTACTGAACCAAGCAGCTGGACTGTAGTCAAGGAATTACTTCAGTCAGACCTATGTCTGGTCTCATGGACTGAGGCCTTGTTAGCAGTGGGAGCAGGTTAGGAATGTTCCTGGAACAGGTCTTCTAGTTTATACCTGAGAGGAGTTCTGGTCACAAGCTCTTAGCTGATTTTCCAGTGTGAATCGAGATGGTAAAGGAATATGAAGAGAAACTCCCTTCAAAAGCATGATGATCAGAGGGCTGGAGCACCTCTCCTGTGAGGAGAGGCTGAGGGAACTGGGATTGTTCAGCTTGGAGAAGAGAAGGCTCTGGGGAGACCTCATTGAGGCCTTCCAGTACTTGAAGAGAGCATATAAACAGGAAGGGGAATGGCTGTTTACGAGGGTGAATAGTGATAGGACAAGGGGGAATGGTTTTAAACTGAGACAGGGGAGGTTTAGGTTAGATATTAGGAGGAAGTTTTTCACACAGAGGGTGGTGACACACTGGAACAGGTTGCCCAAGGAGGTTGTGGATGCCCCATCCCTGGAGGCATTCAAGGCCAGGCTGGATGTGGCTCTGGGCAGCCTGGTCTGGTGGTTGGTCACCCTGCACATAGCAGGGGGTTGAAACTAGATGACCATTGTGGTCCTTTTCAACCCAGGCCATTCTATGATTCTGTGATCTTTCCCTGGGAGTTCCTGGCCTATCTTTTTCTCTTTCCCATTCCAAACAAAAACCTGTCATCAAACTAAAACAAAATCCTACCCAGAGTCCTGGTAATAGTCTCCAGACTGGGCCAAGAGTGGAAAGAGTCCCCCAGAGTATATGCTGGCACATGCATATCACAGCTAAATGGGACTGAAAAGACTCTCAGGAGGAATGGCATTAGAAAGCTGTATTTGGGAGGACTCTCATGTCTTGATGACTGTTACAGGCACAGTGAAGTCTCTTCATCTTGCTGCATGCTTGAAGTCTAGCTGATGAGTAGAGTGGGACAAGTTTATTTTTAGAGCTGCTGATAACATGAGACATGGATACTGAAGCCAGAAGGTTAAGTACAGATAGTGGTTAAGATGCTGCTGGAAAAAAATCATTCTCATGTTTGCAGCCCCTTTCTGCAGCAGCCTCTTTGCACTCTCACAGCTGTTGGGAGCCTGAGTCCAACAGGATCCTGCTCTGATGGTTCTGTGACTTACAGTGGTCAGTGGCTTCACCTTTTCAACGAGCTTAACCTTGCCAGAGCTTTCTCATGGTAGTTTTATGATCTACTTTGTATCAGAAGGAATCCTGTGCACTTGGAATAGGCTGTGGCTCCTTCCTGCCTCTCCCAGCATGGATTTCTGCAGGACAGTGACTGCAGGATTGCTCCACAAATGTCTTGCTCTGTGATTTGTCTGTAACCGTAGCATATGAGATACCAGTTAAATCAAGTGAGTAGAAGCTTCTGAGGAAGTTGTGCTTTCATGGGATAGAAGCAGAAGTTTTCCTGCAGTTTAATACTTTCAGATAATCATAGAGTCATAGAATGGCCTGGGTTGAAAAGGACCACAATGATCATCTAGTTTCAAGCCCCTGCTATGTGCAGGGTCACCAACCACTAGACCAGGCTGCCCAGAGCCACATCCAGCCTGGCCTTGAATGCCTCCAGGGATGGGGCATCCACAACCTCCTTGGGCAACCTGTTCCAGTGCGTCACCACCCTCTGAGTGAAAAACTTCCTCCTAAAAGGAAGAATACCTGGATGTGTTTACAGTACTTTATTTTGTACTGCTGCTTTGAATGTGAGCCACATTGCCATTGACATAATGAAAGTCTTCACTGGGCAATGAACAATCTGCTCTTTTCAGCTGTATGAGGAAACAGGAATGCACAGTCAGGTTTAGCAGTGGGTAGACTTACAGGCTTAGAGTTTCCCTTAAACCTCTTAGAACTAATAAATGTAGCAGATAGAGTTTGAAACAATAAAACAGGCAGATGATAAAGCAGTTCTGCATGTTTTGGTAGCTGAGGGAAGCTGGATGTGGATCTCTCAATAAAATTCAGCATTGCTTGGCAGAAAAAGCATGTAGGTAGATCTTTTTTAGTCGTTGTCCTCAGTCATATTCAGGTGTTGGATGAGGTGGGGGAGAACTGTACCATACTGAGAACTGCACGCTACGTTCAGCAGCTAACAAAGGTACACAGGTGGTGCTACTTGGCTTTTTAACTTCTTTCCAGCAGAGGGAGCCAAAATGTAAAGGCTGGAACGAGTCTGCTCTTTATAAGTAGGTTGTGTGCAGCTCTCCTCATGTTCCCTTCATAAAAGGAAAACAACATAAAAACTGAAAATGATGGATTAAACATATTGAAAGTGAAGTTAGCTTATTGATCTCTGTCCAGCAAACATGGCAGGGAAGTACAGATGCACAAATAGAGCAAGGGAGGACAAATATGTGCTTTTAGCACGTGTCCCTATGCTCCTGAAGGAAACTATTGCTGTCTCTTCTTCACCTTTGTCTTGCATCTGCAAATAGTCTCAGCACAATTTCTGTACATCTTTAATTTTTAGTGGTTTGGGCTTTCTTTGCTGGCCTGCAGCAGTTTAGGGGCATTTGAAAAAGTAAAAAAAAAATCAGTTTCTTGACCCCAAAACTTCCCTTTAATTAGACATCAGAGGTCTGCTGCAAGCACGGGAGGGGTTAGAAACCCTCAGCATTTTTTTCACAGTTGGCATTTGCTACTTAATAGAGAGGTCTGAGGTAGGAGCATGCTCTCAGCCGCTTCATGCCAAGAATATGATCCTGTGCATCAGTGGAATGTTTCTTTTCCTCAAACCAGCAAATGCAAACCTTGAAATACCCCGAGCAGCTTTACTGGAGAAGCACACCGCCTCGTGTTATGTGTAAAGGAAAGGGCAAAGATGAAACTTCCTTGTGAATGCAGATAGATGGGTGTGGGGCAGATCTGAACTTCTTCATATTGAGGAATGTATTTTAAACAAGCGTGTAAATTAATATCCATGCTTTATATAAAGAGGAAGTTTATGTAAGAAATTTTCCTCTTGTCTTGAGAGAAGGTAGAAATAAGAACAGCAGGCATATGAATGGTTATGTACAAGGGATGTGGCAAAGAGCTTTAGGCTACAGAAGTGATCAGCACAGCTAGCTGCTTCTGTGCAAATCCAACATTCTAATGAGCTGCTGCTGTATAATGCCAGTAAGGTGGGAACTTTGATCATTGTACCCTTGGTTATCCATAGTACATAGCTGGCAAGGGAAAGGTGCACGCCTAATCCCTTCTGTTGTGATACCTTTTCTACAGAACAAATCTATTAATTCTCAATAACTTCTGCTTACACTGGAGAGTTACTTTAATTTCAGAATGCTTTACTTAAACCAAGTTTCTTGGAGTTCAGAATATAAAATACTTTGGATAACTAGGATACTAAAACTGTGTGTGCATAAGACTTTTAGATACGAGTTTGAATGGGTCATGCTCTTGTTTTAGAAAATGGTGATATTTGGTCCTCGCCTTATATTTAGATAACAAAATGCACTGTATGACTGTGGAATGACAACTCTCAACGTTTGTATGTTCTATATGTTCTATGTTCTGGGCTGCATTAAAAGAAGAATGGCCAGCAGGGAGAGGGAGGTGATTGTCCCTGTCTACTCAGCTCTTGTGAGGCCTCGTCTGGAGTACTGCATCCAGGCCTGGGGCCTCCAGCACAAGAAAGGCGTGAAGCTCTTAGAGCGGGTCCAGAGGAGGGTCACTAAGATGATCAGAGGGCTGGAGCACCTCTCCTATGAGGAAAGGTTGAGGGAACTGGGCTTGTTTAGCTTGGAGAAGAGAAGGCTCCGGAGAGACCTCATTGTGGCCTTCCAGTACTTAAAGGGAATGTATAAACAGGAGGGAGTATGACTATTTATGAGGGTGGATAGTGATAGGACAAGGAGGAATGGTTTTAAACTGAGACAGGGGAGGTTTAGGTTAGATATTAGGAAGAAGTTTTTCACTCAGAGAGTGGTGACGCACTGGAACAGGTTGCCCAAGGAGGCTGTGGATGCCCTATCCCTGGAGGCATTCAAGGCCAGGCTGGATGTGGCTCTGGGCAGCCTGGTCTAGTGGTTGGTCACCCTGCACGTAGCAGGGGGTTGAAACTAGATGATCATTGTGGTCCTTTTCAACCCAGGCCATTCTGTGATTCTGTGATATGATTTAAAACTCACAGCTAGGGCAAAGCAATCAGTAGTAGACATCGGGAGTTAATAACTAAGGAGATGATTGGAATTACTAGCTCCAGTAACTAAGGAGTTGATTGGAGAGCCTGATTCGTTATTTTCATGTGTTAAATACAGCAAAACATCAGAATTTCAAAGGATATTTTTCATACATTTTAAAATCAATGTGTGAGCTGTTGCTCTAGCTCTGCCAGGTTTGATTTCCTTCATCCGTCTGATCAGAGCTCGACACAAATTTTCCAAGCAAACTTTCCCTTAGCATGAATTGTAGAACAGAAGATGCATTAGAAGTTAGAATAAATTTCTCACAACTCGTCAGCACATACCAGAATTTTCTTTTTAAAAGAATTCTGGTCATTTTTATGTATCTCATCTGAACTGGTGAGGAAGGACACTATTGTGGTGGAGGGTTATCAGGGTGGTCAGGTGGCTGCAAGCCATGAGCTACAAGGAGAGGCTGTTCAACCTTAAGAAAAAGCTGAGGGGAGGAAATCTTCCTGCCTAAAGAGACAGCGTAAAGAAGATGAAGCTGGACTTCTTTCAGAGATGTGGTTATAAGAGGGATAGTCAGTGGGTACGGATGGGTGTAAGGCATCATTCCTTTTGCATTATCATAGACTCACTCAGGTTGGAAAAGACCTTGAAGATCGAGTCCAACCACGACCTAACCATACTACCCTAACTCTAAGAACCCTCTGCACGATCATGTTCCTGAGCACCACATCCAGAAGGTTTTTAAACACATCCAGGGATGGTGACTCAACACCTCCCTGGGGAGCCTATTCCAGTGATTAACAACCCTTTCTGTAAAGAAGTGTTTCCTGATACCCAACCTAAGCTTACCCTGGTGCAACTTGAGGCCATTTCCCCTCGTCCTGTCACCGGTGAGAAGAGACCAACCTCGCTCTCGCTGTAAGCACCTTTCAGATATTGAAAGAGAGCAATTGCTTTGTATTTCTGATGAATGCAGCTTCAAATCTTCTTTGCTTCTGTTGCATTCATTGACTGAATTTCAGTAAGGAGTAACTATGCAAACGGGATGTGGGCTCAGTGTAGCTGTGCACTGTATCATTAATGTATAGTGAACTTGAATTGATAGCACCAGGACCTGTGTATAACTTCAGCTTTGTGCACCTAAAGGTTTTGAACCTTTTTTTTTACGTTCTATTTAGTTACAGGTTTTTGAAGCAGCATTTGATTAAGTGGTTAACAACCAGAGCCAGCTTCTTAAACCGGCATGCAAAGCATTTAATTTATGGTGAATTTTTCCTGTCTTATTCTAAAGCTGGCATGAGGCGCACAGGCATATGTTTAATGAAATATAAATGTTAAATCAAAGGAGCTGGCAAAACACTGAGATGTATTTTTCTTGCCTGGGTACTGAATCTTTTTCAAGGGAGAGAAAAAAGCTAACAGTACTTATGTGTTAGGTGTGACACAAATGCTGTTACTTGTCTATGTGATAGCTATCAGTATCTGCTTGAAAATGTTCATTAAAATGCATTTATTGCCATTTGTGCACATAATTGGGACTCACAAAGTTGTTTCTCCTTAGATCGAGTAAAGCAGAAATGGGCATCTTCACAAGCAGGATTTTATAGCTTTATTTCTGGAAGACCTGGTTGTATAATGGTATACAGCTAATGATTTCCCTAGTTTTGCTCCTGCCTGCCACTTTCCTTAATGGGTGAGTTGAATTGAAGTAGATGGAGTAGATGAGATAAAGGCTTGTGTCATAAACACGTTCTGTCTCAGTTTTTCAGCTAAATATACTTAGTTCGGCAGCGTTGAAATGGTTTAGATTTAAGGAATCTGTATCTTACACTGGGAATTAGTTTGTAGCGTTTCCTCTTCCTTGGGGATGTTTGCCATACAGTACCGACTCAGGGCCTCTTTCAGAGAGGAAAGTGTACCAACTAGCAGATTAAAGAAGGAGAGGGGGATTATTAGAACAGCAAAAGTATAAAGGCTTTTTCTTAAATGTGTGGGCAGAGTGCTCTGAGTAGCCAAAGGGATATTTGAGAAGAGTTGTACTCTGCAAAGGAGTCTGTATTTAGAGGTTCAGGTTCAGTATTTTGCTGCATTAGAAATCGTTCTTGGTACAGATGATGTAGCCTGTGTTAGAAATACTGAAATATGTTGGTGAAAGCCTGAAGCATAAGGATAAGAGGAGATAGCAAAGGTGTAAACAGGCAGGAGGAAAATGGAAGTGGCGTAGGTTTGAGCAGGTTCAGTATTGAGAATGTGCTGGTTTTTGTTGTTGTCACTATGGGCTGTTCAGTGGAGATGCACTGCTAGTCAGAGTATAAAAATCTCTGTGTTAAGGCCTCCTCAGCATAAATGTGCAGCTGAGTTGATGATGGTTTGTGCAACTTGAGAAGAGTTGTGTAGGAAGTGGAGGATAGACAGGTGGCTTTAAATTAAGACTCAGTGTTTCACTGCTAACCAATTAGTGCCTTTGTAAGTGGCTAATTAACTTAAATGTTGGATTCATAAGATCCAAATCCAATAAAAAACCAACCAAACAACCTGCTAGTTCTGGTGTGGAGCTACTAATCTTGTATGTAGATCCATAAAAATATTTTAGCTTCCTTGTGTTAATTGCAGAGAATTAAATTTGTGAGTGTAGTGTTCAGAGATGAGCTTCACAGTTGTAATTTCCAAAATGGTTTTAGAAGAGTCCAGTGAAGGAAGCTGTGCTGACTCCTTTAGACTTAATGAAGAGTAATCATTGGCACAGACTGAATGCTGCTTCTGCACAGTTGGAACAGGAATCTGTGTTCATACAGATTCCAGTATTAAACACTGGAATGTGGGATTTCTTCAGGTATAGAATCATAGAATGGCCTGGGTTGAAAAGGATCACAAAGACCATCTAGTTTCAACCCCCCTGCTATGTGCAGGGTTGCCAACCAGCAGACCAGGCTGCCCAGAGCCACATCCAGCCTGGCCTTGAATGCCTCCAGGGATGACAGGTTGATCAAATAGAATAATGCAATATGTTTATTTCTGTTAGTTTATTTCAGTTCTGTGACTTATTTCACTGTTTTTAAAGATCAGTATCATGCTGCTTAATTTGTAAGGTGGCTGAAAACGTTTGAAATTCGGACAGAAGGAGTGAGGAAGTCAGCTCTGTGACAGAAAAACCCATCACAACTGAAGCTCCATCCAATTTTGAAGGGCATTCTTTCTGTGCTTCATGTCTTCTCGTTGTTGTCAGTGCAGGGTAGTGGTAGAAAATGCATACTTAAACTTGCCCAGGGAAGTGGTGGTTTCCCTAGGAAAAAAAAAAGTGGAGCAACAGCAATGAAAAATTATGTTTCTTGAAATGCAGCATGATTGCAAATATGACAGTTTTGAAATGAAAAAAGCTCTTTATTTTTATAAGGCGTCTTGGGCTGTTACTTATCAGTGACTGATTTGAAGAATGGATGAAGTGAAGTTCACGTTCCAGATGAAGGCGATGCTGTGCAGGGAGCGTGCTGCTGGGATCCCTCGGGTTAGCTTTGACAGAGGTGTCTTTGTTCTTGGGTCTGCAGGGATCTCCAGGTTATAGCGGCTTTAGGAAGAGCTAACAGTTCTCTTATGCTAAGCTGTGCAGAAATAAGGAACTGCTGAGGTTTAGCAGGCACAGATTGAAGTCAGTTGATAACATCATAGGAACTTCGGTGTTTTCAGAAGTGAATTTGCCACCTAAAAGTGACACTACAGAGTCCTTGTTTTGCAGAGTTTGTTTTGCAACTGTTATCGTAGAATCACAAGGTTGGAAAGGACCTGCAAGATCATCTAGTTCAACCGTCCTCCCATCACCATTGCTACCACAGGCACTAAACCAGATCTCGTAGCTCCTCATCCAGACGCCTCTTGAACACTGCCGGTGACAGCGACTCCACCACCTCCCATCTGGGCAGCCATTCCAGTGCCTGACCACTCTCTGAGAGAAAAAGTTTTTCCTTATGTCTAACCTAAACCTCATCTGGCACAACTTGCGGCCATTTCCTCGGGTCCTGTTTGATGCCTGGGAGAAGAGGCCAAACCCCTCCTCATCACAGCCTCCCTTCAGGCAGTTGTAGAGTGCAATAAGGTCTCCCCTGAGCCTCCTCTTCTCCAGACTGAACAATCCCAGCTCCCTCAGCCGCTCCACATAAGACTTGTGCTCCAGACCCCTCACCAGTTTCGCTGCCCTTCTCTGGACACGCTCCAGGGCCTCAATGTCTTTCTTACAGCGAGGGGCCCAAAACTGAACACAGTACTCGAGGTGCGGCCTCACCAGTGCTGAGTACAGGGGGATGATTACCTCCCTGCTCCTGCTGGCCACACTGTTTCTAATGTAGGCCAGGATGGCATTGGCCCTCTTGGCCACCTGGGCACACTGTTGGGTCATGTTCAGCCGAGCATCAACCAACACCCCCAGGTCCCTTTCCTCTTCACAGTCATCCAGCCACTCGTCCCCAAGCCTGTAGCGCTGCATGGGGTTGTTGTGGCCAAAGTGCAGGACCCGGAACTTGGCCTTGTTCAACCTCATCCCATTCACCTCATATCCTGTGACCAAAGGTTCAGGTTAGTTATGGAAGAACTATTTTCATGTGGTTGTCTAAAGGGGTTGCGTGTAGTTGTGAATAGAGGCATGACATGCTTCACTTGATTTTATTTCTTCTATCATAATTACAACCATATCCACTTTTAATTACCAGCTCTGTCAATGAATACTAGTCAATTTTCTCTTGTAGCAGTGTGTTCATTGAACCAAATGAATACAGCTTCTGCATTTCTCTAATGGAAAGATATGGATGAAATGTACTTTGGTGCCTGGCAGTGTAGAGGTGTTGTGATCTATCATTACTTCTAGGGTGCCATAATTTACAAAAAGATTCAAGCAAGTAGTAAGCATAAGAAAGCAATACTAAACAGAAGGGTGAAACTCTGATGTGGCTGCTTAGCTCTTGTATCAGAGCTTAGTTGACAAGCCACCTAAGTCCAGCAACTTCATCTGGTAAGGTAGGCCTATCTTTTTACAATGCAGGCTTTGTGATAGAGATTGTTTCTAAACCAAATGTAATTATTTTCTTACTGTTACAAAATCCAACTAATTTGAAACTGTTTCTCTGGTCTGTCATCAGGGTGAATTTTGTTCTTCACTTTGTGTTTTGTAGGTTGAAATAAAAATGAAGAAACCAGAAGCTGTAAGATGGGAAAAACTGGAGGGACAGGGAGATTCTCTTAAGTTAAAGCAGTTTATACCAGGTTTGTTATCTGAATTTAGCATCAAGAGTTTTATTTTTGTTAAGCTATTTTCAGATATTAACAACTGGTGTGTTAAAAGTTTTTAATAAAATTGGTCCTGTATTTACAATGAAAAGCCTCACGGTCTTGTTTTTACTGGAAGAAAATGATGGAAATAGTCTGCAGGGCATTACAAAAATTAGTTGATTAAATTTAGTCATAACCTCTGTTGATCTGATGAGTTGTTGAGGATGTATGCTTGTCATTAATTCCTCTAGGCTTTTATCTGTTCAGATGTTTATTCCTGTCACTGTTTTGAAGTTCTTTGCATTGTCGTGCTTATATTATTACTTAAATAATTAGCACTATTTACCAAAGCATTCTGCCTCTCTTGAAAAGTAACGCTTTTGCAGTGTTTCAGAGCTGATTAACAGCCCATCTTGGAACGAATCACATTCAACTTTGATTATGTCAGACTTGCTAGATAACATACATGGCTGTTCTGCAGACTGCAGCTTTACAAGCCTGTAGAAAATGTGTAGCTAACTAACGCTTCCATTTTTCAGACACCCAGCACTTATACCCATCATCCTCTCACTACACAAGGAACTGGGACAAACTGGTAGTTGAAATCAAAGAGGAAGAAAAGAATGAAAAGCTAGAAGGAGATGCTGCTTTAAATAAACTTTTCCAGCAGATTTATTCGGATGGTACCGATGAAGTGAAACGTGCCATGAACAAATCGTTTGTAAGTCTTCACTCTTTTCCTCTAAAGAAAGGTGTGACTTTTGCAGGCTGTCATGTTGTACTGAGCTTTGCATGCATCAGAAGGCTTCTATTTCAGCAAGACCCTGGGCCTGTAATAAATGGCACTGGTTCAGTGGGAGATGTTGGTATAGCAGGTCTCAGTGGAGGATTGTGCTTTGTTGTTGGTTTCAGTTAGTGTTAGTAGAGGGAATCTAGTCTTCCTAGAGAGCTTTTCTTGTTGCCCAGGATGAAAGAATCGAATTTCTCTCAGTTCTTTGTATGTACAGTTTGCAAGAATGTGAGTGACCCTCTAAAAACATGCTGTTAATTAACTTCTCATTATGTCCAATACTGACAACAAGTATTTTGAGGCTGAAGATTATGGACTGATGACTGTCAGGCTTCATTCAACAAACATGTACAAAATTCCTGTGTAAATTAAAGAAGTTTAAATTCTTCAGGTTTCTTCAGAGTTTGCAATCTGCTGTGACTTCTATATTGCTAGAATTCCTGTGTCAAACTAAACAAGTGTTTTCTCACATTGCAGATGGAGTCTGGAGGCACAGTTCTGAGCACCAACTGGTCAGATGTTGGTAAAAGGAAGGTAGAAGTAAATCCTCCTGATGATATGGAATGGAAGAAATACTAATCCTATTTTTAATCTTTTACCATCTGTGTTGCCATAGTCATGTACTGGCCACTGTATATGAACATAGCATTCTTGGATTCAAAGCACTGAAATGTTCCCTTGGAAACAGGAATTGTCTTTGCATTTTGCGTGCTTTACGGATTTCTTCATCTGCAGATGTTAAAGATGTATTCAAGAGTGGAATCCTGTTTTCACCACCTCTGTCAAGTTTTTGGAAATTGAGTCAAATGCAATCTAAATTTTCTACCACCTTTATCAGCTCTGCTCTTTGGGGATGGGATGATCTCTAATGGGCTGTTAAGGATCATTGCCTTACGCCTGATATTTCTGTTTAATAACTTATTAGATCCTGGCAACTTTGGGTAAAAATACTTTACAACAACAATGTTAAAATAGTTTGCTCTTTAACTCCGCTAAATAAAACTGTAAATACAACTTTATATACAGAAGCTTCTTCATTTTTTTTGTATTCTTGGTTTTTAATGAAGGGGAATTAAAGCATATAACCAAGAAAGTAAATACACTACTTAAAAAAAAAATATATAGCTTGTATGGGACCAAACTCTTAGTTTTGTAAGGACAAAATTGTTCTTGTTGGTGCAGGTAAAAATTAAAGAATAATAAATCCACTTAGGGTTCCTTTCATCTTGGTGATGGATTGGATTTTCCAGCTGGAAATTTCTGCATGCTCAGAATTCTTCACATTTTAGAGAGGAGTGCATGCATCTGCCAGTGTGCAGCAATGCGTTGTTTCTACCAGTGCAGCTTCTTCATAATGGTCAAATTTTGAACAATAGTATTTCCAAACAAGAGAGCTAAGAAACTTAAATGCTTCCTCTGTCTTTACCTCCTGGATACAGGTCTGCAATGGCCTGCATACTTGGAGGTGCTCAAGAGCCTCTTGGACAGCTGGGTTTAGGTGTCCCTGGTTGAGCAGGGGTAGGACCGGGTGACCCCCAGAGGTCCCTTTCAGCCTCAGTTGTGCTGTGGTTCTGTGAAAGCAGGGGATATGGGTTACAAAGTTGAGGTAGTGATGCTTGTTCCACATCCCGCTGTTGGGAGTTCAGAAACACAAATATTCTAGTATGCCAGAAATAGATGTCACTTGCAAATATTGGCAGCCACCTGCAAGCCACCTCATTCCTTGCTCTAATCATTGATGGTGGTTTAAATACATGGCTATTTTTCCTTGCATTCCTGATTATGTAGGCTCTTCTGGATTGTTACTTTATTTCCTTAGAGTCATAGAATCATGGAATCACCAAGGTTGGAAATCTGGGTGATCACAAGATCACCCAGTCCAACCATCCACCCATCACCAATGGTTCTTGCTAAACCACGTCCCTCAACACAATGTCCAAATGTTCCTTGAACACCTCCAGGGTCGGTGACTCCACCACCTCCCTGGGCAGCCCATTCCAGTGCCTGACCACTCTTTCAGAGAAGCAGTATTTCCTAATGTCCAGCCTGAATCTCCCCTGGTGCAGCTTGAAGCCATTCCCTCTTGTCCTATCACTAGTCACAAGAGAGAAGAGGCCGACCCCCAGCTCACTACAGCCTCCCTTCAGGTAGTTATAGAGAGCAATAAGGTCTCCCCTGAGCCTCCTCTTCTCTAGACTGAACAATCCCAGCTCCTTCAGCTGCTCCTCATAAGGCCTGTGCTCCAGACCCCTCACCAGCTTTGTTGCCCTTTTCTGGACATGCTCCAGGGCCTCGATGTCTTTCTTGCAATGGGGGGCCCGAAACTGGACGCAGTACTTGAGGACACAGTACTCTTTCTTATGTCTGTTCTTTTACTACTGTGAGAACTGGATAAGCCTGTTAAAATTATATATATATATATATATATATATTTTATATATATATATATATATATATAAGAACAGTTGTTTCAATAGAATGAGCAAAGTCTACAGCTGTTAAAGTAATAAATGGATGTAAAAGTTAATCTAAAAACTAACTGAGGCAGTAAGAAAGGATGTATTCTCTTTTCCCTGAGAACCAGGTTTTTTGGTTCAGCAGTGATGCTGCAGAAGTGCAGTACTTATTTTTTTGCCCTCCTTTTGCTAGTACTGTCCCTATGCCTGTGGGGTAGTGCCAGGATTTTGAAATCACAGATCTTCAGAGAGGGCTTGTTTTTTGGATGTATACCTTTGCTATGAACTTCAGAGTGTTGTAGCTGGTAGCTGTAGACTATGACTACAATCTTGATGTAACTGCAGTCTCTTGATGCACTCAGATTTTATCTTGCAGCGCAGGCTGGACAGAGATTTCTTTTTAAATTACTTTTAGCTTCAGAGTTGATTCGTATTTTCCAAGGCCTGCATTTGATGACCTTCAGAACTGAATGTTATCCCTGTCTTTGAATATGATGAAGGGAGATGGATTGAATTTGGGAAGGCTTTTGTGTCCCTTATCCTTGTGAATCCTACTGGGTGATGTCTGCTGCTTGGTAGAGTTTCTGAAAGGGCACATATGTGACATGTTTCAGTGAAGGTTTTTTTCAACTTCACAAGGAAGATTCTTCCCTTCAGGGAATTCTGAGCAACCAGTTGCCCAGTATGAAGTGCATTTGCTACCTGTATGGCAACTTCTTGACTTGATTTGGAACAGGGGCTTGAACTTGTTTCTTCTAGATGAGTGCCTTGCTTTTAGTTATGCACTGAAGACACCTCTTCCATTACTCCTTAATGCAGAAGGAAGACAAATGTCTGAGCTTTACTTTGTCATGAAATCGAGTTCTTGTCTCCTGGCCAGCCTTGCTTTATAAATGTCATCCAGAGCACTTAACAGTGCTTAGTGAGGACTTGCTATGGGAAAAACCTAGATAAAAATCTCTTAAGTAAAAAGGAAAAGGTAATTTGAAGATGTTTTCTGCCAAACAAGTTGCTTTTACTTACTGTAGAGAATGCAGTAGTGGCTCCTCTGTCTACTTTCACTTGCTGAAAGTCCATGGGAATATTTTGTCAGATAAGCACAATATATTCTCGTATTAAATGGGTACTGTTTCACTGCTTTGGGATTCCATTCACTTAGCTTAAGGCATAAAGTAAAATAAAACGCATTGCTACTTACGTACTCTTGAGGCACGTGTAATGCAAATATAATGCTTTGGCTTCGGGCTAAAACTTGTAGCAATCAAATAGGAGACCTCCTTGTCCATCTCAATCCTGTGAGCAAAGCTTGCAGGTCTAAATGTAACACAGCGTATTTCTGAGCGCAGTCAGCGTGCCTGTGTTCCACTTTGAAAATGTAGTTTGAACCAGTAATGGCAGCTTTTGTTGCATTATTGGGGGGGGTGTTGTTTTTTCTTGGGTGGAGGGGGATTGAGTTGAAGCAATAAGTAGAATTTTCTTGTGAAGTTGGGAATGGGGAAGGTGCTTCGTGGGCTTTGTGGACAGTGTGTGCTTTGTTCTTGACAAAGCACAGAAACACAGGAAAGGATTCCAGAAGCTGTAAGTCAAGGGAGAAGTGCCAGGGAGCTTGCAGCTAGCTTGAGTGGAGATGATAAAAGGTACCAATGTCAAAGAGATCTTCCTTTGGCACCAGAGAGAATGAGGAAGTTGGTGCAGCTCTGGCAATCGACTGGCTGTCTTGTTTTCTCTTTTTTAGTGATATTTCACTTGTTCAGACTTCTGAGATTTTTCACAAGCCTGTTGGTCATCCCTAGATGCACTTCTTAGAACACCTGGGGAATCTGACCTCAGAGCACTGATTTGTAGCCCTATTGCAAATTGAGGGACAGGACTGCAGAAGGTAATAGCAGCCTTGCAATTCACTGCCTCGGGTGGGTTTGCTCCGTGCTGCTGTTTTGAGGTTATAGAAGATACCTGGCTGTTATACCTTAAGGCAGCCTTTCTCATGCATGGTTTGTGTGTGGTGAAAGATGGATCAATTTGAAGTGTGCCCTTTCTGAGCAGAGATTCAGTCCGCCCTGACGTGCAAATCCATTATTTGCCAACTGTAGTTTTATGTCTGTGCCTTGATAAAATCCTGCCCTCAAAATGAGAATTCTGGATTTATTTGTGCTGTGACGGGGGTGTACTGTTATGAGAGACAGATCCCTTCCAATTCCAGCCCCTTCTCTTACTTTCTCAACTCAGACATGGGTGGAGGATGACTCCCATACGAAAGAAATGAATGGGGGAAGAGGCTGGTTCATTTCTTCTCATCAGTGGGGATAAAGTGTGCTATAGATGGATAAAAGAGGAGACTTCTGCCATCACATCTCTTCAGTCTTTTTGTTGTTGTTTAAGCTCTATTTTCATGGTGCCAAGGTGAAACTATCATCTTCAACAGTGGTGGTAAATGCTGTTTGGTAGTCTAAGCCTCCACTGGGGCACGCTGCTGCATCTCTTCATGCTATTGGAGCATTGGTCTCATTGCCACTGCTGTGCTGTCTCAAAACTTATTGAGGCATGTCATTCATTTTTAAGAAGAAGACTTTTTTTTGCAATCTTTCTGTAGCAGGAGACCTTCTTTTCTTTGAGTATGTTATATATAGACAAATACTAACATGCTTACTTGAAGCATGAGCTGGGGAGGGGGTTCTGCTGCGTATCTTTTGGAGATGGATTAAATCATAGAATCAGAGTGGCTTGGGTTGGAAGAGAGCTCAAGGATCATCAAGCTCCAACCCCCCTGCCGCATGCAGGCCACCAACCTCCATATCTAATACTGGACCAGGCTGCCCAGGGCCCCATCCGACCTGGCCTTGGACACCTCCAGGGACGGGGCATTCACAGCCTCTCTGGGCAGCCTGTTCCAGCACCTCACCACTCTCTTGGTGAGAAGATTATCTGTGAAAATCTGAGGAATCTGTGGTCTATGTTTAATATTTGTGCAATATTGTAGTTGTGGCGACTTTACTGGTCATGACTATGTTAGTAATGTATCTGTCTATATTACAGTCACTGGAGCTTTCTTGGCTGCTTGCAGAGGAGTGTAAGGTACATGTGACAGTGAAGCACCCATGAAAGATGTGTTTTTACTTTTCACATGTTTTGTCTGCCTATAGAAAACTGATGCACGCCTTTTGTTTAGGAAGTTAATTTTAAGGCTGTACAGGCGTGGAAATAACGTGTGTCTGTCTGCTGAAAGTCTTTAACTGGCAGAAGCAGGTAATGAGTTGCTTCAGGATGACCCAACATGCAAAAGATAGCAACAGTGTAGCTCATATATACATAAACACCTTTCTTTCTCTCTCCCTTAAGTATGTTTTCACTCACTAATTGCCTTGCTTTCCTCTCCAGACAGTTCTTCAATGTGTACTTGAAGGTACCGCTGCACTTTCTGATCCAAAAAAAGCTACAGGAAACAATTGCCATTTTTAATGTATTTGTTTAATCAGCAGTAAAAAAAAAAAAAAAAAAAAAGAAGAAAAAATGATTTTTCTAAGCATATGAATGGCATACTTCTAAAACAACATAATGATCAAGGTCACTTTCTTTCAAAAGAGCAAAAACCTCAAACGTAACAGGCCTTGAAATCCCACTCTAAGAAGTTTCCAGTTTAAATATTTCAAAGCAAGTTTGTTCTTGAGATTAAGGGAAGGTGAAGATTATATATAATAATAATAGAACAAAATACTGCATTCTATTCTATCCTCTCTCGCTTAACACTTTGCTTTTTAGATACGCTGTTTAGCATTCTGCATGAGGTTGTCTTTATTTTCTTTAAGCCACGATTATGTCAAATTAATTCCTCTTTTCAGTGTGATGCAGTGCTAATAACATTACTAGGCTTGCAACATCTCGGGAGCTCTTTTAGTCACAAAAATGAATGCTTCAGAAAGTGGACTTTAAAAGATTGGACCTTTTTGTTTATAATGCCTGCGTAGATGGCTTTGTGAACTCAGGGGTGGAGTTTAAGATGTCGTGTGGGTGAAGGCAGCATAACACTTCTATTTTTGTTCAAAGACTAGGAGTCCTAAGTCATACCATCTTGTGTGAGTATTTCAGCTCAGTACCTTCCGTAGAGATTTAATACATAATGGGATCAATCCCTCTAATTGCAGAGTTTGCCTGAGCAACAAGGGTGAAGTTAAAATATTTTTTTCCCTCTCATTTACCAGTAAGCAATTTCTCTTGTAGGGAACAGAAGCTAGCTCCAGCGAAGGCCAAGGAGCTGGCATGAACAACCGCTATCCATGTGGAATAAGGAGGGGTTGTAATGTTGTGTCAGAAGTGTCTAGTTCAAGTGTTTATAAATAACAGTGGCTCTTGTGGATTCGGAAGGGTCTTGAGACTCTTTGGCCTGCAGTTGGGTGTAAATACTTTTTGCTGTAGTCGCTGGATGGCAGATAGTTGTCAGACACTGTGGTGGTATCATGGATACAAGATTCTTGATGCCGGGGCAGCTTTGATGTTGGGATGTGTGAAGGGTTTTGATTCTGCAGCCACACAAATTCCATCCCACAGCCCCTCTTCCTGCCGTTTGTTTCTGATTAAACACGATGTGAGCTTTCCCATGTCCCCTGGAGCAGCTTTGTGGGAAAGGTATGCTGTAATTGGTTTATAACCATTCATAATGACCTGGCAGCCCTGTACGGATAGCAACGGGGAGCGACTTAACTTGTGATTTATTTAGGTAAGCTACGTGGATGAAAGGTACTCCCAAGTGTACAAGTTTAGCTAGTTGCCTAATTGGACATAAATTTTCACGTCTAGCTCAGAGAGAGGTTTTTGTTATGAAAGTCTGAATTTGGATTTATGAGCAAGCTTCTAGACTGCTAAACCAGTTTGTGAGCAAAGTTAGTGCTGTCTGTTTTGGGGCTTCTTAGTTTGGAATTCAGTGCCTGCTTGTACACTCTTTGTCATTGGTAAAGCCAATGGCACCTTAATTTAAGAGTTTATTTACACTTAGAATACCTGCCCTTGCTTTTAGCACAGTAACACGCGTTTGGATTTAGAAGCCAGGATTGGCCATGCTGCTTTGGTCGTAGTCTTTCATCAGTTTGGCGTTGTCAGACTCCTGCTGGCTTCCTCCAGGAGCCCAAAGCTTTCTCACACAACGCCCATGATACGAGCGACCCACCAGCTGCAGGGCATGATGATGCGGCAGGCGGTGCGGCAGCCCTGGTAGTTGTATGGCCACGGGTAGTAGCCCAGCAGAGGCTCACAGATCCTCTGGCACTGCGTGTAACTTCGCCTGCACTCGATGCAGCACACGCCTAGGTGGTCCAGCATGGGGTCAAAAGCCATCCCTTCACCTTCCAGTTGCTGAAACACAAAATGGTAGTGTTACCAGCTCTGAAACCTTGCCCTTGAACTGCACAGCACTCCCACTAGCTTGACCGGTGGACCTTGCTTTTTCCCTTTTGCTGTGCTGGTAGAGATGTAGAATTGGTGCAGTCACCCATGTGAAAATGGTAAGAAAAAACAGGGAGCTCTAACAGAATTCATTATTATTCTTCAGTCTTTGCAAAAGATCCAGCAGCAGTAAAACCCCCAAGGTATAAATGTTACTGATAGAAAAGACTTGAATATAGTCATAAGGGTCTTTCATGTAGATGGCCACATCTGAAGCTTATGCTGTACTTTTAATGTTATTTTTTATATATATATATTAATGTTTTTTTATTTTTAATTCAGAAAACTTCTCCCTTGTCTTTCTTTCAGCTTTTTTCCCCAGTGTCACACTGAGTTGCTTTGTGGACAGTGGGATTTCTGCCTGTTCTGTACCTGACAGTATGCAGTTGCATGGAACACAGCATGTATGAAATATTTAAAAGCAGGCTCTTGCTTTTGCCTTCTCCCTTCAGAATCATTTTCCTATTTTGGGGGGGGGAAAAAAACCAAACCACCAAACAAACTGAATATTCTAATTTTGAAGCTAAATTGTTCTTTTTTCAAGAACTCATTGAGAAAAGCAGCAGCAAACAGCAGATGCTGGCATCTAAGTTGGCCCTGAGTGTTTTTCACTTGGAAACCAGCAGCACACTGCAGCAGTGGGGCACAGAGGATGCGTTCTTCTCTCCAGGCTGATGTGTGGTGCTGGGGACCACGTGGTTGATCTCAGGCCTTTGGAGTCTCCTACCCCAACTTGATAGCAAGGGAGGGATCATAATCATAGAATGGCCTGGGTTGAAAAGGACCACAATGATCATCTAGTTTCAACCCCCATGCTATCTGCAGGGTCGCCAGCCACTAGACCAGGCTGCCCAGAGCCACATCCACCTTGGCCTTGAATGCCTCCAGGGATGGGGCATCCACAACCTACTTGGGCAACCTGTTTTGGGATGTTGGTTCCCTTGAGCTTTCCTCCTTGGATTTAGATGCCAGAGGTGGAGCTTCTGCATGAGAACTCGTTGTCCAGAGTCCCTGTATGCAGTGGGTGAGGAGGAATAATTTTAAGCATGATTCCTTCCATCCTGGGGAAAGAGCTACAATGTAATTAGTGGTCCTTTGGAATTAAACAAATCTGCCTCTGAGGAAAGCTTGGCTACAGGCATCTATGGGGTAACTGCTAACGAAGGTGAGTCCTGCCCTGCAGGATGGAGGAAGTGTGGGGAGCTGGAAGCTGTGGCTCTGGCAAGTATCCCTCTGGCTAGGAGAATGGAGCTGCAGCTCTGCTCTGCTGCTGCTCCCAGAGAAAAAGGGAACTGGGGCCTCACGGACTTCACGTTACTTGATGCAAAGAGAAGCTGAATTCCACAGCCATTGCTATTCTACTGACCTCATGAGAGTCAGTTTAGATCCACTTTATTTGGAGTGATTAATTTGAGTTTAATTAAGGGATGTCAACTCGGCAGAATGCTGTCACAGCATAATGATCTCCTGCTGTTGCATAAATGTCAAGTCAAAGCTGGAACTTACTTCCAAAGCAGGAGGCATTTATCTTGTTACAGTGTTGTATTAAAGTGACTTACTCCTGCTGCACCAAATGGTGGGTGTAAATTCTCTGGCACTGGTGCACTAGACTAGAAGCTGCCTACTGTATGGCTCCTGCACGCTGCCTCATCTCGGAGAGCAGCAACAAATGTCCCAGTGGTCACCTTCCATGTGCTACTACTGCCTCTGAGCAGCTCACAAGAGAGCCTGTCCTCTTGATGGGGAGAACAGGTTGAGGGAGCAGATCTCCTTCTAGGAGGAAACTTTGCTTTGAGCACTGGCACAGCTGTCCAGAGAAGCTGTGGGTGCCCCATCCCTGGAAGCATTCAAGGCCAGGTTGGACAGGGCCCTGGGGAGCCTGAGCTGCTGGGTGGCACTGCTCACAGCATGGGCTTGGAGATGGATGGGCTTTAAGGTCCATTCCAACCCAAAGCATTCCATGTTTTGGCTTAACCCCTAATATCTTTGAAACCAGACACAAACTACCACTTTCTTCTTCTCTAGGGTTTTTATTTATGCTGGTTTTTATTTGAGAGCATGGTGTAAGTCCTAGCTACTAGATTCATGCTTTGCCAATAAAAGTTGGGGTACAGCTACCTGATTAAGACCAGCTTCTAGTTTATCATCCTCTAGTACTTCTTAGGGGCCTTGGAGCCCTTCAAAAGCAACTTTTCATCAGCTTCTCTTGATCTTGCCACCTCAAGCACTTAATCTTGCTGAGGCTTAGTTAAAACTAGGGCTGAGAGAGAGAGAAGAAGATTGGGAGAAGAAGAATGGGAGAAGACCTTTTTGAACTTAGATGTAGACATGTTTCACTAGTCTGTACTTCCTGGAGAAAAACTGAATGAGCCAAGTGCGCAGATTTAGATAAATAAAAGACAAAACCAACCATGTCATTAGCATTACCTGTCCACCTCAGTCTTGTGCTCTGTGGTGCAAATACTCACATTGTATGGGTTGTCTGGGTTAAGTGTTTGATCGCTTTCTTGCTGCAATGGCCTGGTTTCATTAGACTGGGGGCCAAGCTCTTGAGTCAGCTGGGTGGGGGTGGACCTGGTGGTCAGCTCTTCAGCAGCAGCTGCTATGTCTTCTGCATCGAAGTTTGACTCGGACTGGCGTTTATTTCTCTTCATTTCTCTCCTTTCTCTTTGTTTATCTGAAGAAGTAGTCATATTTTGAATATATCTTTGTATTTATCCACAGATCCAGATTTCAGTGGTGTGTTTAAAAAAAGCTAGGAGAACCGGGGGGGGGAGGAGACCAAACAGCAGAATGGAAAACTTCATAAGCATCCCAATGGGAGCTCCTTGCTTTCCTGTGCATTATAAGCAACTGATATCATTCCAAAGGGGGGGGTGAGGCTTTTTCTCCCTCTTTCTTCCCTTGAACCTAAGCAGGTGTAAAAAGATGCTTTTGGCTTCCAACATGGTCACTGATGTAACCTCAGCAGCAGCTGCCAGCACTCACAAGAGCCATCATATGTACTTTTGTGGCAGACTGGTGCCCTGTTCCCAAGTCCAGGTGGTGAACTTGGTGGGAGCGGCTTTGACGCTGCTCTTTTGTTACCCAGTAGGAAGTGCAAGGTCATGAGAAAAATGGAAGTTAATGGCAGCTTGCTTGGATCCCCAGGTGCTCTCAAATGGTATTTATTTATTTATTTTTCCCCAGTGTTTTAAAATTAGATGGGCCAAGGAGGAATAAATCTTTTCAAGCCCTCTCTCCTCCTTCCAGGCCTGGGATGTACCTGGAGAAGTTGCCATCACCCTGTTTAACTCCTGAACACCTTTGCTAAGCGTGAGCTGTGTTTGATGACCACACTTCCACCCAGGAGTGGCCTCCAGGACCTCACAAACTTTACCTATCAAGTTGCCAAGCTGATCCCTCCACTGAAATCTACTGGAGAAGCACTGGGAAATGTGGCAGGGCATGATCTCGGTTTGCTGGTCCCCAGCCCTTGGCCAGCTGTGGCATTCCAGCTGCCTGAGCAGTTTGATTCTAATACTTTTGAAGTACAAGAAGCATTACCTTTGGGATATGTAGGTCGAAGCCAGAAAATCGGAAGATCCCCACAAAGCTCTAAAATTTTGGGGCTTAGGAAACCGTTGTGCTTGATGGGCTCGTCTGCAGCCACCCAGATAAGAGAGTTTTCGTCAAATCTAACAGGCATGATTTCATCTTCCTGCAAATAGAAGAGCACAAATCCTTTGCTAGTTCAGTGAGCGGCCTTGTGCCTGCTTGCTGTTAACTCTTGGGCATCAAACTGTGTAATCATCAGCTGGAACTAACACTGCGCATCCTTTATTTCATGAATGTGAGCTGATTGTAGTGAGCCAACCTGCTGTCAGGTTTTGCTGGGGTTGTGGTTTCACCCTTTTCTCTTTTAGGATACTTTTGCCCTATGTATGAGAGATCTTCCAGGCCCAAGTGCCAGGATTTCAGTAGTAAAACCTGTGAGCATCCACCAGCTTTGAGGGATGAGCAGTGAAATAGGCCAGCCAAAAATGAGACCCCATTCTTCTGTCATGCCTGGTCTCATCTGATGTTCTCCTAAGCTACGGCTCTGTTTACAATAGATGTTAAAAAACAAAAAAAAAGTCTTGCTTGCAAGTTTTGCAGAGGATTACGGTACGAGAACTGGTGCAGCTTCCAGTTTTAAGTCAACGTGATGGCTCTGATTAAAGGTCTTGTTCAGTAAAAGCAATTCAATTGACCAAAAGCTTGAAGTGCGAGTTAAAGGAGCCTGCCTTTTTGAAGTGTACCCTGCAGGTTTTTGGTTTGTATCTTCAAAGTAACATAGGCAAATGCCAGTGATTGATTCTTTAAAGTCGTTAGTTCAAAGTATTATTTTACATAAAATGTGTAAGTATTTTATAGCAACAGTGAAATATTAAAAGAAAACCAACTCGTGAATCATGAAAACCAGTATGATTTCAAAGTTAAAATTCTAAATTGCTTCCATAAAAGTCATCGAAACTCGTTACATAACTGACTAGATCAATTTATTCTGTCAAGTTGTTGTTCCTTTAATGTGTTTATTGATTTCTTTGTAGGTCTCAAGCCATTGAAGTTCGCTATCCAATCTGTCTACTGAGAGCGGCTCTTGATTTTTTTTCTCTCCCTTAAGTTTCCATCAGCATCAGAAATAAGAGAATCCACTTTTCTGAAATAAAAATATCTTTTGTTTCTGTTTTGAAATTACCATGTCTTGCAAGCGGGCATTCATTGGGGATCTACACAAGTTTATTTCTGTCAGCCATTTTTATAGGCAATGTTGGTTATATGTGCTGTAAGGAAGCACTGCAAGTACTCAGAAGTACGTGCTTATCAGAGGGAGAACTTCCTCTAAGTAGGAAAATAAATACTGCTTTGCCACACCAGTCATTCATCTAGCAAGAAAAATCAAGCAATGGGGACGGGCCTGAAGCAACCGACTTTATATGAATGAGATGGGAGCGGTTTTCATGGTAGCTGGGTGAGTATTGCAGCTTTTGTGATGCAGGTTCTGTGAAATTCAGTCAACACAAGGTTCTAAAATGAAGACCGATGCAGGCTAAGTAGGTAAATTCTTAATGTTTACTGTTATTTCTTCTGAGTTAGCTGAAATTTTGCAATAACATTCAATATTTCCCGTTCCTTGATGAGTGCAGTTGCTCTAGTGTTGGTAAGCATTCCCTTGGGCTCTATCCCTGTTGCTGTTTGCATTGCTTCCTCCGTGCTTCCCCATCACAGCCTCCTGCCCAGCCTTTTCTCATACCCCCAAGGCCCCCTGCTCATCCCCCCTCATACCGGTAGCCCTTACCAGGTCAGAGGACAGGCTGGCCTTGGTCATGGCATCCACCTCAGGCACACGAGCTTTGGGCTGGGCCTTGATGTAACACTTCTCTCCTCCAGCAAATCGGATGCCGGTGATGCCCTAAGGAATAGGACAGACATTTGGGTGCAGCCCTCTGTGTCTCCCTGCCCCATAAACCCCTCATGCTGCCCCAGCCAACACTGTCACTGAGCTTCTAGTCTGAACATTGAGTCTTATTTAAAAACAGACACACCAGCACACTCTGGGACTTATTCTAGAGCGTGCTGGGAGCAGCTCAGCATTGCCGAATCCCAGGATCATGAAGGTTGGAAAAGACCATTAAGATAACCTAGTCCAACCATCAGTAGTACATCACCACCACACTCACTGAACCATGTCCCCCTGCACCACATCTACCCTTAAATCCAAGTCTTTGCTGAGCACGCAGTCATCCGAGCTGTGCCAATCAATCCAAGGATGCTAATGTAAATGCTTGGCCTTTGGAAATGCCTTTCTTTCTCCCTTATGTCCATTCTCAGCTCAAAACCCAACTGGCAATGTCCCTTTGCTCTCACTGAGCCTTAGGACTGTGATCAGGTGCAGCCCTGGTAGGTAGCAGCCACGCTTGGGGAGCTGATCTGACCCAGCTGCTAGGTCAGCCAGCAGCATGCCTGGCAGTGATGTGACTTCTGCATCTCTCTGTTGAGCTGGAGCCTTTGTGCAGATATGGAATAGTGAAGAGGAACAATGAGAGTTTGCTGCAGGTGCCCTTATTCAGCTGCTATTAATGTTGCTATGGTGATGTTTGCTAGAGATTGGTAAAAGCTGAACTCCAGCTGTTGGGCAAGCTGGGTCTCCAGTCTCCCGGCTTGGATTTGCTTGTATCTGTAGAGAAGCCATGGAGCTGGATTTCCTCTGCTTTCTAGAATAGGGAGCAGTCCCCCTGGCACCTGCTGGTGTCCTTTGCTTTAGGTGCTGCTTTGAGTTAGATAGGACTTTGAAGTTAAGTGTTTTGCACCTGAGAACATTAACTGCAGCACCTTGATCCTGTAAAAAATTTGTGCAGCGCTGCACAGACAGACCTGTCATAGAATCACAGAGTGGCTTGGGTTGGAAGGGACCTTAAAGCCCATTCAGCTTCAACCCCTTGCTGTAGGCAGGGAAGTCACTCATTAAAACAGGCTGCCCAGGGCCCCACCCTTCTTGGCCTTTATTAGCTTGGTATGGTGCAGTTCCGTGAGCAGCTCACCTGGTTACCACGCTGAGATTTGGCACTCATGAACCCAGGCTGGCTGCTAAGCCACCATTCCCAAGCAACTTGGGTACCCAAATGCATTTGCTGCTGGACTGAATCACTAAACAGAGCACATCTGACATATGGATGCAGAAGTTGTGCTGCACACCTCTGTCCCCTCCCCTAGGCTTGACCCCAGGCTCCCATCCTTGATCTCGCAGTAAAAGTTTGTCCCTGGTGTCTGCTTGGCTTACTGGGTTGATCTTGTGTTCCTCAAATGCTGATGTTTTGGATAGGAAGGTGTGTTTCTCCAGTTCAAATCCTACAAAATCATGCAAGGGCTGTGGCACAGCCTGCCAGGGAGTTTTCCTAGCATGATCCTGAGGGCATATGTTGCAGCTCTATTTCAATGATTTGAAAGTGTGCATGGAGCCAAACCTGATGCAGCCTTGGAGAGGACCTTAAAGGACACGTGGACTTTGTTTTGGGGGAAACTGCTGGCCTTGCTGTGAGAGCAAGCCAGGAAAGCATGGATGTCTATGTGGGCAGCAAGGGCACAGAAACCTCCAACTGGCCGGGGCTGAGGAGCTGAGAGCTGGGACAGTGTGGTGTAGGCACTGGAGAGAGGGGTGTGAGGGACCCAGTGGCAGTACTTACAATCTGGAAATCGTGAACTTCAACAGCCTCTTCACTCCCGCTTCCTGTTTTGAATGTCTCTAAGTTGTTTCCGGCATCTATTTCCATCGATCCGTCTTGCACTTTTCCATTAATGCTCATGGTATAGTGAACATTGTACACCTGGAATAGATAACAGGGCAGTAACGCGCTAACGCTGTGCACTGTCTTCTTCCTGAACCAGGCGGTGGGTCAATCTGATGGTCATCACCCTACTCACAGAACACCAGCAAGGCTGAGGCTGGCAGGGCTCTCTGGGTCCCTCTGCTCCAGCTCCTGCCCCAGCAGGGACACCCAGAGCAGGGTGCCCAGGGCCACATCCAGGCGGCTCTGGGAGATCCCCAAGGAGGAGACCCCACAGCCTCTGGGCAGCCTGTGCCAGTGCTCCGTCACTGCTTGTATTTGCTGTACAACCACATTCTGCAGAGGGTTTATTTGATTCTCTTGTGCAGTCCAGATAAAAGTGCTACACGAGCAGCTTACTTTCAGTCTCAAAAAAAAAAAAAGTCTTGCAGCATTGTAGCGAAAAATTCATGCTGACAGCTAGAGACAAACTTCTTCTTCCCTCACTCTCACTCAGGGAAGCGGACGGTGCTAAAGATTTATGGTTCCCCAATTATATGCACGCAGGCCCACATTCTCTACTATCTCAGGATCCAAATGAATGTGGTGCACAGACCCAGACGTATGCATGCAGCATTCCCTCCTCAGGGTGGAGCCAGAGTTGAGACCTTTTATTACTGTTGTCAGTTACGAGAGAACATGAAGATTTACAATAAATAAGTTTACCTTAAGCTACTTTATGAATGTGATTTGTAGATTTGCTTCCTAAGCACTTGCAAGTCCTGAGCTTGGAGGCACCTTGGAAAAATGCCTCCCACCTTTCCCAGTCAACCTGGAATTTGACTTTGAATCTTAATGACAGCTCTGGATATGACAGGAGTTGAACTCGATGATCCTTATGGGTCCCTTCCAACTTGGGGTGTTCTATGCTTCTATGTTTTGCAAACCAGGATTCAGAGGGATGGAGCAATACACAAGGGGAAATTGCCCTGCTCATGCACTGTGTCCCTGCCAGCCTATGTACCCATGGATGTCACAGAATCATAGAATGGCCTGGGTTGAAAAGGACCACAGTGATCATCTAGTTTCAAACCCCCTGCTATGTGCAGGGTCGCCAACCACTAGACCAGGCTGCCCAGAGCCACATCCAGCCTGGCCTTGAATGCCTCCAGGGATGGGGCATCCACAACCTCCT
The DNA here is from genome assembly GCA_016647715.1 of Pavo muticus. Classification (NCBI taxonomy): domain Eukaryota; kingdom Metazoa; phylum Chordata; class Aves; order Galliformes; family Phasianidae; genus Pavo; species Pavo muticus. The sequence continues at coordinate 1,895,855 of JACDJE010000156.1, forward strand.
GTCTCCTTTCAAGAGCCTATAGGATGGCATTTGCAGCCTGGCTTAGAGGTCAGCAATGTGTCTTGTCTCTTTTTTTGGTGTTTAACCTTGTACTTTCTCTGACTATCTGCATTATTGCTATGTGTATGCGTGTATCTCCCAGGGAACTCTGCTCTGCTGCTGGGACTTGCACAAGGACCTCCTTGATGGGACTGCAGCATGGCTGGAAGTTGTGCAAATCTTCTTCCAAAGTAAACCCAAAGATCCGAACTGTGCTAATGGAGCAACCTAAATTCAGGTGGGCACCATCATGCTTAACATATGTTTTAAACCAAAACTTAGGTAAACAGAAAGTGAAATTTATATATTAACATGGCATAACGCTCATGATGCTTCTGAAAGTAGATTCTTAAAGTGGTCAGCAACTTCTTAGTTTTGTTCTTTGCGTACAGTGTCTCTTACCTACCCCAGAAAATGTAAATAAGAAAATGTACCATGGCTTTAAAAGTTGTTCCACAGCTGTTAACCATAAATGCCTCCATGCATGCACCGTCGCACAGCCCACCAATAGGCAAGCTGATCATGGGTTAAATATAGCACTGCACACATCGGGGTCCAGGTGGGACTTGGTCTGAGCATGCCGTGGTTTGGGGAAGGAATGTACACGTTTCAATGCTGGTTTTGTCCTGAGGGCTGGAGTTTGCCCAGGATGTGAATCCCTGGGGAGGGGCTGGGCTTGGAGTTTGCTGAGAATGTGTGAGCAGAAATCAATGTAGCATCTGTGCTCCTGGAGATATGTTGCACATTCAGTAAGAAACGTGCTTCCATGAGCCTCCATCCCCACAACCAATAAAGATAATTATTATATGGTTTTTTGTTTGGTTGTTTGGTTGTTTGTTTTTTAAAGTATGGGGAAAAAAAAAAAAGACCTGCTTAAAGACCTCTTTATCGATCCTGTAATGCAAGTTTCCAGCCCGTGCCCCGTGTTACTTGCAGCCTGTACCAGGCTGGCCACGCTCACCTGCTTCTCGGTGGCTTTCCAGAAGTAGAAGGCACCGATGGCCCCAGCCAGCAGCAGAAGGGCCCCAGCGATGAGCACTGTGGCCCCTGCCTTCAGCAGCCGCCCTGGCCCTGGAGGGGACACTGCTGCCGTATATGCCTGCAGGGAGCACAGTGCTGGAATGGGAACCCTGACCTGGTGGGACCAGTTGAGGTCCTCATCATGAGCCAGTTGTGATGGCCGTCATGTCCCAGCCCAACCCACTGGTTCTGACCCACTCGACCCTTCCATCTATGATCAAGCGTATCCTGATCTGGCTCAACCTGCTTCATCCCATCCTAACCCAGCTGATCTCCTCCAACTCATCCCCTTCCAACCCATCCTAATCCATCCCATCTTGTCTAAACTCAACCCATCAATTCAGTCCTGATCTGGTGAATCTTGTTCCATCTCAACATGATCTGACCCACTGCATCCTGACTTATTCCAATCTGACCCATCCCAACCTGACACATCCTATTCTATCCTGATCTTCCCCACTGCGATCCAACTGAACCCAACCCATCCCACCTCATCCCATTCTGACTCATCTCATCCCAAACATTCCCACCCCAATCTGATCTGACCTGTCATATCCTGACCCATTCCAATCCATTCCATCCCAAACCAATCCATCTTATTCTATCCTGACCCATCCCATATCGATCTGAGCAGACCCCTCCTGACCCATCCCATTTCATCCCATCCCAATTCGACCCATCTCATCCCAAACCACCCCTGCCCCATCCTGAAACAATCTGTTGTGTCCCGAATCATCCCATCCCATCCCATCCCGCCCCAGCCCATCTTATTCAACCCGTCCCGGTGGCACTCACGGGCGGCAGGCCCTGCTCCACGTCTTCGGGCCCCGCTCGGGCGATGGGTACCTTCTCCGAACCTTCGGCCATGGCTGCGGCAGCGGCTGCCCCGGACTCCCCGCTCCCCGCCGGGCAGCACCGCCCCGGCCCGGCCCCCGCACCGCCCCTGCCCGGACAGAGAACTCTCCGCTCCCTCCGGGCCGCACCCCCGGGAGGAGGGGAGTGGGGATTTGGGGCCCAGGGGCAGCGCTGGAGAGCGAGGAGGGGGAGTGATGGAGGGGGAATGTCCACGCAGTGAGTAGCGCGCTGGGCTGCTGTGGAGAGGTGCCCCTACAGACAGCGGTAGTAAAAACTGATTTTTTAATTTTTTTACTTTTTATTATTATTATTATTTTTAATATAATAGCTTTTAAACTACATTAACATGCTTGCCAAAGAAATCAGCAGAGTTCGTTTGGATTGAGGTGTGGGTGCAGCGCATTTGATGGCTGCCCCACGGAGCACCCCAACATGGCATGGGCTGAGCTGCCGCCAAAGCTCTGGAGACATGCAGAGAACAGGGGGGAAAGTCATCTTTTTGTTTAAAATGGTCACAGAGACCTCATTGCTCCCAGAGGCAGCTCTGACCTCTGGCAGCTGGACTGAAAACCACTGTGAATCAGCACAGAAGTCAGAGGTGGCTCTCACCTGCCAAGCACTTTCCCTTTGCATGGCTGAGGAACAAATCCTGGGGATTCCCACCTGCATTTTCTATCCTTAAACCCAGCCCCATCCATGCTGTTGATTTCCATCATTAGCCATCAGATCCTGGCCAAAAATTAGCAGGCATGGTTGCTGCCGAAAATAAACACAATCGCAGCTCGTTAAATCCAAAGAGAAGTGCACTGTGCAACTTCCTAAAGTAGGGCATATCCTAGCCTGCTCCTGAATGACACACTGTCGTAGGTTGGGGCTAATAATAAGATTATGATTCTCTTCATTAGCAAGTATTTTGTTACACTGCAATCTTGTGAATGGATATGTCTATCTTGGCAAAATGTGAGAATCCCAGCCTTTGATCTCAAACCTCCATTTCACGTCTCTGCTTTAGAAAGACAGATTTATTTTAAGGCCCCTGCGCTCATCTCCTGTGTGGAAACATGCCAGGGAGGTTTGCCATGGAGCCCCCCATTAACCCCTGCTTTCATGCCTTACCCTGTGTGCGTGCACGGATCTGCTCGTGGGATTGTGGGGGGCACCCCTTGCCATTGTGATGGATGGGGTGGCAATGGGGCAAGCGGGGCTGGGGCAGATGCACACCCGTGCAAATAGACCCGCATTCAGTCACTGCAGAGCCGGTGTTTGTAGGGCCGAGGACAAAAATGCAGCTCGCCTTTCACCAGCTGAATTCTTCATTTGCAATGAAGATAACGCCCATAGTCGCGTCTGAGCGCCGTCTCCTCTCTAAATAACATGTGTGTGCTCAGCTGGATTAAGCCAACTTCTGAGGCTGGAAATCATAATAACAGTCTTTTACAGGACAGCTTTTCTGGTCGTCTGATACCATTATCCTCTGGGCTGAAAAGCATTCCAGAGTACTTGGAGAGCTGCAGTGAATGTGAGGTTGCTTAGCTGATAGCGCGGGCTTGTCTCAAGGAAGCACATTTTCTCATTATTTTTCACAGCTCTGAAGAAGTTTAGAAGGGGAAATGGAAATATTAAAAACGAGAACTCTTTGGTCTGGCTGCTCACTGAATGCACCCTGCCTACTGGTAAGTATCTTCTGCTTCCTTATGTGCTTTATCTCCATTTTCTAAGTGTCCCAAATAGCTATTTGAACTCTGCCATGGCCTGAGCAGAAACTCATGAGGCCGGCCGCTTTCCCATACTTTTACACCAGCACAGCCATAACCTGGTTAGTGATCGGGTCCCACCTACTCAACGTCTCTACTTGACCTCTCTTAGGAATAACCAGAGTTCTCTGGAGGGAACAAGCCCTACAGAAAAAGAGAAAGGAGATGTTGGCTTTCATATTTAACCCGTCACAACCTGAGGTTTTGGAAAAAGTTTAAGGATTCTTTCCTGCAATGGGGCCAACAGCTGAACTAACAGGCATGAATGTCCTCGCCAAGGTCCCTGTGGTGACCCAGGATGAAGCAGCACTCCTTGGGGGCTCACTTTCCCTCTTTACCCTCTCACTCTATGCCAGCACTGTGCTCCTTTCCTTGGCCAATGTGGCAACGTGTGAAATTTCAGACACCAAAACCACTGTTCTGTGCAAGGCTCTTGAAAAGCCCAGCGATGTCCTTTGCACTGAGACTCTGGGAGAAGCTGGGATCCCCCATTGTCCTGCTTGGGCATGTCTCCAGCAAGACCACATTGAAGGGATACACTGAGATGCACTGGGGCAGAACCCTGCTCTCAGCTCACATCTTCCCCATCCATCCCGCATATGGCCCATCACACTTGGTTCTTCCTCACCCCAGGGCACAAAAGGCAGATTTGTTTTTCCCCAGGGCCGAATTTCTTCTATCCATATGTCTTCATCATATTCTTCCTAATTTAGCCAGTGGCTGTGCCTTCTGTTTGCCTTGAATCAGAGAAATGAAATAAAATAAAAATAACTAGCTGTCATTATGTGCTTTCCTTCCTACCTTTAACAGTGTGGTCTCTTTTGTAGCTATCCTCTGTAAATTGCTCATAGGCTACTTCCTTTCCTAACCTCAAATCAGGGCTTGCTGCTTTGGAGGTAGTTATTATCTTAAACAACTTAGTAGTGTCAATCTCCTTTCTTTTTCCCAGAGGCTTCTTTCCACTTTGATGAGAACTCTGATAATTTTCTTTTTGTTTCGTTGCAAAGGCCAAGCTTTATTTTCTCATCCAAGAGCTCCCACGAATCAATTATATTTCTCTTTTCTGATCTATGCACCATTCCACTAATAATTCCGTGATCTGACTCAGGAGAATACTTCCAATGAGATCACCTCAGAGTCATCTCCAGTGCCAGAATGTTTTCCACAAATACTGCCTCCTGAAACATGCGTTTTACTCACTCTGAAAACACATGAAGCACCTTTATTATCTTTTTTTGGCCTTTGTTGCCTTTTTGAGATGTTTGCATGGATTGATTCCAGCAAGTATAATCACCTATTCACCTGTGCTCTGTCCTTTCACTTTGTTCCTTGCATCAGGCTTTTCTGGTCTGTTCTATAATCATAGAATCATAGAATCATGAAGGTTGGAAAAGATCTCCGAGATCATCCAGTCCAATCATTCACCTACTGACCATATTTCCCCACTAAACCGTGTCCCTTAGTACAACATCTAAATATTTCTAATACTTCTTCCCCTGCATTCAAATCCTTAAAAAACAGCAATAAAACAAAAACAACAAACAAAAAAAAAAAAAAAAAAAAACAACCCAAAAAAAAAAAAAAAAAAAAAAAAAAAAAAAACCACCCAATCAAATAGGTAATAAAAGAGAATAGTTTCTTACAAAAAGAAACACATCAGACTAAAGAAACTAAACCCATGGGTGAAAAAGAACCATTGAAAAGCAGCATCCTTATCCTTGAGTTGGCTTCTCCTCAAGAATGAGTGTAGAGAGCATGACATGTCATTTCACAGAACCACATCATGGCTGAGGCCTCCAAATTTGGTGAATCTGGCCTTTGCCAACAGCTCTCTGCACATCAGGGCACAGTCCTTTGCCCCCATGCTGCTTGGGAAGACACTGCCTATGCTCCCTGATCCAGTAGCCCTGGGCCCAGGTCTGCCCTGAATTCATAGAATCATAGAATCATAGAATGGCTTGGGTGGGAAGGGACCTCAAGGATCATGAATCTCCAACCCCCCTGTCGCATACAGAGCCACCAACCTCCATATCTAATACTAGACCAGGCTGCCCAGGGCCCCATCCAACCTGGCTTTGAACACCTCCAGGGATGGGGCATCCACAACATCTCTGGGCAGCCTGTTCCAGCACCTCACCACTCTCTGTAAGAACTTCCCCCTGACATCCAACCTAAATCTTCCCTCCTTCAAGTTAAAACCATTTCCCCTTGTCCTGCCATTATCTACCCTTGTAAAGAGTTGACTCCCCTCCTGTTTGTAGGCTCCTTTTAGGTACTGGAAGGCTGTAGTGAGGTCTCCCCACAGCCTTCTATTGTCCAGGCCTTGTTTTCAAAAACCCAGAGATTGTTTCTCTTTTCCTCATTCCCGGAAGCTGAGCAGGGAGGAATGTATGTCTGGAGGAGGAAGAAGGAAGAACAGTATCATTTCTGCCAGTAGACATGTCTTTAATTGGGAATATACATCTGTTATCCATGCATTGACATGGAACAGCATGGAACAGCTGTTGTCATACCACTACAAACAGCAAACAGCAGCAGCAATAATAATAATTTTGGCCCAGTTAGGGTCCTCGTGCTTGTCCAGTGTGGACAGCTGAGGGGAGAAAATGCTTGAAGAACAGCATGACAAAAGCCGGGGACCTTATTCCCTGCACAGCCCTATTTCCCAGGGCTTTTTCCATGGTTCCATGGTCAGTGATTTCCGTGACAGTCCCTAATTGTTAAAGGGCAAACTGTCAAATACTTTAAGCTCCACACTTTATGGCCTGTCTATATGGGGCCGCAGCACTGCATGGGGCAGAGCTGGGGAGCGTGAAACCAGACTAATTGGAGGGGGGCAGAGGTGGCCTCCATGGCCTCGCCAGCAAGATTTTCTTCTTGCTGACAATGTTGTGTTGCTGCTGTGAGGAGCTCACCTGCCCTTGCATGGTCAGACGGAGGCAGTAATGACTTCACTCAAGAAATTTTGTTTGGGAGAAAAAAAATGAGTTAATTTGCAGAGAGGTCTCACTTAGGTAAATCATCTGCAGTATTACACAACCTGAGGTGAACAGGACCACCTCTGTCTTCCTTCCCTTGAGGTGCAAAGGGTCTTGGTGTCCAAGAGAAGATTCTCAAGTTGCTTTCCTTGTCTCTGCCTGTGGAAAGCAGCCCCAGAGCTACATCGCCTGAAGCAAAATCCGTTCTTCATGGCTGGGAGCTGCTCTGTGGGACACTGCTTGTCGGGCAAGCTTGGCCTGATGAAAGGAGCTTTGTTCCCTGGTGCATGTGCTTGTTTGCTCTGAAGGAACCTGGCTTCCAGCTGCAGTAATGCTGGTTTTAAGGATGGAGGAGGCTGATGAAGCCTCTATTCTGTGGCTTGGGGTGCAGCCGGGTGGTCCCTCATGCAACGAATTAGTTAATGTGTGAAGAGACTGGAGGAAGGTGTAAAGTGCTGAGCATTTCTCTCGACTTCTTAGGATACTGCATTTTAAAGATCAGCTTGGGTTTGCCTGAGATGTGATTTTGTTTAATTATTTAAACCTGTTAGTATATTTTCCTCGGGGGATGGAAAATCCTCAGTGAAGGATCTTTACAGGAGAACAGAGACCTCTGTTGTATACTGAGGGGCTCAGACGCAGCCGCCCGCACCGGCCCCAGCACAGGCCATGGTGGAAAGGCTGTGCAAATACCACCTTCCTGACCCCAAAAGATGACTCATGGCAACCTCTCCTCCAGAACTACCAGATGTCAGACACTGAAGGGCACTCTGTAGGGTGTCTGGGATTGTGAGTGGTAGGCACTTGGTATGGAGAAGGCTTTATAAGACAGCTCTCAACACGAGGCCCTCCCCAGCCCAAGCTTGGCTGGATGTGACTGCTTGACTCCCCAGTACTGCTGGGGCTGTTCATGTTCCAGGAAGAGCTTTCTGGTTCAGAAATCTCATCTCTCTGTGACTGCATGATGGAAAATTTCCAGATGAGGTGCTGAGGTGTGGGAGCCAATGGCTCTGCCATGGCAGTGGAGTGGATGGGATCCCACATAATCCTCTTGCTGTGCCTGAAAGCCATCTCTTGTTCCACTGTACTAACCCTGCCATGACATTAGCATGTGCAAGACTGACTTCCCACCAAACAAACCCAAAGGGATGGTGCCTCTCCTTTTCCTCAATTCCTCTCCTCTTCCTTGATGCCTCTCATCTTCCTTGTTACCTCCCCCATGAAGTCTCAGCTTAGCAGCTCTGGCTCGTCTATGAACCCAAGCCAACTTAAGACGAAAAGATCTTGGTTGTTCTAAACTTTGAGAGCCACCACAGATCTCACGGAAGCAGACAAGTGGGCATGACTTCTCTCCAGCATCCCCTCATCTGCGAAATTGTCTGCTGCACGTTTTGTTATCCACAGCACGAATCTAAGCTGTTGCTTATATTTGCTCTGACATTTAATAGGAGAACCCCAGAGATCAGCACCGTTGATGCAGGCAGAGCCTGACATCCCAGTGACATTTGAGCTGGGGTGCCACACATTCAAATCACTGTTGATTTTTATTCTGTGTTTACTCACTAAATCTGAACTCGAGGCTCAACTGCAGCCGGTTCCATGAAGTCCACCCTTCAGCCGCTTTCACAACTGAGCAGAGAGAGGTGCAGAGAGGTCGAGAGCCCTGGGTAAGCTGCTCTGGCCGTGCAGCTCATTAAGGGCTGAGTGCTGTGTCCCCATCCCTCTGCTCTGATCATCCCGCATGGCACAGCCTCATGGGGATGGCACTGAGGAAAGAAGAGTCGACAGCCTCATTTCATAGCTTGATTTGGAAAATCAAGCAAAGCCACTCCGTTGGACTATTGCTGAATCAGTAATCTTTGGTGCAGTTCCACACGGGGATTCCCAGCAGTTTAACCAGAAGGCTGAACAATAAAATACACTAGGTCTGAACTGGCTAAGCAGAGGCAAGGCGGGAGGCAAGATGTCTAATTGGAGAGGGTTCAGCAGGAGCCTTCCCTGGGGACTCTGTCCCTTGGGATTAGGGGCTTGTTGACAACTGGGTTGCATGCCATTGCTGCCTTGCCCTGCATCCCACCTGGGCTGACGGCAGGAAGCCAGAGAGCAAAAGCCCTGAAACTCACACCAAAGGGAAGAGGAAGGTTTTCGGCTGTCAGCGTGTAGGCCCTTGGGAGAAAGGAGATGGCAGCTCCTGCCCAGAGGTGTACAGTAGTGACTTCTTTTGACTGGAAATAGGGAAATACATTCTTCCCCTGCCATTAGGGAGTTGTCTGCAAGAGAGATTCCCTTCTGCCTTGTTCTATCCTCTCCTAAAGGTCCCACAGAATCACAGAATCCTTAGAGTTGGAGGGGCCATCCAAAGGCCATCTAATCCAACTCCCCTGCAGTGAACAAGGACAAGATCTGGAAGTACATCAGGTGCTCAGAACCCCATCCAGCCTTACCATGAGTGTCTCAAGGGATGGAGCATCCGACACATCTCTAGGCAACCTGTTCCAGTGCTTCACCACCCTTACTGTAAAAAGTTTTCCCTCTGTCTAGCTTAACTCTCCTTTCTTGTAGTTTGAAACCATTTCCCCTTATGCTCAGGATGGCTCCCTTATGTTAAATACACAAGTGCCTGGGACACTTTGCACATTCCCTGTTCTAGTGACGAGTCCTCTTTGCCCAGGGTGCACCTACGTTTGTGCTGTGCCAGGTTCTGGGGAGAGCTCCTGCTTTTTCCTATGTCTCCTCCTGGCTGCAGGCAGTGACAAGCCCTTGGCTGCTGCCAAGGACAGCCCAGCATAGATTCATGCACCTTAAAAAGGTGCATAAAATAGTCAGCAGCCAGAAGCAGGAGGGATTGCTAGGAATTTCTAGAGGGAAAGAAATAGAGACACCTATTTCTTTCCCTCTGGAATTGACTAGTTCAGATGCAGGCCCACCACCTTTGGTGGTCAGCAGGCAGGTGATCATCTTGTTGCCATCCCCCTGGCAGTTCATCAAGATGAAGCCAAGCCACCTCCTTGCTCTTGTCCTCCTGCTTCCCTCTCCCACTGCAATCCTACCAGAGCCTGTTGCTGATGCAGATGAAAAACAACATGGAGCAGTTAAAAAAAAAGAGCCTCCAAACATGCCAGAGATGCCAGAGCCAAGGGACTGAATTAGACCTATGCCGTGCAGCACACCATTCCTCTAAGCAAAGCGTGGAGCCTGACACAGTGCTCAACGCCTGCCTGAAACCCAACCACAGCTCTCAGCCTGTTTTGAAATCCACCCACAGCCTTACTTTCTACAAACTCAGGGAGAAAACGGCAAATTAATCCTTTTTTAAAAAGGATGAGCTGGTTTCTTGTCACTCCCTGCACTGCTCAGGATATGATAGTTCCTTCAGCATAAATACAGATTGTTTCTTTTCACAACTTCTCTTTCATCAGACTGCTAGGAAGGCCTGGGGGTTGTTAGAAATGTGAAAGAAACTTGCTTCCCAATTAAGGTCAATCTCTTTTATCAGAGTCTTTGCATATAAACCTCACTTTCAGAGGGATTTCTACAAACTCCATCCCCGTCTCTGACAAACCAGGAGATGCCCAAACCTCAGAAGGAGTGGGGAGGCAGCTGCTTTCCCTCCCAGCTTGCAGTGCAAAGCAGGGAGCTGATCTGTCATGATGACTGAGAACATGTCACAACAATCTGTTTGAGTTCTTCAGGAAATAAAAACATCTTTCTCTCCTGGAGCTGTAAGCTAATTTGGAGATTTTGCAAGCTGACATGCAACCTGATTAAAATGACCTCGGGCCAACAACTCTTCTCAGGCAGCTTGACAATTAAAGTCTAGACCTATCTGCAGCCCAGTTTTTTCCCTCAAATCCCTTTCAGGGAGGAAAAAGTTCGGTGTTTTTATTTTTAAATCTACATATTTGGAATTTTTCCTTTACACTTCGCTTCTACTGTAGCAGGATGTGCTGAGGGGATCTCTATTTTTTCACTTTTGGAGCAGATGAAACTCGCGCACAGAAGCCCCGGTTTCTTGCCTCCTGGAACAAATATACTGAACATCCAACCGAGGAAATAATACATGAATAAACTTGAGGACTATAAGAAATACCCAAGGCGTTTTGTGGCCTACATAAAGCTGCCCTCCCAGGTTCCTAGGCAAAAATGTTGTTGCCCTCAATTTCCCAGACTCGGTGGATATTTTTGTAATGACCATCGTATGGCTTAAATCATTCTTTTTTGCTTCTCGCAATTAATGAAGGAGAGAGATCAATTTATAAATCTGCTGAGCTTCTGTGGAAGCAGGGATTTGTTAAGTGGTGAGCTATGAAAAATAAATGGGCATCTCTTGGCAGAGTATTTCATGGAATCACAGAACCATTTGAGTTGGAAGAGACCCTTAAAGGCCATCACATCCAACCCCCCTGCAATGAACAGGGATGCCTACAGATCAATCAGGTTGCTCAGAAAGACCATTGTCAGACCATGAGCAACCCCTGAACTTAATTAGGGCCACTAAGATGATCAGAGGGCTGGAGCACCCCTCCTGTGAAGAAAGGTTGAGGGAACTGGACTTGTTTAGCTTGAAGAAGAGAAGGCCCTGGGGAGACCTCATTGTGGCCTTCCAATACTTGAAGGGAGCATATAAACAGGAAGGGGAACGGCTGTTTACGAGGGTGGATAGTGATAGGACAAGGGGGAATGTTTTTAAACTGAGACAGGAGAGGTTTAGGTTAGATATTAGGAGGAAGTTTTTCACCCAGAGGGTGGTGACACACTGGTTGCCCAAGGAGGTTGTGAATGCCCCATTCCTGGAGGCATTCAAGGCCAAGCTGGATGTGGCTCTGGGCAGCCTGGTCTAGTGGTTGGCGACCCTGCACATAGCAGGAGGGTTGGAACTCGGTGATCATTGTGGTCCTTTTCAACCCAGGCCATTCTATGATTCTATGATTCTATGATTCTATGATTCTATGATTCTATGATTCTATGATTCTATGATTCTATGATTCTATGATTCTATGATTATAGGGAGACTTGTTGACTTGACCATGAATATTTTGGTGATTCTTTCTTTCAAAATCACTGCTGCAATCACTCATCCCAGGTAAATCTGGAGGACACTTCTCTTCTGCTTTGCTGATTTGGCTTTGCCCGGATCACCAACTGCTTTCTAGCTTGTCAGCTGGTTAGCCTGATTGACAGGTTGTGTTTTGGGAATTTTGCCATATACTTCATAACTGCATACTAAACTGGGCTGGCTTGCAGATTACCTTCTCAGCATCACCAAAATACCCCATACAGTTCACATCACTTCCAGACCACAGGGCAGTGCAGAGTTCCTCTGGGCATTGGTGGCTTGACACAGGGGTCCATGTCCTTGTGTGCCTGTCCTCAAAGGCAGGAATTGCCCCCTGTGCAGTTGTGTGCCTGTATGATGTGGGTTCCCCACACCCTGTTCTTGAGGCCTGGCTACAGAGGGGGTGTGGGAGGTATCTTCTGGGGGTACAGACCCTGGGGATACAAGGAGGTATCTCCTAGGAGTGCGGGGAACCTCGGATGGAGGCTGGCAGAGGTGGTGGTGGGGTTTCTGGGAGATGTCCCGCTGCTATATCCTCTTGTCCTGCTCTCCCCATTCCCCAGGGTGACCCTGGTGCTGGTGGGACTTGTCTGTCCCCTAGCGCACCTGTAAACCCTCCATTAGTTGGAGAGCTTCTATATCACAGAAGAGAATCATAGAATCACAGAATCTTTTGAGTTGGAAGGGACTCTAAAAGGTCACCTAGTCCAACTCCCCTGCAGTGAGCAGGGACACCTACAGCTCAGTCAGGTGCTCAGAGCCACATCCAGCCTGACTTTGAGTGTCTCCAGGGATGAGGCATCCACCACCCCTCTGTGCAACCTGTGCCAGTGCCTCACCATCCTTACTGTAAAATACTTCATCCTTCTATCCAATCCAAATCTCCTCTCTTTCAGTTTGATACCATTTTCCTTTGTCCTATCACAACAGACCCTGCTAAAGAGTCTGTCCCCCTCTTCCTTACAAGCCCCCTTTAGATACCAAAATCTTGCAAGAAGTCACCATTTCCAGCTTTCAGGTTGGAGGATGCTGGATTCGTTGCATCCACCTCTCGCTGCTCGGTTAAAAATCTCCCCCCCCGCCCTCCCTCGGCCGTTCCGCTGCCGGAGCTGCACCCCCACCTAGCGGCAGCCCCAGGGCAGGGGGCAGCGCTTCTCCCAGCGCTTGGCCCCCACCAGCATCCGCATCCATCCCGTGCTCCTCTTGTCATTTGAAACGTGTAAACGTGGCATTTAGGGACGTGGTGGTGATAGGTCCAGAGGAAAGCAAGCTCTGGCTCGTGGAAGCAGAAAGAAACCCGTAGGCACGGCCTCTATGGTTTCTTGAGGGGGGGGGGGAGTTGTGTTGGAGCAAATGCTCTCGGGGGCCAAGCGCGCCTGGGCTGAGTGGATGTGCTGTGATTAATTTGTGTGTGAGCTGCTGGTGACAAGGCGACCGCAGAGCTCCACCAGCTGCAGGCTCCGGTGCAGCTTACCGGAGGAGGCAGCTCCCTCTGCTATCTCATTTATCATCATTGCTTCCAGTCCCATTTTGTTCACGCCTTACATTTTTGATTGTCTTGGATTAAACATTACCAGAGGAAATAATACTAATAGCCTTTCACTGCGAAAAAATCAACTTCTAAGGCATTTGTTATGGAAAGGATTATAATAAATTAAATGCTTAAACTAGCACTGTGCAAGCATTTTTGTCTTGGATCAAAATGTTTGCACTGGCTGTTTAAACATTTAATTTATTATAATGAGAAATATCATTGTAAAAATAAGCATGTTAATTAAACTTGAGTTTTGCAAATGTGAGTCATCCCATGTGGACACAGTATAATGAATATAGACAGGTAGAGTCTGCATGCCCTTTTTTTTTTCCCCATTAAGAAAATGAACATTTACATCTTTAAACCCTGCAGCTATTAGTTATTTTTAATGAACTGTGTTGCCATTTCAAAGTTAAGCTCTATATATGATGCAATCAGATACCGCTAGGTCAGGGAAGAACTTTACTAATTAAGTTGCAGAGAAGTTCTTCGCCGCAGATAATTGATTAAAGCTGTTATATGGATAATCAGTTTAGGTGGTTAAATAAATAAAAATAAATAACTGCTAATAAAACCCAGGTCGTGTGAGGGTGGCAATGTGATGCAGAACTCCGGCCACTCTGGGTCTGAAGCACCCACAGGTTTGTGAGCAATGCAGTGGCTCTCTGTTACCACCTGATGGAGAAGCGAGGGGCAGCGGGACCTCTATGAGGGCCTTCATAGAATCATGGAATCATAGGGCGGCTTTAGGTTGGAAAGTGCCTTAAAGGTCACCAAGCTCCAAGCCCTCTGCCATGACTATGGTTGCCACACACTAAATCAGGCTGCCCATGGGCATTTGGGCAGTGACGTTTTGCTGCTGGTATAAGTGAGGGAAGATGGAGACAGGATTCTCTTTTCCTTTGAGATGATGTTACTGAAAGGAATTTTTCTGCCTTCTCATGCCCCTGGTCTCTAGTGCATGCTGCTGGTCTTGTCCTGGGTTCATAGAATCATAGAAGCATAGAGGCTGGAAAACATCACAAAGATGATCTGGTTCAACCATCAGCCCATCCCCACCATGCCCACTAAACATGTCCCTCAGTGCCACATCCACACAGTTCTTGAACACCTCCAGGGGACGAATACCCCACCACCTCTCTGGGCAGCCTGTTTAGTATATTACCACTCTTACTGAGAAGAAAATTTCCTTAGTATCCAATCTGAACCTTCCCTGGAGCAACTTGAGGCCATTCCCCCTAGTCCTATAGCAGTTACCTGGGAGAAGAGGCCAACTCCCACCTCACCACAACCTCCCTTCAGGCTGCTGTAGAGTGATAAGGTCTTCCCTAGTGTCCTCCAGACTGAACAATCCCATTGTATTCATTGTGTGTGCTGGGCTGTATGGTGGTATGTAAACAAAAAACATTTGGATTTATTTCCAGCTCTCTCACAGATGTGTTGTTTTGCCTTGAACAAATTCCTCAACATCCTGGGCCTTCAAAAAGTGCTCTGAGATACAGACCTGAAAATGTCCAAGGTGGTGCTACCAAGGATTTCTTATCTCTTGTCATCATACATCACCCAACCCAGCAAAGGTCACAGCAGGCTGCCAGCCTGGGCCAAACCCCATTCCTGCAGTGGTCCAGCCCTCAGGTGAGGAAGGAGAAACATCTTTGGCAGAGCAGCAGAATTAAACCCTGTGGAGGGAAGAAAGTTGCTGCACATAATAGATCTGAATACTTTACTGGAGATAGTCCTCTAAAAACATTGTGTGTTTGTAACCTCTAGACTGCTTATTTCCATACCGTGTGGGTCACTCTCTCCTGTACCACAAAAGTCTTGGTTTTTCTCCTCTTCTCGTAGCATGTGAGAGGGAGAAGAGTCTTCTACATTAAGGAAGGAAGCAGTTGCCTTTTGTTCCTCTTTTTTTTTGTGCCTCCTTATCCCCTTGAAAACATTTTTCAGGACTTTCCATCTTCTGGATGTATCTGAAGAAGTCACCCAGGAGGGCGGGAAGCATCCTTCACTTTTGGCCTGTAGTACATTCACTCAGGTTGTACCAGCTGGATTAAGACAGGGAGAAAATCCAGACTTTAAGTAGGGACCTCACATCTGGATGATGTAGTTACCACAAAAACATCCACGTCCTTGAGCAGCATTTGATGATGCAGTCACTTCCCCACCTTGCATGTGAGGCCACTGAGAGCCCTGAGAGTGGTGGGGGTCCCAGTGCCATGGGCATCGTGGGCAGGGAGTGCCAAACTGGCTTTGTGCATCTGTTGGGAAGGATGGCTGAGTGGAGGGATCCTTATGGCTACTTAAGGAGGGGGAACCCAACTCTGGGGAGCTTCTCCAAAGTATCTTCCTAAATAAAGAACAACTGAAGACCTTGGCATATATGGAAGGAAGCAGCACTTCTCAGTCACCAATCACATTTTTTGGTCTTTGGTAACACCTGGAGAGAGAGCTGGCTTTATCACTACTGCTGCTCTGCCTTCAAAGCATCCAAAAGGAATGAGGCATTAGGATTGAAATTGCCTATAAACCTCCAGAGGTTTTACACTACATATAGGCTGACCTTACTGTTGGCTGCAGCCCAAAAGCACAGCCCTGCCTTCCTGCAATGGAGGCCTCTCCCACATCACCTCCTCTCTGCCTTCTTCTGACATTCATCTGATTCCTGGGTGAGTTAATCTGCAGAAATCAGCCCAGTTCTGGGGCTTTTGTACCGGCCTTCTGAGCCTTCCCCGAAGCAGGAGAGCTGCCTGGGTGCTGGTGGCAAAGCAGCCATGGAAATACAGAGCTGGAGATGAAAACAATCCCTTCTGGTGACAGCACTCTCTTAGGGAGTCTGGCTGTCCTGGGAAACTCTGCTGAAGAACTGCATTAGCCCAGGGTTAATTTCTGCATCCACATCTGAATGTCTGCTTCCACATGTGTGCCCATGTGCAAGGCAGGTGCTTAATCTCCCTTTATATACAAAGGCAAGGTGGTTGGTGCAGTTAGGGAGATTAGGGAGTGATTCTGCTGTGGGAGATGAGCTGGACAGCCTCCTGCACACTCCTGCCCCCCTCTCCATTGTCTGTCATGTAGGCACCCAACATGTTGACATCTCCATTTTGGACTGAAATGGCATGTCTGCTTGAGTTTTCAGCTAAATTCTACCCTGGTGTTACTTTGCCTTCAGGGCTGGTCTAAGCCACGTTTTCCAAGCATCTCCAGCACTTGTTGAGGTGATGGGATTAAACCTCCCACCCCAGAGCTCGAAGCTGCATCTACTCACAAGCATGAGTGCTGCCATCCCAACTGCCTAGTAGTCCTGCAACTAGAGAGTGTGCTGCAGAAAGCAGAATGAGGCACCTCATGGTGTTGGGCTCCATCAAACATCATTAAAGGCAGAACGTCCTGTTGAAAGCAGTCAAGTCATAGGAGAGTCGTCCACAGTGCAAACATTTACTGCCTGTAGGGAGGGATGGGAAGGAGCAGAATTTCCTCCATGACCAGACCTATGTTAGCTTCCAGTTTAGGAGGAGATGATTAATGTCCCAGAATTGCCTCTTTCTTTCCACTGACTCAGTCATAGGTGGCTGTCAGAGACTTCTGTGGGAGTCGGCTCAGGGTTAGAGCCACACCGTGCTTGGCAAATACATGGAGTTATTGATCGATCTACTTTCATTTCTGAAGTATGTTAGCAAAAACCTCAGTTACACTAACTGAAAAATAGAAGACAAAAATTGGGCATACACAGTGAAACAGCATCAGCAAAGCAAATGCTTGATTCAAGGGCCCTACCTCGAGCTAAGCCTCGGGCTCCCATCTCCACTTGGTTGCAATTTGGATGATTTGTAGTGCTACCTGGGGGAGCCTGCAGACTTCTCCCACCTCATTTAGGCACCTAAACATTAAAGGAGCTTGAGCAGGCAAAAGGAAGTGCAGGTGCCTCAGTGGCTCACCCAAACTGTTCCATTGTTCCTCTCCAAGCTGTGATGTGAAGCTCTCAGAAAGAGGTCCACAAATTTCTGCTAACCAGAGAGTCCTTGCAAAGTGAGTAGCTCAGATTTAAACACCAAACTTTAACCCTGGGGGACGAACCCTACATTTTACTGGCAGGACCTGGGACCTCAGGCCTGCCAAACCAGGACTGTAGCTACCTGATGCTGAAGGCTGCTTTGGGAGCAGGTGGCTTTTTCTCCTTCTCTGAAACTGCTTGATGCTGAAATAGCCCCAGCTCATTCTAATATAGGGAGGGACACTAAATCATGCAGTAACAGTGCACAGGGTCCATTGCAGACACCAGTGTGAGTCAGTCACTCCAGTTCAAGGTGGGAAACTGCCCTTTGGCAGCTGCTGCCTCCCGTCCAACAGGACCTGGGGACTTGCCTTGGAGGTATTGCAGTACATATCACAGAATCACAGAATGGCCTGGGTTGAAAAGGACCACAAAGATCATCTAGTTTCAACCCCCCTGCTATGTTGCCAACCACTAGACCAGCTGCCCAGAGCCACATCCAGCCTGGCCTTGAATGCCTCCAGGGATGGGGCATCCACAACCTCCTTGGGCAACCTGTTCCAGTGCGTCACCACCCTCTGGGTGAAAAATTTCCTCCTAATATCTAACCTAAACCTCCCCTGTCTTAGTTTAAAACCATTACCCCTTGTCCTATCACTATTCAGACTGGATCATGAGGATCTAGCTTATCAGACTGCCCTCCTTTATTGGCAGAGAGCTTTTTCCTCTCCGCTTTAAGAGTTATGACTAATTACTTCCCATGCAGGCTCGCTGCTCTGAATCACTGTTGATTAGCCGGCAGAAAAGCTCTGAGCTCCCTTCTCAGCACCCACCCTTCAGCCTCAGCTCTAAATTTAACCAAGACGGCCCTCTCGGTTATTTAGATGCATCCTGACTTTTACTACCAGGTTTCCATCAATCACCAGAGCCTCTCACCCGTTCTCCTGATTGTAAAACTGTATCACCGACATTGCATACCAGTCTAGTCTGGCATCAGCATGATATCAATTCCCTTCAAACGTGTGCACTGACACTCTGCCCACCATCAATCTCCATGCAGAGTCTTTTATGAAGCCCCTGTTAAATCTCAGAGTGTGTGCACTTGGTCACACTCAGCTTGACAAAGCTGGTAGTCAGGGGTGAGAGGGAATTTCTCTCTGTTAAGGAACGCAGAGGCAGGATATTGTTTCCTGCTTATAAAGTCTAATGAGACTTTGTTTATGTCTATGAAGGCCTTATATTTTCATCGTGAGTCATCCTTTCTCTATATACACTATACTAATTAGGCATATCATTGAAGAATTCACGACAAAACCAAAGCTTTGTCACATACAGATTTATAGATTACTGGTTTGTACATGAAGTTACATATTCAACATAAGGATCCATTCTTCCTTTCAGAAAAGCCGGAGCTATTATTAAACCTCCAATCTAAGTACTATCTCTGGTACAAGAATTTTTGAACGCATGCTTCACGTTGTTTCACCAAACACTATTCCAAATGTGATTTCAGCAGAAGGATTTGAGATGATCTGCTTTTAGCTTGAGGATTTGAGGGGAGGGCATTTCAAACCTGGATATGATTTCTTTGCTCAGGTCTTTGTCATTTGTGGAAAGAGGCAAAATATGTATCAGAGATGATCGCAACATAACAGACATCTATTCTCTCTCTTCTTGATGTGCAAATGTAACTCCCTTTTCTCTTAGTGTACAAATAGGTGTATGTACTCAAACACACTTCAATGCTTACACTTCAGCACAGCTGCTTCAGCAGTGTATAAACCTACCAGCACATGCCTGTGAAGCTTTACCCCAGTCAATTTCAGCCCTATCAGAAAGCGAAGCACTCCAGTGGTTGCTGATGCAAAGATATTTCTACATCATGAGCACTTCAGCTGATTGATGTAGCTTCACTGGAGTTCCACTAATTTCCACCCGCAAAGGGTCTGTCTGTAAGAGCTCACACAGGCAGTGAGCAGCACACAGCTATCACACACCTTTCCTTGCCCCCGCCGTGTCCCAGCATTACCAACTCCAGAGCTGCATCTCCAGTGCAGAAGATGAGGAATGTGTGAGATAGGGTGTAGCACTGCTCATGCTCCTCCTGTTCATTCTTCTGCACAAAACTCTGTTGACCTGTGAAGACTTAGAAGTCATGAAGCGCGAAAACCACAGACAGATCCCTCCAACACATCACAAAACCTTTATTAGTGTTTATCAGTGACACAGATTACAGGAACCAAAGGCAATTAAATAACATTTAAATTTAAACTGACCACAGATTTAAGAGATACAAGTCACATTTGGCAAGGCAAACGTCTCCGCACACTGCGTTGCTTGGGTTACTATTACACTATGAAAGAGGAATTTCCCTTACAAGATTCTACATATTCAGGATATTATTAATAATTGTGTCTTTCAGACAGCTCCTTTGGCAAGAATTCCCATTTTTTAAGCTTTTATTATATAAAAATATAACCAATTTTCATTATGTACAAACATTACATTACACACTGTACAGGTTAAAAACACTACAAAAATGGCAGGCCATGGGCAAATCAAATGCAAAGGAAACCATGTAGAAAACGAAGGAAAAAAAATTAAATACTGCACATTTCATAAAAATTACATGAACTACAAACAATTTTTGTTGTTGCTGTTGTTTGCAAATACCGAACAGTACCGATGGGAAATCTTTCCCAACACCTTCATGTTTTAAGGCACATCTTGCATATTTACACGTACAACACCAGGTCTGGTCAATAACTTAAAGGCTCCCGTGAGCAACCGAGTTGTGCGGATGGGGCCAGGGGGGTTATGCTTTCTCAGTGGCATCAGTCTGGGGGCCCAGGAATCTGGTTGAGGGGGCCGGGTAGAGGGGCACCCCAATCTCCTGGAGGTCAGGGAGCCGCGCAGGACGCGGAGGGGACAGCAGCGTGATCGTCCGGTCAAAGTCCCTGTGCAACACCTTCTCATAGACGCTCTGCAGCCCCACTGTCTTTGGCAGCTGGGCCTGGTAAAAGTTGTCCCTGCGGAGGGGATCCCGGGGCAAGGATGTGCTTTTGCAGAAGGTGGAGAGAGGCGCCGGAGGGTGGGGAGAGGGGTGTGGGTTGGCTCGGCCACAGGAGGGGCTCCAGCAGCGGTCCGAGTGGCCCAGGATCTTGCACTCAGCCGTACAAGCCCACAGACCTAGAGACGGAAGAAGGAATCTGTTGTTGCTGCAGGAACAGACACACCACTCACAGCCCGCAGCTATAAATCATGAGAGGACAGTGCACAGACGGCAGCATTGGGAAGCGATGCTCTGTGGCACGCTCGGGAAAGTAGGGTTATGTCATTTAGCTCACAGGAGCAAATGAAGGGGAAGGTTTTTGAGGAAAGGGGGTAAAACACACCCACAGTTCTAAAGTAATGCATTCAGTGCTCAGTGTGGGTAGAAGCCAGCACTTAGCAGCCTGCTGGGAGGAAACCCATGCAGCTCTGGAGGCAAGTATCAGGTTTCCCTGCTTTGTGTGCGATGTGTCCCTCCATGCAGCACCCTGTCCATCTATCCAGCTGCCCAGAGGGACGCATCGCACAGGGAGTGGGATGGAGCCCTTACCGTTCTGCATGTGTGTGATGAGGTCCTTCTTCAGGGCATCCCCGCTGATGTCCGAGTCGCTGTCGTTGAAATCGCTGTCGCCTTTGCCGCTGTCCTTGCCGCTGAACTTCTCTGCCTCCCGGCCCGAGATGGTATTGAACGAGTGCCCCTTCCAAATGGCCACGGGGGGAGCAGGCTCTTTGCCGAAGCTCGGAGCTGCGGTGAAACCCTGCTGGGGTGAGGGAAGTAGTAAAGGGTCAATTAGCATCAGAACTGCATCCCTGTGATTTACACCCTGTGATCCTTCCCTTCCACCCTCTGCTTTCCAGGATGCATAGGACCTTACCTCCCCGCCGGCTCCTCTGAGCCGCTTCTGACCCTCATAGAGGCAGGTGCTGTCGCTACTGCTCTCCGCAGTGGAGATCTCCTCAGCTGCTGGAGAAGGATCAGGGCCGCTGAAAGAGGTTTTGCTGGGGAAGGTTCGAACCTCAAAGACGTTTCCCCTCTGACTGCTGTCCTCCTGCCGACCCTTCTCCAGGTGGGAGATGTCGATCTGCTCCTTCAGGGGACTGTTGTTTTTGATCTCGTTCCCTTTCTTGCGCCTGTTGCAGGTGGTGGCGATGGTGATGATGGCCACCAGGAGGAGGGTGCAGCTGCCCGCCAGGACGATGATCACAATCAGAGGGATGTCCCACTGCAAGGCCTTTCCTTGCCAGGAGCTGGGCTTGGCTACCTCCTGGATGCTGGAAGGAGCGGTGGCGGTCACCAGGAAGTTGACAGTGGCAGTTGTGGCCAGAGGGGGCCTCCCGTTGTCTGTCACAGTGAGGATGACCTTGAACAGCTGCCCCAGCTCTTCAGAGAGGTCACCCCTCAGCACAATGTCTCCAGTGCTTGGGTTGATGGCAAAAAGGTCCTGCTGGGGTTCTTCCAGGAAGGCAAAGGTAAGCTCAGCATTGGCCCCATCATCAGCATCACGAGCTTTGATCTGGGCCACCAAGGCATCACGGGAGGTCTTGCTGGAGACACTGATTTCCACCGACCCATTGGTGAGCACTGGGTGGATGATGATTGGAGGGTTGTCGTTCTGGTCCACCATTCTCACCTTGACAAGCGTGCTGCTGGAGAGCTGTGGGGAGCCTCCATCAGTGGCCTGGATCCTCAGGTCAAGCTGCTTGAGGATCTCATAGTTGAATGTTCTGAGGGCATAGATGGCCCCAGTGGCAGGGTCAACCGAGACGTAGGTAGAGATCGGAGCCCCCATGACTTGGGTCTCCAGCAGCCGGTAGGTGACCTTCCCATTGTGGCCAAGATCAGGGTCACGGGCCACCACAGTGGTGATGTAGGCACCTGGCGGGTTGTTCTCTGGCACAGCCACCTCATAGAGGGGCTTGGCAAAGAGAGGCGCGTTGTCGTTCTCGTCGCTCACCCGCACCGTGTACTGGCGGACAGTCTTGAAGGGAGGGGAGCCCAGGTCCTCGGCCACCACAGTGAGATTGTACTCAGGGATGCGCTCTCGATCCAGTGCTGCTGTGGTGACGATCATGTAGCTGTCCTCATAGGCCCGCTGCAGCGCAAAGTGGTCATGGCCGCGCAGGCTGCAGCGCACCTGCCCATTGGTGCCAGAGTCACGGTCGGAAGCGCTGACAAGGGCCACGAAGCTCTCACTGGCAGCTGCCTCGCTTACGTAGGCCACGCCAGCGGCACTGCCAGCACCACGCAAGGCGCTGATGCTGATGCGTGGCGCGTTGTCATTGACGTCGGTAAGGCGCACCACGACAGTGCAGGTTGCGGTCCTGGGGCTGGCACCTCGATCCTGGGCCCTCACGTCCAGCTCATAGGTGCGGGTACGCTCGTAGTCCACAGCAGCCTCCAGCGTCAGGCGGCCAGAGCGTGGGTCTAGGCGGAAGAGCCGCCGTGCCTCAGGGGGCACCTGACTGCCAAAGGCATAGACGACCTCTCCGTTGGGGCCCTCGTCGGGGTCCTCGGCATCCAGATCAAGCAGCAGGGAGCCAGGCGGCGCATCTTCGGGCAGTTCCACTGTCACAGAGCTCCGGGCAAAAGTGGGGCTGTTGTCATTGGCATCAAGGACACGGACGTGCACAGTGGCTGTGCCTGAGCGTGCAGGGCTGCCGCCGTCCTTGGCCACCAGCTCCAGGGTGTAGGAAGGCTGGCGCTCACGGTCCAGCTCCTGCAGCAGCACCAGATCTGCGCAGCGCGCCCCATCCGCCCGTGTCTGCGCCTCCACACCAAAGTGGCTGTTGAGGGAGACCTGGAAGCTCTGGATGGAGTTGGATCCCACGTCCTCATCCACGGCCACCTCCAGCGGGAGGCGGGTGCCAGGAGCAGCGCTCTCTGACACCTCCAGCGCCATCTGGGCACGGGGGAAGTGAGGGGCGTTGTCGTTGATGTCGCGCACCTCCAGCTCCACGTGCACCAGGCGGTAGCGCTCCCGCCAGCAGCTCACCACGTCGAAGGCCAGCACGCATTGCGGGGCCTGCCCGCACAGCCGCTCCCGGTCCAGCCCCGCCTCGCCAATGCTCAGCAGCCCGTCCTCCTCCCGCACCCGCACCAGCGAGCTGTTGCTGAACTGCCGCATCAGTCGGAAGCTCATCTCACCCGGAGCCTTCACCGGCATCTCATCGGCCAGCGTGCCGATCACCGTGCCCGGCGCGCCTTCCTCGTCGGTGCGATAGCGCACCGTCTTGCAGCGGGACAGGGCCAGCAGGCAGCCGGCGGCCAGCAGCCGCAGGGGGCTCATGGCACCTGCGCGGGACTGAGAGAGGGGACGCGGTGCGGGGACAACACACAACTCCACACACCCTCCACCGCCGTCTGCTCCCGTCTGCACCTCCGCGCTGCCTTTAATAGACGGCGTATGCAAATGAGGCGGCGGCGGAGCCAATGGGAAGCGGGCGGCTCCCGACAATCCCATCAGCCGGGGCGGCTCAGGCAGCCGGCGGGAGCGGGGCGCGCAAGGCGCCCGCCTTTGTTTCCTTAACTCCTAGGGCCTGGGGGGGGGCTTCTTGCTTTTTATATCTTTCCTTTTTTTTTCCTTCTTCTTCCTCCCTTTTTCTCAAACGCTTTTTTTTTTCTTTTTTCCCCCCTTTTTTTCCCTCTCCTTTTTCCCCCTTTTTCCCTCCGAGTTTGGCAAAGGGGAGCGGCGGGGTTCGTGCATGCGGTGCTGCGCTTGCACCCCGCGGCCGGACAGGGGCCGTGCCCGGCTGATCGCGGGGGGGTCCAGCATCCCTTCACCCCCGCGCCTGCAGCGCCGTGTTCCTCGCGTGAGAGCCTGTGATCAGCGCCGTAAGTCGCCTTTCAGGAGCTGTCCCCGCATGCGTTAGTATGCATGTCACCGCCCGGGTTTCTTAAGCCTGGGGCACTAGCAGGCGAAAGGAAAGGAAAAAAAAAAAAAAAAAAAGAAAAAGAAAGGGTAGAGAAGAAAAAAAAAGTTCCAAATAGGATTTAGCATAAGCTTGAGGAGATTTGGAAAGGTTTCAAAGATCAGGCTGTATCAAAGGCTTATGAAGCCCTCGTTAGCTGTAGAAATATAATAGCATGGCAGGCTATCCCATTTGAGGAACCAATGTCTGTATTATTTCACTGTGACAGGCTAAAGGGAGAGAAAGTTGAACAGTTTCCACAGAGGAGTTGGACTAAGTTGAATATAATGAGCAAACGCCACATGTATCCATTATGTCCCTCTATTCATTCCCAATCACTGCCATAACTCTTTGACTAAACGATGATGAGCGCTGAATTACACACAATGCCCGGCTCATATTAAAATACATTTAAGACCGATCCCTCCTGGTGCCCTGTTACGCCTATTCACGGGATTTTCTTTTTGTCCTAATAGAGCCTCTCTGGGAAGCAACACCAGTCTCGTTCCAGAAGAACAAAATAACAGCGTGAGCCTGAAACCTGGCACGGACCGGGGGAACGCGGCCATCTGCCCCGCACCGCACGGAGCCCCGCGGCCGCGGAGCGGGCGGAGGGCGCAGCGCTCCAGTGCTGCCCTCCTCCTCCTCCTCCCCTCCCTCCCTCGCTCCTTTCCCCGCTCCATCCTTTCTTAGGGAAAAGCGGTTGAAAGGAGAAAGACAGAGAGCACGAATGGGTGCCCTCCCCGTGCTGCGTTGCCGGGGGCAGGAGGGGGGCTCGGGCACCCCGGGGTACCCACGGAGCCTCTCGCCTGCGCGGGGCGCTGCGCGTGTTTTTGCTCGTGTTTCTGTGCGGGGCGCTGCGCTGAGCGCTGTGCTGAGCGCTGCGCGGGGCACCGCGAGTGTTTTTGCGCGGGGTGTTACGCGGGGCGCTGCGCGTATTTTTGCGCGTGTTTTTTGCGCGGGGCGGCACGCGAGCGCAGCGGGCGCGGGCGGCCGCC
This sequence comes from Pavo muticus, assembly GCA_016647715.1. Taxonomy (NCBI): domain Eukaryota; kingdom Metazoa; phylum Chordata; class Aves; order Galliformes; family Phasianidae; genus Pavo; species Pavo muticus. The sequence continues at coordinate 1,921,040 of JACDJE010000156.1, forward strand.
GCTTGCCCGCAGCGGCGGCTTATGGAAATAGGATTTAAATAGCGCATCAGCGCTCGCTGCGGGGATAGGAGGGAGCGGAGCGGGGGGGGGGCGAGGACGCGCAGTGCCACCGACAAAAGCTCCCCTAGTTCCTGGTCGCTAAAGGCTCCGCACAGCGCTGCGCTCCTGCCCGTAGGAGCTCCGCAGACGGCTGTCGGGGCGGACGGGGAGCAGCGTTGGACCGGACCGGGTTGTGCCGTGCCGGGCCGGGGGCTGCGCGCATGGGAACGGGACCGCCGGGCGGTAGCGGGCAGCGGGCAGCGGGGCGGCCCCTCGCGTGTAACAGGATTATCGTGGCCATTTCAAGTTCCATGCAGCATGTAATTTATTTTTAATTAGGATTAGGATGGAGAAGGGAAGGAGACCAGACCGTGTCCCCCTCCCCTCCCGCCCCC
>JACDJE010000156.1:1921712-2116922 GCA_016647715.1 Pavo muticus
ACACTTCTGATCAAAACCCTTTTTAAAGAGGGTCCCGGTGGGATCCTGCTCCTCTTTGCCTTTTTTTTTTTGAGGGCAAAATGCACTTTCTGTCTGCCTGGGCTATGCTTTTTCCACAGCCGTGATTCTGAGTTAAAAAAAATAAATGTATCAGTCGCTCCGCTGGAGCAAAGCCCTCTCCCCAATAGTTTGGATAAAGTCCATTACAGAGATGTTCTGAAAGGCTGCTGAAGAATCTTGTTTTACAGCTCAAAAAATAAACATACGGATCAGCTGCGTTAAAAGCACTTCTTTGAAATATTGTGGTTAAACAGCCCAGATTGGTTGATTGCTCCATGTGGGGACATATGTTCTTGCAAACTGTGTGTATTGTTACTAATGGGGATTCTCACACCGCAGCCTTCCCTTTGAATCCAAGGCACTGGAGATTTCTCTGGAGCTGTTGCAAGGTTGTTTTAATAATTCACCAGCTCCCGTGCACTTAGTGTTTTTGTGAAGGAGTTCGTGAAGGAGGGGGCACTTTGTGCTGTCCAGAGCTCTTGTGTCCATCCCATGCTCCTTCCCATACCTCCTAACACGGAAAGCAGAACTCTGGGAGACAGGTGCCAGGGAATGGGAAAAGCGAAGAGCTCCTCCATCCATGTAATGTGCTGCTCCCAGGGACTGAAAACCTCAGCAGCAGCCATGGTGGCCAGCAGCAAATCAGGATCTCCTCTCATTCTGAATGAGAAGTAATGGCCTCAAGTTGCACCAAGGGAGGTTCAGGTTGGATATTAGGGAAAATTTCTTCTAGAAAAGTCAGTGAGGCTTTGGAATAGGCTGCCCAGGGATGTGGTGGAGTCACTGTCCCTGGAGGTGTTCAAGAACTGTGTAGATGTGGCACTTGGGGACATGGTCAGTGGGCGTGGTGGGGACGGGCTGATGGTTGGACTAGGTGGTCTTAGTGGCCTTTTCCAACCTTAATGATTCTATGATTCTATGATTCCACTCACTCCTCCAGCTGAAGGTGAGCACTGAGGGCTCTGGCCTTTCCCACTATTACCTGTGGCACAGTGTGTCTGTATGTGTCCCAGGTTGGTCATGTCCCCGTGAAACTTTATGTGTAGGTGGCTGTAGTGCCTGCACTTTCCCTTTCCCAGAAGATCTCTGAGGGCACCAAGTTGTGTCTATCGAAAATCTGTCTCTGTGTAGCCCTGATCCCCCATAGCCTATGCTGCATTATGACTGCATGCTTCCAGGGCAGTCGGGTGGGATGCCCTGGTAGCATCCCTGGGATGCTGCAGCTTCGCTAGGGCTCTACTGAGTGTAGTAGGGTGAGGGGCTATTGGGACATGGTCCCCAGCTGGTCTTGCCACCAGTGGGCCTGCTTGACCTCTCTCCAGCCCTGAAGCATAAACACAAGACGTCCCCCATGGCTCATCCTTGAGCCTGCAGAGTTGATGGCACCAGACCCCTTCTGGGAGCCCATCTCCCTTCTCAGCCCTCGTCTCTTTCTTCTTGGGCATCCCGCCTCGGCTGCCTTTGAGTGATCTACAAAAACAAAGGAACTTCTGCTTCCCAGCCTAAACAATCCCCCTGTTTAATCACTTCTGCAGCAACCCAGAAGTGTGGGTTAACCTGTCAAGCTCTACAAACCCATGCTGACCAAAACTCTGGAAAACAAAAGAGTGGAACGAAGCGGCGAAGGGTTTTGCTGCTCTACGACTGTTTATGTAGGGGTGTATTGTCTCCGGCCATGTAGGCTATAGAGGAGGGAGCTGCCATCCTCCCGCAAGCTGCAGTTGGGTACTGGGGTTATAAATCATTTGTTTGTTACATTTGCTTCAAATGCTTCCCTGCCTGCATCTCCCCTCTGTGAAACGTGAGCTATAAAAGGAGAGCTTGTTCTGCGGGATAAAGGAATCGCGTGCCAGTACACCCCACCCGGCACGCCGTTCTGATCCCACAGGGAATTTATTTTTTAATTGGATTAATTTCTAGCCTCTCTTGGAGTAGCAGCTGGGGCCTTTGATTCGAGAGGTTAAAACAAAGGGGAGAGAAACAAAAGACCAGTTCTCGCATTCCCCTCACAGCGTGGGCCTCGTGCAGCCGCCCGGAGGTATCCCCAGGGCAGTGCATTCCTCAGGGCCTGCAGCCACTGAAGGGTGATTTTTGGGGTGTCCCCTGGTCTCATCTTTGAGGTCGTGGCAGGGCACTGGGAAAATCCTCAAAGCTTGAAGTTTTCCCTCCCATCACACCGCCCAGGCTGTGGTCCTACATAACCCTATCTCATGGTGCAAAGGAATCAAGCAAGCACCTGCTGGCACTCCTTCTGTCCACCCCCCCTTCCAGCTCTCTCTGCACTTTCTGCAGGAAAAGAGATGGATGAGGCTTTGTGGCTGTCAGACCATGAAGCAAGCACCCATGTCTAGTTTGCTACTCCATGAGAGACATGGACCTGCTGGAGTGCATCCAGAGGAGGGCCACAAAAAGGATCCAAGGGATGGAACACCTCTCCTGCGAGGACAGGCTGAGAGCTGGGGCTGTTCAGCCTGGAGAAGGCTCCGGGAGACCTGAGAGTGGCCTTTCAGTATCTAAATCTATACCTCTCAGGTGCTGTGTCTGTCACTCCTGTGCACCTGGCTGGGATGGATACCTTTCATACTGCTTTGAAGGTGTCCGTACTGGCACATTTGGCTCTCCTCCAGCCTCTCTCTATTTCCTCCTGGGCCTCATTCATGCTCTCCTCCTTGAAGGACTATTTGGGATTTTAGACTCTTACAGATGATGAATAGATGGAAGCAATCCACTTTTCAGTTCCCAGGAAGATGTACAGCTCTCTGTGCATGCTTATGTGTGGCTGCAGGGATGGGCTCTGCTAACTTCTCAAGGCAGCTCACTTGCCATTATGCTGATGTCCTTCCCCCCACCTTGCAAGGCAGCTTCATACCACACCAAATAGTCACTGCCACGTCCCTCCTTGGGCCTGCCTCCTTCCTACCATGTTTTAAGCCATGAGTGTCCAACCTTTTGGCTTGACTGGGCCACACTGGATGAAGAATTGTCTAGGGCCATATCTGTGAAGGTTGCTCTGAAAGTAATGACTCGTGTTTATTTCTATGGAAATGACAACAGACAAAAGAGCATATCAACACTATTTAATAGAGAAAATGGTCATCCACAAAACACTCTTTTTCAACATAGTCATCACCATTAGCTATGCATTTTCATCAGCGATGAAGAAGAGCATGCATGCTGTGCTCAGAACAATCTGCACCAGTGGAGGTGACCCACTGTCACCGTCACCACTACTGAAACGCACCACCCACCGCCTCACTGTGCTCACATCCACTGTATGGTCTCCATAAACTTTCAGCAAGCATCAGTGAATGTCAATGGGAGCAATTTTTTTCTGCATGGAGAAATTCAGTGACACACCTTTGCCTCATACGCTCTTCCATGTCAGACACCATTCTGTTAGGTTGTCCCTCTGCTGCCATCTGTCATATAACAACAAAATGTGATGGGATATTGGTGGGAAGGTTTAACCTCTATGGCCGTACCACCAACATCTGCTTCTGATGTTGTGGGCCTACATAATAAAATAGGAGGCATTATTTTCGGAGCAGCCCTTATGAAATATATACTATAGTTAATATATACAAGTAACAAAAGTTATTTTATTTTTTAAGGATGACATTAATAAGACATGACTGTGAAGTGAGGGATACTTCTCTCTGCTAAGATAGATCTGATAAAAGTCTGGTAAGAGAGACATGATCACATTTTTGGTTTCAGTTCTTCTCATTCCGTTTGAGAATGTGATGTATTTATGTCAACTGAAAACGGAGTCACAAATAAACCAAAACACTGATGATTTTTTCGGCAAACTTGAAAGCTGTTCTCAGATTCCTTTATCACAACAGAAAGCACGGCTGCATGTTTTCCTCTGTTCACAGGACTGTGTTTAGCCAACGTATCAAAATCCATAAACTTATTCGCCATCACCTGAGTTAGCATTGCACTGTGCTCTCTGTGTGCCCTGGCTGTAGCCCAGATGGGGTTGGTAGCGCATCGCTGTTCGGGTGGTGCTGAGCGATGGTTGAACTCTCAGGGCAGAGCTGCTGCCATGATGGTGCAGGGCAGGGAGTGGCTGCAGTGCCAGCTGTGCTGGGCCACATGCAGTCCGTGGACCACAGGTTGGATGTGCCTGTCATAAGCTCTGCCCTTGTTCTGTCACAGCAGACCCTGCTGAAGAGTCTGTCCTCTTCTTTCTTACAGCCCCCTTTTAGATACTGAAAGGCTGCTCTCAGGTTTCCCAGAGCCTTCTCTTCTCCAGGCTGAACAGCCCCAGGTCTCTCTGCCCATCCTTATAGGAGAGGTGTTCCATCCCTGGAATCATTTTTGTGGCCCTCCTCTGGACACACTCCAACAGTTCCATGTCTCTCCTGTACTGAGGACACCACATCTGGATGTAGTACTCCAGGTGAGGCCTCACCAGCACAGAGCAGAGGGGCAGGATCACTTCCTTCACCTGCTGACCACACTTCTTTTGATACAGTCCAGAATATGGTTGGCTTTCATATATGTGCCAATATGTTGTTGCTGTGTCAGTAGGAGTATCCTTCCGATTTCCCTGCTGCCTCTATGTCCCCAGACCTGCTGTGCTGCTGATACATTTGGTGGAGAGGCACCATACAGCGATATTGCATGGAGCCTTGGAGGTGGAGGAGCTGCATTAACGTGGTGCCACACTTAAGCTAATTAGTGCCATGCCACAGTGGGTTAATGAGCTTGGGCACGATGCCATGGCTTTTGATTTTCAGGCTGGTTTGTGCAGCTTTGCCCATTTGTGCTCCGGCCTTCTGCTTGTTTCTGAGGGGTTTACAACGAGGGGGCAAAATGCAGCAGGGAAGCAGGGGCTGAGCCTCTCACTGGAAGCCAGAGAGTCTCTTCCTTCACATCGCCTCTCGTCTCCCCACTCTCCCTCTGTCCATCCTCCATCTCAATTGGTTGCAAAGTCAGAGCCCCCAGCTGTGAAAGACTAAGGCTTTCCTTCTCCCAGCCTCCCAAGCAGCAGCAGGCTGTGAGCAAGAGCGTGCCGCGCGTCACTTCTCTTCAACAGGCCGCAAGCACAGCGGGATGAGCCTGGGCACTTGGCCGCCTGCCAGAGCAAACTCTATTCATGGCAAGCATCCCTGCCCTGCCGGCTGCTTTTGGGGGCTGAGCATCCTGCATCTCTGAGCATCCTGTGTGTCTGAGCCCCAAGCAGCAGGCAGGAGACAGGCCATCGAATGTGGCTTGCCCCGTGTGGGGCGATGGGCTCCGTCTGCCCACTCCTGGCTAAGGGATGTGGGTGAGATGTAACCTTCCTCCATCTGGAGGTGCTGGCAGGAGCCCCCAGGTTCTCATGGGAGGTCTGTGTGCTGTTCTTCCTGCAGCCCAGGGCAGCGCAGCTGCCCCACAAGCTGCCCTTCCCCAGACTTTTGAGTGAAAAAGTTGAACTCTGGGATTGTAGTGGGCTGGAAATCTGCTGAGCCCAAGGTTTTATTTCAGCATGATGAGGAGTCTGTCTGCATGAAGATGGGAGAGCAGTGATGAATTCGATCTATCTGCACTGCTCTACCTTTAATGCACTAGCTTTCCCATTAGGATCAGTTTTAGTTACCAGCATCTTGCTGTCCAAAATGCAGCAAGCTCCAGGGCAGAGCAAGGTGGGGAAATGACAGTAAAGAATCACAGAATTATAAAATCATTAAGGTTGGAAAAGACCATTAAGATCATCTCCCCCATAGTCAGTTCTGGTGAGGCTGCACCTCAAGTACTGTGTTCAGTTTTGGGTCCCGTACTACAAGAAAGACATTGAGGCCCTGGAGCATGCCCAGAGAAGGGCAATGAAACTGGTGAGGGGTCTGGTGCACAAGTCTTATGGGGAGCAACTGAGAGAATTGGGATTGTTCAGTCTGGAGATGAGGAGGCTCAGGGAAGACCTTATCACTCTCCTTAAAAAGAGGTTGTGGCGAGGTGGGGGTTGGCCTATTCTCCCAGGTAACTAGCGACAGGATGAGAAGGAATGGCCTCAAGTTGTGCCAGGGGAGTTTTAGTTTGGATATTAGGAAAAATTCCTTCTCACAAAGACTAGTGAGGCACTGGAACAGGCTGCCCAGGGGGGTGGTGGAGTCACCGTCCCTGAAGGTATTCAAGAAACATTTAGCTGTGATACTAAGGGACATGGTTTATTGGGGAAATATTGGTGGTAGGAGGATGGTTGGACCGGATGATCTTGGAGGTCTTTTCCAACGGTAGTGATTCTATGATTCTATTCTATGATCTAGTCCAACCATAAACCCATTCCCACCATGCCCACTAACCATGTCCCTCACTGCCACATCCACATGGCTCTTGAACACTTCAGGGACGGTGACTCCACCACCTCCCTGAGCAGCCTGCTCCAGAGCATCACCACTCTTTCTGAGAAGAAATTTTCCAACCTGAACCTCCCGTTCTCTAGCTCTGCTTAGTTTTCTTCCGTAGCTATAGCCAGCAGTGATATGGCCCTTTTTGCAATGTGGCATGAATTACCTGTTTGTCTTGCTAAGTTTAACTGTCTGGTGCAATCTCTTATTTCATTCACTTGAAAAAGAGATGCCCAGTGTTGTGTGCCATGCAGCATCATTGCTTTTTGCCTCTGGATCCAAATGAAACCTGCACAAATTTCACATGTGATCCCCAGGAGAAAATCACCTAGCCCAAACACCCACAGAATTCTGTTTTGAAATATTATATAAATTGTCATTGCTTTTTAAATGCAGTAATAAATGTGGAGAATGATCTCCCCTGAAAAAGCTCGAGGCTTAGAGAATAGGTGCTAAAGAAACACATCAAATTAGACCAAAAGAAAAAAAAAGAGGCATAAAATCCACATTATCTCCCCAAAAATAAAGGCTGATGGCTCAAGCGACTTTTCTGTTTGCTGCCGTACTGAACATCAAATTCACATTTCTGCCTAAAAAGATTTACATCCATGCAGCAAGCAGATCTGAGAGCTTTGTTTTGTGGTAGAAAGGAGCGGTGGTGGTGTGTGAGAGGTAGAAAATGATGTGATCGGGCATGGTTTGTGAACGAAGGGTCACAGATGGGTGAAGCTCCTTGCAAGTTGAGACCGACAAATAAGCATTTGGAGATGCTGCTGGAGCATTCCAAGCACTTGTAACTGGAGAGATTTGAGTTTGCCATGGCAGCATGATGTGTGTGTGTGTGTATGTGTTATATATTATAATGAATATGATAATTATAGGAGATAATTTATACTGTATGTGTATTACATATGAGTGCCTCCTCAGTAGGCTAAAACAATGGCACGAGAGTCTAAAGAAATGTGAAATCTAATTACTGTAGCTGTGTAAGTGAAGTAATGAGGAGCTTGAGAGTGTGACTGATAAGCAATTAGATACTAGACTAATGAGCAAGCTGTCTGCAGTCCATCAAAAAAGTAAGGGAGGCTTGTGCAAGACATGCTTGGCATTGCAAAGAGAAGGACACACTGTATCCAAACACAGCTTTCTGAGATGCTAGCACAATGTGAACACATGATACTCACTAATGACTGGAGACTGTGTGCTTAGCTCAGGGACAAAGTCATGAACCAGTTAAAAAATGCATGGCAGGCCCACTGAGGAAAAGGAGGCAAAAGGTAAGAAGCATAAAGCACTGACTGCAAGTATGGATAGGAAAGGTGTAGTTTGGATTTAAGGTGATGGATTAGTGGCTTCTCAGTGTAGGGTTTGCTATCTTGTGTTTTCCCATCCCAAAAGAGGTGAGAGATCAGTGTTAGGCTAGATAGTATGGTGGCAATGTGAGCCTGGTCCCAGTAGAGCTGGCTGGGAATGGGCAGCAGTATTGGGCTGGGAAAGGCACTGCAGGCTCTGTATGTACTATGGGGAGTCCTGTAATAACCATACTCACATGGTACAGAAAACCCTGTCTCCAGCAGCTTATACTTCATAAAGTATTAACTGTTTAAGCTGAAATTTTCTGTGCTGGCTGTCTGCTTTAGGCTGCTGGTTCTTTTTGAGAGAAACAGTTCAGTTATTTCCAGAAAGGGGGCCAGGATATATTTATCCTGGCTTTTAAAATAGTGGTTTTGCCTGTGGGATAAATATCCGGCCTCTCCTCTCCTCTCCTCTCCTCTCCTCTCCTCTCCTCTCCTCTCCTCTCCTCTCCTCTCCTCTCCTCTCCTCTCCTCTCCTCTCCTCTCCTCTCCTCTCCTCTCTCCTCTCCATCTCCCACAGAGCTTTCATGGTTTGGTTTGAGGACTTGAAATTTTGCAAGAAGATTCCCTGCTAGAGTAGGTGAGTGACTTCTGCCTTGTTTGTTGTTGTTGTGAACGTTCAACCAAACAGGGCCATATATTTGAAATATAGCAGCCTGCAGATGTTACAGAGGGATGTCTCAGATAGATACTGTCAGATTCTACCTGCAGTGAGTGGGACTGGCTGTCATTTTAAGTATACGCTGGGCAGATCCAGTGGCCTGAAAGCCATCTGCATCTTTCTGTGGCCTCAGGAAGGTGGAGATTGAAGCTTCTGGGTACGAATGGAGCAGGGATGAGGGTTTGGGAGGAGAAAAGCTACAAGAATCTGCTACAAGCTTGGATTGCTCTTCCAGATATTTATGAGAAAGCATGAACCATTCCTCTGCTACGGGGAAAAAGCCATCAGGTTAGACAAAATCTTACTAGTATGGTTTCAAGAAATGTTAGACAAAATAACCAAGTACTGATCTTGTCCCTGTGCCTCCTCCCTGGTATGGCCAGTGTGATGGAAAAAAGGCCTGCCACCTGGATACAACTTCTGGAGAGCTGGTTGTAAAGTTCTGCTTTTCCAGCATGTTGTTCTTTCAAGTCAAGGGAGATTTGCATTGATCATCACTGAGTCGTCAATGTCAGACCTTCCAAAGTGAGGAGAAAGCTATGCAAAATGAGTGGACATTAATCTAGCAACCTGCATCTCTTTGTGCCTCAGCTCGCTGGCTGTAATGTGAGGTTAATGATACACCCTCATTCCACAGGTTCATTATCAGAAATAAGATAATTAACAGCTGTGAATGGCGCTAATTTAAGAGTGAAGAAGGCCAAAGAGAAGGCTATGAGAAAATTATTATTTCCATCCCAAGCAAGACTTGAGTGAAACAAGGAAACAGAGCAAACACTGAAGGAAATGAGGGCCTGTGGAGCATAGTAGGAGTCCAGCATAGAAATAACACTTCACTGTGGAAACAAGAATCGTATCACAGCATGACTGGGGCTACAAAGACCGCCTTAGGCCCAATATTTCCTAGTTTAAGTGCTTGACTTTGCAGTTGTAATATTGTACTTCCAACAAAGTTCTCCCGGGTGCCATAGTCATTGAAATATTTACGTCTGTAGAGGGAAGAGTCTCTCCTGCATGCTCTGTAATCACATGTTGCCTGTGGTGTGATGGGGGTTTAGTTCAGTGGTTGCTCATTAAGCAATAAACTTGGGCTGTCCAGATGGTGACTTCTTTGTTCCTTGTCCTCCAAGTACACAGTGACCTTGGTTTCCTTCTCCCCACAGCTGCAAACTTCTCCACTGTTCCCCTGGTGAGGAAGGAACCACTCCACTAGATTCTCTTCTATTGCTGCCTCAGCAATATGGTGTTTGAGGAGGAACAGTGTTGAAGCCTTCTGTATTACAGAGGGACTGCAGCTTTTGGAGGAGGAAAGCAGGCTTCTAAGGTGGTCAAAGGCTGAAGACCCAGGGGACCTTAAGGCAAAACTGTGAAGAACTCTAGGTAATATTGCTGTGCCATGGCTTCTCTGTACGTTCTTGGGCCAGACATCTCCTTGTTGAATCTCCAATTGAAATAGGCGTAAAAATAATTCTCTACAGAAGGCACTGGGAATTTCAGTCTATGCTTAGGTGCCCTAGAAATGCTGTTATGAAAAAAAAAAAGGCTACTGATTTTATTTTTGTAAAGATCTTCCAGACATCTAAAATCTCAATGAAGCCACTATAAGTGGGGACTTCCTGCAGAACTCTTTCAGAAAGGATGGGGACAGTGTTGGTGAAGTCTGGGGATTTGAGGGTTTAGGAGAGAGGTGATGTGGAAGATGTGGTGGGAATGCTGTGGACAGAAGCTTTGGGGCCAGCAGCTGGAGTGGAGGAGGCTGGTTATAGTCTGGGAGTAGTTGGGGAATCGGATTTCTGAGATGGTTTAAGAGTCCTGGGTAGAGAGGTTGGGTATGGGTATGGGAAGCTGAGGGGCTTGGAAAGGTTGAGGGAAATGGATTTTTGTTTCTGGGGACCAGAAATCACATGTGTATTTTCTGTAGGATGAGGGATTTTGGGAGGGCCATCAATAGGATCTGGGCTAGTGCTCCATGTTTTGGGGCATGCAGGCATGCTCGAACTGGGGACTGCTCCCAGAAGGCTACTGCATGCTATTTTACTGTCATAAATATGTTAACCATATGTATGCAGGGAGCTTTATCCGTCGTTCAGCTGTGCTTTCATGTTTGCTACATGACCTTCACAAAGCAGTTATCACTAAGTGGGGAGCAGACACATCTCGATGCATCCATGCCTCAATCGAGTCACCAGGCAGTCCTATTAATATAACTAATTCTTGCTTTCTCTCCCTGCTCCCCCTTTCGTGGCTCATCCCACTCTCTTTCCACTTTAAGTAGAACTGTGCACTTGTGTCTTTCACTCGTGTCTTTCTAGTCATGGAATCATAGAATCATTAAGGTTGGAAAAGACAATCAAGATAATCTAGTCCAACCATCAATCTGAGATAGTCTGGTCCAACAGTCTCTATACTGCACGTCTAGCTTGGTCTTAGAGCATAACCCTTGCAAGTGGACATGTACTGCAGTACAGAGCATTTAGTGAAGGACTCAGTTACACTGCACACAGTATTATTTAGGGGCATGGTGTCATGACATAGAGAACACTTGTAGGATTGCTTTCAAAAACAGGTAGAGCTGCACGTAGGTGTGCTCAGATGGTGCATAGCAGGCTGGCTGCCATTCTGTGTCAAAGAAAAATTCCCAACGTAGTTGATGCTGGTAATGTAAGCTGTCCTCCTCATCTGTCCATTTTAATTTACTATATTTCACCTGAAAGCCCTCTTTAATCATAAGCAGATAGGAAATAATTACTTATTACAGAATGCCATAGGTGCGCACAATGCTTTACAAACATGTGAGGAGACAGACTGCTGCCCTGAAGAACTTGCAATTGGATTTAGACAAATAAAATAAGAAAGAAAAAAGTATGGGTGTTGAGACTCAGAGCAGACAAATAAACGCCTGTATACAGCTGCATCAGTCACAGTACATGGCAATATTCTCTCTTCTGACTCAAGCGTTCAACTGTGTCACATCTACTGCTGAAACTGACAAACCGGTTGTACCTTAGGTAGAAAATGCTTGTATTTTAATGCTGTTGATGTCAGGAAGCATTAAACCAATTTAAATTAAAAGACCAACTGGAAGGACAAACTTATATTTTAGGATGACCCGCAGCATCTAAACTGGAAACAATGACCAAATTAGGAGAAGCAAAGTCAGAATTTGTTTGGTTCAGATAATTTATGCCCACGATGTAATGCTGATGTAATATGTGCTGCACTGAGTGCTTTGTTTCCTATGAAATTGGACTGTTCAACAGTGTGTTATGGGTAATACTTATGGATTTTTAGGGATTACACCTGTAGTTAATATACAGATGTTTAGTGGTCTTTCTTGTGACAAGAAGAAATCGAGGGAGAAATAAAGGAAAAAGAAGGAAGGAAGGCAAAAGTAGAAGGTAGAATGATAGAACCACCAAATCATTAATTTTGGAAAAGACCACTAAGATCATCCAGTCCAATCATCAACCCATCACCACCACTAACCCATGTCCCTCAGTGCCACACCCACGTGGTTCTTGAACACCTTCAAGGATGGTGACTCCACCACCCCTCTGGGCAGCCTGTTCCAGTGCCTCACTAGTCTGTGAGAAGAAATTTTTCCCAATATCCAACCTGAACCTCCCCTGGCTCAACTTAGGGCCATTACCTCTCATCCAATCACTGTTACCTGGGACAATAACCATGCAGGATTGCATTTTTATATCAGTGATAATGTTTTACTCACCACTTCCTTAATTTTTTTTGTGTGCCATATTCCTTATATAAAAAAATGGAAATATATTTTTGGAAATTATGGACGGACTCATGTAATACACAGAATAGCCCTCCAGTCCTCTGCTCCTTACCTTTTATTTTCAGGCTTTCTGTTTATCCATCAGTGAAGAAGCCCAGCCCTTGTGTTACAAATCAGATAGGAAACATCCTGACAAAGTTTGTAGCAAAGCGAACGGTCCTTAAAGACAATACTTAGATTTATAAACTATGACAGCAGAAATAAAACTCATTGGCTACATTTTATGGGCAGCCATTAACAAAAGCCCTTATTTAACAGATTTGAGGTAATGGTGATGGAATGGGTTTCTCAGATTCAAGGTGAATCAAAGGAAAATTGTGTCCTGGAGGACAGGGATGCTCGGTCAGTGCCACCGTAGTGTGGCCACATGACATCCCCAGTGGCAGCCAGGGGCTGTTGGTGCAGCTGCCAACACACCCTGCCAAGGAGCCAGATGATGCTGGAAGAAAATCCTTCCCAGCTCTGGATCGGGCTGCTTTTGGCTTGTTTGCTGGCTGCAGGAGCCGGAGCTCATCGCTGGGCAGATAAACAGAGAGACTAATAAAGAAGGCGAGGAGCTGCCGATCCTCTGAGAAAATCAGAGGTGAGCTGTTAAGACGAGGAGTGCTCCAATCCCAGAGAATAATCACCTGGTGGGTGATGCTTGATCCAGGATTAAAGTGTGCATATAACTCGTGGAAGAAAGCTCTCCTCTCCCCGCAAGCAGTCCCTCTCCCCAAACGATTAAATCCTGTGCATAATTACATGTGTTAAAAAAAAAAAAAAAAACAACCAACCAACCAACCCTACCTCTTTCAGACACTGATTTTTTTGTAATTCCCATAATTGGCAAGCGGATGTACATGGGGGAAAAAAGGGGAGAAGGCTTTGATTTTTTTTTTCCAAGCTGAAAACGTGCAAGCCCTGTGTATCCTTTAATATCCTTTAGATATTTAAAAAGATTGAAGCAACTTCAAAGGAGACATTCTGTTCTATCAGGTTGAGTATATTTTAATATTAGCAAGGTTTTTTTTTTTTTTTTCATTAAGAAAAGAGATCCATTCTCTGGAGGAAAGAAAACATTCTGAAATATTTTATTCAGAATGGTTTTTCATTGTTTTTAAAGAGACAACACAGCATTTCAAGCTTGCTGAAGGAGGTAAATGTCCTCATTTCTGCTTAAGTGTTGATTGCTGCCTGTTACCAGTTTGCTATTTGGTGGCTATGTAAATCCAAATTCTCTGTGAAAAGACTGATATTTTTCTGAGAGGCAAGTAGGGAAAAGTGTTTGGACACAATGCTTTTTATTCGCCTGTTGAAAGTGCCAACATGTTGTGGACAAGCAGGGCGCAGACAGCCTTCATGTCAGCAGTTTCAGCCCTTCAGACACAAGAGACATTGCCTGAATGTGGCCTAGAATTAGGATGGATTACAAGAAGATAGAGATGACTGTTTGAGTTACCTCTTCTGCCCTGCCTGGTGGACTACATGCATTTCTTACAAGATCTGTACTTAAAAATATGGGTGAGTGCTGGGCAACAGGGAAGGAGAAGATTTCACAGCAGAAGGTTGAGAAATGTCCAGAGGAAGGTCTCTGTGGCAGCCTGGAGCAGCAGCATGGTGAGTCAGGAGTTGTGGGACATGTGTGAGGACAATGAAAGGTAGAGATGGGGCAGGCAAAGTGCTGTAGTGGTGCAGGGCAGAGGTTATGCAAGATATAGATATCATGACTCCATGCCTGTGGTCTCATGGGTGTTCACCCAACTGGGCCATGGGGCTGCCACTCTTGGTCCATGCATGCCTTTGACCTGGGGACCAAACCAATGTGTGATGGGCTGCAGTTGAGAAGTGGTTGGAAAGAACCAGCAGCACCCAGGAAGAGGGTGAGGAAAGAAATAAGTAAAGGGCCGCTGGTGCCTTGTGTCTTCACTCTCTCTTGGATGTGGGGGATATGAAAAATGCTAGTTGCTGGACTTAGAGAAGGTGCTGGAAAGAACTCAGCACAGGTGGCAAACACCTTCTCCAAACCCTGAGTATCAGGACACCAACAGGGGCATGAGACACCACAGAGCAGTTCCCTGGGCAGATTTTCTATGAGGAATTCAGGCCGTGCTACAGATTGTTTGGTCTGTTTTGTATGGAGGATGGAAGGTAGGGGGCATTCCTCTGTCTCCATATCCTCCTTTCATCAGCCCCGGCTTTGGCAGTGAAGCCTCTGTGTGAAGTTCACGGCCAGCTGGTTTAACATCTGGGCGAGGAGTCTGCAGGGAAGCATCTGCCTCTACTCTCTTTTTATTGTAATCCAGATAATGAAAGCAACGAGAAGCTGATCTGTCCCTTGTGAACCCCGAGGAGATCCAGCCGATGGCTTGTGAATATTCTAGTTATGTTAGATTAACCTCCTGGTCTGTGTGCCATTTGGGGGCTGCAGACCAGAAATGAGGCTGCAGGCAGCAAGGCTGTCTGATATTTGAGCAGGGTGATTTTTCCCCTTGTAGCACATTAACCTACTCACCATTTTCACCTGGTTCAGACTCCACATACTGCAGCTGGGATGCACTGGACCAGAAGAGAGCCTGGAGAAGTGCTCCTCACAGAGTCATCCCCTCCATCTAAAGCCATCTCTGTGTCCTCGGTATGGGAAGTTGGGCTTGGGGAACATGGGGCAAAGGGCTGCTCTGCAGACTTTTCTCTGACCTGTCCGTGGCAGTTAGAAGGATGGGGTGTATGAGAAGGATAGAGAGCAGGCTCTGCATTTGGTGAAGGTGCTCCCAAGCCCAGCTATACAGGGGACAGGGGATTGTGGAGGGGGTGACTGATGTCCCAGTGGGTGTCCTCGCTTGGACTATAGGAGGGTGAGCTGGCTCAGGGCATTCCCCTGCTGGGATCAACACAGCCCTGTCTTGTTAGATCCTGTCACTATTAACACTAGTCAAACATGTTTTTACGTACAATCTAGTATGTCTGTCCTCAGTTACCCAGCCTTTCCTGTAGCTGAAATAAGGTCACATCCCCGGTGCCTATTAATTAGAGTGAAAGTTCCCACTGTATTTGATACCTCCTTGTCCTTCACATTGTTGACAAGTGGATTGCATCTATTTTTTATTTTTATTTTTACTGCTACTGTGATTTTAGATGACAGTTCTGAATGAAGTCTTGATGAGGCAGAGTAAAGAAGGAAAAAATAGCAGTCTCCTATCTTCTGCAGTGTTCATGTGCATCTTATGATCTCTGCATGAATAATGTGTTCGTGTTAATGGTGCACAGCAATGGGTAGAGTACATATGCTCATTAAAACAGATGCTTGACATATTTCCTTAAATAGATCTTTTGCTAATTCAGCTCAGTGTTGTCTCTCTGCATGCTCTGCGTGACCAGTTGGCAATCCCTCTAATAAAGAACTTGCTGAGGATGCCACACCTTGGCCCAGAATGATGACCAAGGATTTTAGCTCTCCTTACAAAATAAAATAAAATGGAAGGCCCCCAAAAGTGAAGTACCTCTAGCTTAGTGAAATCTTCTTGAGACTGCAGACAATCTGAAGCCATATTTTTCATCTAAAGGGATTTGGACAGCTTCATTCATGAAGTGGATTACTGTAGCAACAGAAAGTTAACATTTTACATGAAAAAACTGGCTATTTTTTGATGCTTACCTCTTAGGAGAGACGGCCAGATGGTGCCGAATTTAACCCATTCTTTCCTGGATACCTGGTTGTCCCTCAATAAAGTGCATTGACAGTTCTGGTGGTGCAGACACTGAGTTAGTTGCACAAAAATTGATGTCTCGGTCTGGTCTGGAAGTGATCTGATATATAAAATATGTAAAATTATTTTAAAAGTCAGATAAATAACAGAGGGCATGGTCTCGTTATTCATCCTCATGTTTAATTTAAAAAATATTCTTCATTTTTTTTAATGAATGTGATGCTGCTACACAATTTCCAGCCCATGGCACTGTAGTGCATTAAAACCAGAGGCAAGATATAAAGGAAGTTCTCAAATTCAGGAGCTTCAGGGCACATCTTTCACTTGTTCACCTGGAGCTCTCGAACACTGCTATGGACTTGGTTTTCTGCACCTAGATGGGCTTTTCCAAGTGTTTGATTTTTTCTTATGGAATGGAACAAGATTCATGGTCTCAGAAGACACAGCTACCAGTTGATGGGTTGATGAGATGGAGAAAAATGCTGTGCAGGAAACAAAAGGCCCTGTTCATGAGTCCAGGGAGAAAAGACAGAAGAGGGAACAAAAAAGAAGAGGATAGACAGATGTGCGAACCTCTATAACATTCTTCTCCCGTTATTTAGAAGGACACTCTCAGTTTCTAGCTTTCCATGGATCATAGAATCATTAGCTTTGGAAAGACCTAGTCCAACCATCGACCCATCCTCACCATACCCACTATACCATGTCATTCAGTGCCACATCCGCATGGTTCCTGAACACCTCCAGGGATGGTGACTCCACCACATCCATGGGCAGCCTATGCCAGTGCCTCACCGGATCTTTTTTAAAACTAAAAGACCTTGGGGAGCATTTTGTGAAGATCTGAAATGTGTCACCTTTGAGTGTGCTTCTGAGAATGCTTCTTGGAGAGGGTTGAACAGGCAACCTCGTTGTTGGTGCATTTTGATTCTGGATCCTGACTGCGTATAACACTGAGGTTCTGACCTGGAACAGGATTAGACTTGCCAGGAAGCAGAACTCTATTTTTTTAAAATATATTCTAATGTTTTCAACTGAAGAGATTTGGATTTAGGCACCTGAGTTTCACTGAAGTCCCTTTTTAGATACTTAAAACCCAAAGAAAATGACACTAATGGACTTCTCTGGTCTTTTCTTAAACACCTACAGTATAAGCAGAAAGACTTGTAAAACAGAAATCTCTTGTAACATGTGAGGTATAACACCGAGCTTCAAAAATTTAAGCTATTTGCACCAGATTTTGTCAATCCTTGTTCCCAGTATTTCTCTTTGAACAGAAAACCTGTTTTTTAAATGGAAACAGCGCAGGTGAATAAATCTGTGGACAGCTGAGGCCAGCACCTCGAAGTCTCCATTGTCCATTGTCCCACTAACCTAGCACAAGCTGTAGTATAAATAGATGAGGACACCAAGAGGCTAAACCAGCGATGTTCTCACAGTGGTAAGCATGCAAATACCAGTGTGGTGACCAGTACTACTGATACCAGCTTCCTAACAGTATGATGACTATTCTTTCAGCAGGAGTAGCAGGGCTGGAAATATTTGTCTTGCTAATGTGCCTGCATTCAGTTAAAACTTTCTGCTGACATAGCTATGGGCCTCTGTAAGCATCATAGGAGTATCACTCTGGGCATCCTCTGCTGTACTGGGCAGCCTTTGTAGCACTGCTTGAGGGAGAGTCAGCTCAGAATAGCCCTGTAGCATTAATTGTTATGTGATGGTTTTGTCTTGCTCAGATGTAAAACAGGCATGCAAGCACTTAAGATGTTTTGTTAGAGTATAATTCTCAATTGCAATAATGAAAATTCTAAGGGTGACCAAAATACCTCAAGATTTTCTTTCACAGTTAAAATAGAAGACTTTAGAAAGCAGAGACTGTTGGGATTTTTGTCTTTTTTAAAATTTTTGTCACTTTTGAGCTATGAGAAGACAATTTCAAAGCTGTTTGGAGAGAGGTGAACTCTTGTTTTCAAATGACCTGCTAAGGACTTAGTGTGCCTGTTGGCCATTGCCAGTAAAATGGAGAGAAAGATGTGCTGAAGAAGACAACAAGATCTTAATAGTGGGTAATGGAGCTGGAAGTCCTGATAGCAGGCTGCTGGGATGCTTTAACTCCATTTATTCTAAGAAGATTTGTCAGGAGAGAAACCCAAAAGGGCAAATCTGGGAATATATATTAAAGTCAATCATTAGACAGATAACTTTAGACTTACTGTGTACACAGACTTAATGTTTCATGGAATAGAACACAAAAAGAATGATTTTCCACAAAAGTGTGCTCACCAAGTTATCTATGTTTGTGTGTGTTATAATTTCAATTTTGTTTTCAGCCTTTGAATTAAAAAGCTACTATGTTGAATTCTAAGTGCAATAATTAAGCAAATTAATGCTGCAGAGAAGTTATTAATGGGGCAAAATATGCTAATATGCTTTCGATAAAGAACTCCTTTTTTTTCTCTCTTACCAAGAAACTGGAAAAACTCTTTTATTTTGGGCCAGACACCTTATCTGTGGTTCTTAGACAGGGTTTACAGCTGTATGATGGTGAATGAATATATAAAACAGGGTTAATATCTGCATTTTAGACACAAGCAAAACCTTGCAGGGATGTGGCAATGACAATGAAGTTATTAGCCTGGTTTCTAGCAGCGTCAATAACGAGGAAGATGTTCTGTGACCTGTGCTTCCATTATGGAAGAGGATAATGCCTATTAAAGGACTGCTATTTTTACAATGGTATTTTAAATGCTCAATTCATACAAAGCAATGAAGACAATTACTGCTCTGACATAATAAAAAATGTGTTTTTCTATTCATTGTGTCCATTGCCATTATGTTTACAGATTTCATGTTGAAACATGATGGCAATTATTTAGTGGCTTGGAAACATTTGCATGTAACAACAACAATAATGATAATAATAATAACTAATAACTGGTTTCTGTAAACTTTGCCCAGGCAGTTGGAATTGGGCATATAATCCTTAAAGCCATTTTAAACATGATGGAAAAACGACAGTAAGAGACTATTCCCTGCAATCCGAGGAGTACCCACCTACGAAGGAAATCAGCCATGTGGTAACTTGATCTCTTGAAAGGCTCCTGCTCCCTGTGGCTCTGCCTAACACCCGCTTCTTCTAATCCCCAACAATCCGATGGACATTGCACTTTCATCAAATTGGCTTCTTGATTACATGCAGCTCTGTGACTTTTAGGTATTACTTCCCTGTGAGAGCCTTTCAGCGTCTTCTCGCTCACCCCTTTACCTACTGCCAGCTGTAATTTTTGTGTCTCACTCTTCACATCAGTTTGGTCAGATTTCCAAATGCTGAAGGGGTTCTAACTGTTTCAAAGAGGCCCCCGGGCCAAGCCAGGCAGGTGTGTTCATTAGTTTCTTGCTTTTGTTTCATCCATTTAAGAAAAAAATAATTTTATTTTAATGTTCAGCAGTATACATGCCTTGGAGATTTTCTTACCAACTCCACGAATAGATGGATTCTTATTGCCTTTCAGGATTTCATTTCCTTCCTTTAAACCTTCAGGATATTTTCCTTCTCATTTGCTGACATCTCCTTTGTTTTTCAAATGTGGTGTTAGCAGGTCCCTGTTTGGTACTCAGCTAACCCCTTGCACACATTTTAGTTATTTTGCATTCAGTAGAAATGATTCAGGTGATATTACTTCCTAATGTTATGTACTTCTTTTTTAATCCTACGCCAAGAGTGATATCTCCTCCTTACATGCTTATTTCTTGGGAACACTAATTCTGAAGCATTAAAGTGGTGAGAAATTATTTCTCTAAATTTTCTCCCCATGTGCAGTTTGACCAGTTTACTGGGCAGCAGTTGAAGTTTTCTGTTAAAAGAAAATACATTAAGAGTTTGCTGCTGCTTTGATCTTTGACTGCAGCATCCACTTCTTTCCTTCTTGATCCAAGGCTGACAGTTCATCCATATATTTATATCCTTATGGACTAGGATCTGTGTTATTTGGTCTCTGCTGTGTGGATCTCACCATTCCATGTTTTTGCATCACTGGAGGTATTGGATTCTCTCAGTTGTAGTACTGTTCCCTCATGTCTCTGGTCTCACTTGCCTTTCTAGTGTAGAGGGGTGAGCATTGCAGATCTCCTTTTGTCCTTCTTCACACTCTTCCTGAAGTGTTCTGCTCTGTAAGACCCCATCCAAGACAAAACTTTGTACCTGCTTTTATTCTTTCAGATTGTTCTCATTCACATATTGGTGTTTCCAGAATTTATTTCTGATGAAGAGCCATCTTCAGTGAAGGATCCTTTTGTCTACATGTTAGAAAGCACCTTGCTGTTTGGCTCCCAAAAGTACAGTGCAGAGGTCTCCATGCTAACCAGATAGACTCCTGCAGGCAAGAATTGTGGACTGAAGTCTCTGGCATTAATCCCTTGAGAACCAACCAGCACTGGTGGTTGAAATCCAGTCCCAGGGAGTTTTGAGTAGAGCAGAGTAGAGCAGAGCAGAGCAGAGCAGAGTAGAATAGAATAGAATAGAATAGAATAGAATAGAACAGAACAGAACAGAACAGAACAGAACAGCTCAGGCTGGAAGGAACCTTCAGAGATTGTCTAATCCAACTTTCAGACACCCTCAGAGCTAATCAGAAATTAAAGTGTATGAATGAGGGTGTTGTCCAAATGCCTCTTGAACACTGACAGGCACGGGGAATCCATCACCTTTGTCGGAAGGCTGTTCTGGAAGACTGAACTTAATTTTATACGCTTTTATTTGGGTGCATGAACACCAGCTATGGGTCAGGATATTCAAGAAGAGATGGTCAGTACAGTCAAAGAAATACAAATCCTGTCCTGTGGACACACTTCACCTAAGGCACATGTCCAGCCTTACCAAGATGCCCTAGGTCATTCCATCCAGTTGGTCCTGGAGAGTGCAGGTTTCCAGTCCTGCCTGTGTCATGATGAACAGCCATTTGCGGCTACTGAGGGCATCTCAGGTGGAGCTAGATGCCTGCTTATGGGGCAACCAAATAACCCCTGATGTCTCTTTTGTCTCAAGACCATCCTGCCGCACTACTGTGTAGGGATTGCATGCAGTCCCTTTTCGTCCTGACAATGTTTACAGAAAAGAGCATGAAAATCCTTGGAGGAATTATCTAAAAGTGAGCTATAAGAAAGAAGGTGACAGACTCTTTAGCAGGGTCTATTGTAGTAGGATAAAAGGAAATGGTTTCAAACTAAAAGAGGGAAAACTTAGATTGGATATAAGGAAAATGTTTTTTTATGATAAAGGTAGTGAAGCATTGGAACAGGTTGCCCAGAGAGGTTGTGGACGCCCTACCCCTGGAGACATTCAAGGTCAGGCTGGATGGGGCTCTAAGCAACGTTATCTAGCTGTAGGCGTCTCTGTTCATTCAAGGGGAGTTGGACTAGGTGACCTTTAACTGTCCCTTCCAACTAAAACAATTCTATGATTCTATGGAGGATGACTTAAGAGATGTAGAGCGGGGATCAAGGAGTGCTGGCCACAGACCTCCTGGAAAAAGGGTTTTACATTCATAAATCTCATAAATACAGAGAAAGTTTTGAAAAGCAGTATTGATGGAAAGTGCTGCAGCTTGAGAAGTGGTCCTATATCCTGGCACTACAGACACTACATACATGCAGAGCAGGGATGACTGAAACAACTTCTGGATTGAAAAGGAGGCCACTGTGAGTCATTTTAGTAAAACGTGTTTCAGAAGGCTGTTTAGAGTATAACTAGGTTGTTTTTTGAACTAGAGTAAGAAGACATGAGATACCGTGAAAATCAGGAGGCATCTCTGGTGACATCTATCAGCTAAATAGGACAGGGCCAAAATGGTTCTCCTTTATGGTCCAACTCTTTAAATACTAATTCTGTCTCTATCTGGCCTTGTGCATGTGACTTGAGGGAGAAGACAGACAGAATGAGGTTTGGTGGTGTCTTTGGTTGAAGAGATTACTGAAGCGTGCAGCTTCTGCAATTGCACAGTGCTGAAATTCCTAAAACCATATAGAAAAGAGCTCACTTTCCAAAGAGACTCACTTCAAGAAGAGCACCCAGCTACAGCATGTAATGTTACTTTCAGTGCGGTCCAACTCTGGCTAAATTTGTACTGCTGCTGTTTGTTTGTGTTTCTGAAAGTCTAGGAGCCTTTGGGCATGGATTTGGACCTCGCTGTGCTCACACTGTATGACTGCAGAATGAAAAGGTCACTTCTGCATTAAAGAGTTCACAGTGGATGAAGCCAAAGTTTGTACATATCGGCCCCTTCCCCCTGCAGACTTTCCTCTTGGTTAAACATGAGGGCTCTGATATCAAAGACTGAAGGTCTTTCAATTCAAAGGCCAGGAGGTTTTGCTATAAAGTAAATAGTCTCAGTGCCTAAAGAGGGTCTAAAAGACTTAGAAGGAAATATGCCAAGAATGACTGTAGCCCTTTGTATATTAGTTTACTTTTCTGTATGATTTCCTTTGATCCAAAATGTGTTGCTGCTTCATTTATTGTGGAGGTTCTCACATGATTTCCTTAGTCAACAGCAGAACTCCATCAGGAATTCATTAGACAATGTTTGCACAGATGTAAAGCACTGCCTAAGTGATCCTATTATTATTTATATTGGGTCTGAACCTGCAAACCCGTAGTCACATAAATATTTCCCAAGAAGGAAGTCAAATGACTCAAGTGACAAAGGACTGCAGAAGTGAATTTAAGTTTGCCGGATCAAAGACAGCAGCAGTACATGTAACATTTTGCCTTGGTGCATGTGGGTTTTGATATCCACCTTGAATTTTATTTTCCCCTATTTATTAGATTAATTATAACCTACTACACATATCTGAGGGCTGCTCCAAAAGTAATGCCTCCTATTTTATTACGTTGGCCCAGAACATCAAAGGTGGATGTTGGTGGTATGACAGTAGAGGCGAAACCCTCTCACCAATATTCTATCACATTTTGTTGTCGTGTGGCAACAGATGACAGCAGAGGGACAATCTGACAGAATGACATGTGACATGGAAGCGCATATGAGGCAAAGTTGTGTCACTGGATTCCTCCATGCTGAAAAAAAGCAGTATCCATTGACATTCATTGATGCTTGCTGAATGTTTGTGGACACCAAACAGTGGATGTAAGCATTGTAAGGTGGTGGATGTTGCATTTCAGCAGTGGCGACAGTGGCGTGAAAGACAAGCCACATTCCAGATGGCCACACACAGCTGTTACACTGCAAAATGAAGTGTCTCAATCAGCTCACCCATGTTAATTGGCTAATGGTGGTGGCTATGCTGAAAAACAGAGTTTAGTGACTGACAATATGCTCTATCAAATAGTGTTGTTGTACTCTTTGTATCTGTTGTAGTTTCCATGGAAAACATAGGAGGCACTTTTTTCAAAGCGACCCATGTACATTGTGCACTGTGTACAGTTCTTCAAAAGCAATTGCTTACTTTCAGTTTTCCAGGAACTAACTTCTAAGCCTTCACTTCTACTTCATTTGATGTTGTTCATAATATTTCCCTTCTGTAACCTGAAAAGTTACAGTATTGTGGTCAGAGATGGTCTAGCACAGATGTCAACCTCATGTGTTGCTGTTGGATTTGGGGTCACTAATGTAGAGCAAAGCATTTCTGATCTCGTGGTTCCCAGCTGCTTATCTGGCAATACAAGATGTTCTACAAATAGTGCAAGACAAGAAGAGTAAAGAGGTTTTTTGTTTTTTTTTTTTTTGGTATCTTCAGACAGCACAGCTGAGAATTGCTACGTTTGTAGGTGGTGGAGTTAGAACATACATACCTTCTCAGTTGAAATAGAGTTAGCGATTCTTCATCACAAGGTTAAGTGAAACAACTTAGTTTGAAGGTTGGAGCTGATGATCATTTCCAGCATTAAGCTTTGAGCTGATGGCTGGATGAGTGGCCCCAGATGTCCCTTCCAGCTTAAGTTACTCTTTGATTCTGTGGGGATTTATTGCCAAATCAGGACTGGGAATGATATTAGATGATTCTGTAACTTAAAAAATTATTAACACAAGTGTGCATGTAGTGGGTAGATGGAGATAAAATATGGGAATACTTTTTCCAACTTCAACTAGTGAGTGTTTTGGAGCTGTGTACATGAGGCACCACGCATGTATATATTCACAGTGGCTAAAACGTGCTCTAGGATATGAACTAAATCTTTGCTGGATTTATAGTGAGGATAGTATGACCATAGTAGTGAAGACTACTACTGTTCTTCAAAACATCAGCTTCATTTTCTTACTATATTCAGTTGGCAGGTGGCATAACAGATTCATAAAGTCACTGTTTCACTGCAGTGTTGAGCTGAAAGCCTTGTCAAGCACTGGAGAATTCCCACTTTGTAGGAGGAAAGATAATGTGCAGTAGTTACAATAGAAGAAGTCTCACTAGGGCTATAGAAGGACCAAGCTTCCATATGTCTTCATAAAACCAATTGAAAATGGTGGTCTTGATTCTGAGTTCCTATAAAAACATATTTCTTACGTGAACATAATGAAAAAATCATCTGACAGTGTGCAGACACTGAGTAGCACAGAGAAAAAGTGAACCATTATGTCTTAGAAATGCATATCTTACTGAGGAGCCTTTGGGAAGCTTGGTCCATTTATCAGGGCTGAGTACATCTTGCATGTGAAACCATAACAGTGATAGCTTCCTATCCCAAATACCACATATCCTTCACTCATCTGGAGCTCAGTATGGTTACACTTATGGTGACTGAAGGACCTGTGAATGAATCTAAGTACAAATAATGAAGATTCCTCCTTAGTTCCTTGCCTTCCACTGTTGTTCTGTCTGACCTGGCAATGACAAACCTTTACACTGAAGGAGCTCCACAGGGTGTGGGGACTGTGACTCACTGTGCCCTCTTAATTTGAGTTTCCAGGCAGGTGCTTTTATTTGAGTGCAGGCTAGTCTGCACTGGACCTACTGCATTTCTCTTGCTGCCTGTCTCCAGCACAGTTCAGGACATCTTAGGAGTTATATCTGTTACTGTTCCAACTGGCTGAGACATAGACTTGAATTTTGTGTGCTCCTTTGCATTTAGGCAATAAATCTTGTAGTAGGTTAACTTTTTATATGAATGCTGCCTCAGGCAAGGACTGTGTGGCCTAGAAAGCAGGAGGTTTAATATTTTATAAATTTTCCAAATGCTGTTTTGCTGCTACCTCTCCTTGAGTGAATGGAACCTACAGTGGCTTGATAGACCATCAGACTCTAAGCTGCATCAGGAAACAGAAATAATCATGGACCATCTCAGATAACAGGCATTACACAGATTTCAAAGACTGGGGAAAAATGGTTTGAGTGGAAGCATTTGAAAAAATCACAGTCCACCTGGGGAATAAGTAAATCAAACAAAAAACCTATGCCCTGTGGGTATGCTATTTGAGGAAAACTGATCACTTGTCTGTAATAGAAACAGGACTGATGTGCTCTGAGCTATTCATACAGTTCATGTGAACAGAGAGCTGGCTTCAACTGACATGGAGAGGGCTGAGGTACTGAGTGAGTTTTTTGCCTTGGCCTTCACTGGCAGTCAGATTTCTCACATCTCTCATGTCCCTGAACCTTTGGGCAGGATTTGGGAGAATGGAGTCCCTCCCACTTTAAGAGCAGAGCAAGCCTGAGTCTGCTGCATGAGGTCAGGTGTGTACAAGTCTATGGGGACAGAAGACATGCATCACAGGATTCTAAAGGTTTGATGTGGTTGCCAGGCCACTCTCCATCATATTTGAAAAGTAATGGCTGTCAGGCAAAGTCCTCAGTAATTGGACAAAGGGAAACTTCACTTCCATTTTTATGAAAAGGAGAAAGGAAGACTTGGGAAACTACAGAATGGTGAGCCTCATCTATGTGCCTGGGAAGATCACAGAGCGGATTCTCCAGGAAGAGATGTTAAGGCACATGGGAGATGAGGAGGTGATCCAAGACAGCCAATGTGGCTTCACCAAGGGCAGACTGTGCCTGACCAGTCTGGTGGCCTTCTATGGTGGAGTGACGGCACCAGGGGACAAAGGAACAGCAACTGATGTCATCAACCTGAACTTGTGCAAGGTCTTTGATGGGGTCCTGCACCACATCCTTATCTCTAAATTGGAGAGATATGGATATGAAAGCAGGACTATTTGGTGGATAAAGAATTGGTTGAATGGTCAAAGCCAGAGGGTTGTGGTCAGCAGCTCTATGTCCAGGTGGAGGCTGGTAATGTGTGGTGTCCCTCAGGAGTCCATCTTGGGACCAGTGCTCTTTAATGCCTGTTCCATCTTGGGACCAGTGCTTTTTAATGTCTGTATCAGTGACATAGACATTGGGATTGAGTACACCTTCAGTAAGTTTGCTGATGACACTAAGATGAGTGGTGCAGTTGATACCACAGAAGGAAGGGATGTCACCAAAAGGGACCTGGAGAGGCTGAGAAGTGGGCCTTTGTTAAGAGGCCCACTTCTAATGAGAAGCTTCAGTGCAGGTGGAGCCCTTTTGTCTTTCTCCATCTGGTCCAAGATAGAGCTTTGATTGAGCCGAGTGAAAAAAAAAAACAGACAGGAAGAAAGGAAGACAAAAGACAACATGAAAAATCTTGCTACCTTTGCAATTTGCAATCTTCCAAACAAAACATACCTTTCTTAACTTAAAAAGGGCTTTTGACTAATGCTTTTGGTATCTTAATCTATTCCCAGCAGTAGAGCACATAAACAAATGTCTCGTGATGTAGCCTAATGTGTATACTTTGGCTGTGGGCTAAAGGTATTGTTGATAGGACTTGCAGAGCAATTACACATGCAGCATCCCATGGAAATTCATAGCTATAACTGGAGAGAATCACCAGAGGGTTAAGCCTTCCCCTTTTTGCTTTTTCGGTGTTGTGGCAATGTGTCATATGATGTGGTTGCATCCTCCCCAACATTTTCCCCTTCAAAATGACCCAATCCAACCAGGAAAGCCAATGGGATTCACTTAAGTGCTTTACACGAATGACAGGATTAAGTGGTTTGCTGAGTCGGTCTGTATAGTCCCTCTGCAGACTGGAAAGAGTTGGTTTGAGTCAGGAGTTCACATAGCCATTTGTCAGCTCTACTTGGGCTCACTCATTTTAAGCATAAGCTGCGGTGAGAGAGAAATCCAGCAACAAGAAACCTGAATGCATTTCATCCCTATGGTTTTTGTTGTTGCTGTTTTTTGAAACAGTTGCTGTTTTTGGCACATTTTCAACCAGAACCATGTGATGATAAACTAAAACGAACAGAATCACTTGATGGAATTCGTCATCTCTGAGTGGTATTACTAGTTGGGAAAGATAGATGTGACATTTTGTATAGATTCACATGTTCTGACAAATTTGCCAGCTGGAGAAGGGATAAGTAATAACTACTGAACATGCTTCAATTCCACCCATTCATCCAGAATAACTGAATGGGCCAGAACTTGGGAATTTGGGGAGGTGGAAGCAGGACTAACAACCCTGTTAATATTTCCTACTGTGCTCTGTGCCTCAGGTTTTTACAAATACTTTTTGCTTTGTGCATGTGTGCCAGGTGAAGAACCAGTATAGAGTGGGCCGTTCAATGTGCTCTAGTGCTTCGGACTGCGTTTTTTCCTTGCTTTTTCCAATCGTCTAATTTGCTAACTTGTTTTTGTACAGATGCTGCTGCTTAGCTTGGTCTGATGTTGCTTTTGCTTTCTGCACGTAATTCCTGCACTGCTCCTCTGTTCCTCGCTCCTTGCTGTTTCTCTTCCTTCTGACATTCACCTCTTGCCATAGAGACCTCCAGATATAGCTGCAGGACTTTACTGCTTGTGTGCAGATAGAAGTGGTGGGGGTTTGCAGACGGCACAGGAGAGACCCAGACTATTAACAATGCAAGAAGTAGTCAACCTGGACTTTGTCTAGCCTCAACCTCTCTTCCCTTCCCCCTCTCCCCCCCTCCCCGCTTCTTTCTTGAGGACTTTGTCTCTTCTATGGAGCTGTGCTTGGCATGTTGATGCTGGTCTGGTGTGTGAACAAGCAGGCTGGGCCTGGGTCTGCATTTAAGGGGAATTTCTTTAGAGCCATCTGCCACCTTGAAAATTAAAGCAGGGAAAGGTCATTGGGATAAACCGATTTGCTAAACAAAATGGTTAACAACTCATGAATAAAACTTAAAAAAAAAATAAATCGTGAGGGGAGGGACAAACTTTATAACCAGAAAGAAATCCACCCTTGAAAAACATGCAGCCTGCCTTTGCTGAGCTCCACCCACCCCTTTCCAGTTCATTTCCACTCTTTTGGGGAAGGGGCTGAGCCCCCTCCTTCCTGCATTGCCTCCTCCCTCCCTCCCTCCCTTCCTCTCTCCCTCCCTCCCTTCCTCTCTCCCTCCCTTCCCGAGCTCGCCATGCCCTTGCATATGCTTTGGGAGAGGAGGACTTGCAATCTGTGGAGGGGATGTAGCCCTGAGCCGCCTGATGACTTTCCAATGGTAATGTCCACGGGGCTTTGTGCCTCCTCTTAGCAACTCCTGCAGCAGCAGCAGTAGCAAATCAGTCACTTTTGTCCCTTGCTTGCTTCAGTGGTCCCTCCTCCTCCTCCCTTTTGCTGAGTTTCTTACAGGTCACAAGCAGGAGCAGTGAGCCTGCCCCTATGGAAACAAGGCAGAAAACACAACCCTAGGCAGACACAAAAAGAAGCAAAGTCCTCCTCCTCCCCACTCCCATTTCAGCTCTAAAGAACAATCAGGATTACCGGGGATGCCGGTTGCTGAAATATGGCATGCTGACTCTGCTGGGCAATGCCACTATGCTGCTCCTCAGGGTTAACCCTGACAAATGAGCAGGGTACCCAAATGGAGACCGAGAGGTGAGGGAAGCACCTCACCCACTCACTGCCCTGCTTTTACTCCTCTCCCCAACAATAAATTCTCTGTATTCCCTCACCAGACCTTAAAACAAAAACAAAGAGTGGATGGCTTTGGTATTTGCTTACACTCTGCAGAGCTTGCCCTGAGCATGAGTTCTCAGGGGTCCCTTAATGGAAAAAATACCTGAAAAGGTTGCAGTCTGCATGACCTGCTGGAGGCTGTGGGGCTCTTGAAGATGGCTGAAGGGAGCCCTGGAAGATCAAGGCAATGCCCCTGTGGGGAACACCATGAGGTTGTTTGAAGGGAAGTGCCAGAGCCTTCAAGGGCCGTGGGGTCTTTCTGCTGTGGAGGGCTGGGGATGCCAAACATCAGGCATGGTCCTGTGCACAGGGCAGGCCACAGTCTCCAGCTTCCTGCTTGCCCTGCTAGGGGATGCAGACAACTCACCTGAATGGGCAGAAATGTCAGGGGTGGATGGTGAAGACTGAAGTCTTGTGGGAACTAAATTACCTACTCCCATCCCTGAAGACATTCAAGGTCAGGCTGGATCAAGCTCTGGGCAACCTAGCCGTGGATGTCCCTGTTCATTGCAGGGGAGTTGGACTGGATGACCTTTAAAGGTCCCTTCCAACTCTAAGGATTCTATGATTCTACTGAAGCCAAGGGAAGAGGGCCTGAAAATCCTGAGGTCCAGTGTATGAAAACAAGAAGGAAAGGTGTCAGGCAATGAAGGTGGAGGGCTCATGGTGTGCAACTGGGCCTTGATGCCATCAAATTGTGCGGTTATGTTGTGAATAGAAGCTGATCTGATGCCATGATGCAACTGTGTGTTTGAGGCCAGCGACACAACAGTTAAGATGGAAAGCACGGCCTTGTCTTAGCCACTAGAAGAAATCCACGTGGGCCTATTGTGTAAGCTCTTTCAAAAGCTATTTTCTGTTGGTATGTTGAGAAACTAAGAGCGCGTTAATGTAATTTCCCATTTATTTAGCTGAAACCCACTGACATCAGTTGAAATACATTCAGTAGGGTCTTTTATAATGGCTTTTACTGTGTGCTCTTTTCCCTTTCTTCTCTCTGTTTTATTTAGTTTTAGAAAGGTTAAAAAGAACAATATTAGAAGAAAATGGAAGTTCTTGGTTGAAAAGAATTAATTAATATTGTTAAAGCTATTGCTATAGCTGAGTTCAGTTATTCTGTTGGTCTCGTGGGTGAAAGCCAGAACCTGCTGGAGCACGGGGGAAGGCTCCCCTGACCACTCAGTTGGTTTTAGTATCAAACTTGTGTGGGCAGAAAGGCATTTCTTGTGCTTAGTTTAATTTTCCAGTGTAAATGAAGCTGGCCTACATTGCTGATCCACACCTATATCAAACCCATATTTGACTTTATGAATTGTTTATAGAATTCGCACTATGAATTTTGCATAAAATACTTGCAGAAGAATTGTATCTGGACTCCATTTGCTTTTCCAGGAGTAAGGTGGTGAGTACTTAATGTTTAATTGATTAACAAGCAAGGCTGTCTGATATATTTCCTTTCTGAAACGCGCAGTGTTAAAGCAGGATTCCATAACAAATATGGTCAGAACACCCTCAGGAGAAAAATCTTAGGAAGTTGGTGCTGCATGCACATTTATTCAGAAAAAAAATTTGAAAATCAGTGATAGAAAAAACAAACAACCCACATACAGACTCTGGGTTAATTATTACCCTTATTATTTCCTGTTTTACTTAACTCTTCCTACAAAAGGGCATATAGCCACTGACTGCTGTTTACATGGCCAGGTGGATTTTGTGTTTTGGGAAGTAGAATGTGTATTTAATGTTGTTTACTTGCTTGGATCTTTGACATTCATTAGCACAATTTTAATTTTTGAGCTTCCTTGCTTATATTTAGGGCGTTAACCCTGAAACATCATTCTTCTTCTGGGAGATGATTGTTCTTAACTGGATCTTTTCAGTGTTAGAAAGAATCACAGAGCCCTACAGGGTTGTGGCAAAGCACTCCAGATAAGTGTTTTCCCCCCATGTATTACTTATTTATTAAGTCTGGCGGAGCATAACTAAAAGGGAGAAAAAAGACCAAAGAAATACAGAATACAATGGCCTTCAGATTTTAATGGGAGATATGGCTGGAAGCTATTTCTAAATTATTAAATAAATCGATTTTATTCTTGCAGTCACCCTCCAAGGTGTATTTGTCAGCCTTATTATATTCATCTTCAGTGCTATTCAAGACCACTTACATAGAAACATATTTTTCCTGGCCACAATTCTTCAGCCTTTCTAATTAAACATGAGATTTACATTACAGGCTCAGCATTCCTTTCTTTCATTTTTTCAGCCTTCATTTTTCTTTCCTCAATCATTTCTCCCCGTGTTTTGCTTTGCAGACCCACATACAAGTAACAGTATTAGGCATCAGGCTGAAAACCTGGAGGAAGTCTTGTTCCCATTTAAAATGCAAGACCTGTTGGCTGCAAAAGAGTTTTAAGATAATGCGTTCAGCACAGTGCTGCTTTTTCTGTTCACAGCCGACAACAGTGCACAAAGCGTTAAATGGTGTATTTGTGACAGCAGGGCTGTAGATAAAAGGTTATAGCACAAAGAAAAATACTTTTTTTTTTAATAAAAAAAGATTTGTTTTATCATTTAAGTGTTTCTGTGCTCTCTCATTCTTTTCTCTCTGCAGACACACAGTACACAAAATCCGTTTGCTCAGCTTTTCCCATGAGTAATCCAACCACAGCAGTTTGGAGCAAAAAATCTGAAGAGGCAATTGAAAAAATTCCGGTATTGAAAGTTATTATTAAACGGCCATCGATAAACCAAATGCGCTGGCATGCCAAGAGTGGGAAAGTAGTAATGTATTTATTTCCTGAAGAACAACTTTACAGTCTCCAGCAATTAAAAATGAATAAAGGCAGCCCATCTCCCCCCCCAGCCCATTGTGCATGTGCTCAGTGCAGTGAAGCACGGAAGGAAATGGGGAGAAATATTTTGCTACTCCCTTTATTGAGGAGTGGGAACGTGCTCTGCTGTGGATGGATGCTTCACAGTGTGACATGGGGTGCAGATTTTGTCACCATTCCCTCCACCAGTGCCTCGGTTTGAGGCTGGGGCTGAGCAGCAAGGGGCTCTACAGCACGCGTCGAGGGCTGTGCTTTTCAACCAGATCCCTTCCTATGCACAAGAGCATTGCCACTATTCTGCTGCTGGATTCGCCACAGCAAAACAGAGCACAATAGTACTTAAAATAGATGACTGCCTCTCTAGAAAAATATACGCCTGCTGTGGAGTGTTCTTCCAGCTGACTTTTTGCTCATCGTTTTTTTGCCAAGATATGTAATTTTTATTATTACACATTGTACCCATAAATAATATGCAACTCGAGAAAGAATGAAAACATTCCTCAGCTCAATTAAAAAGCAGGTTATCTCGAGGCGAGAACCACTGCCAAGTGCATAATGGCTGTTTCACTTTACTGCCACAACCACTTTATTGCCAGAGCTGGGCTCATTACTTGGGGCTAGCGCGTCTTCAGGCTGTACTCTGAGCAGTGCTGAGCATAGGGATCTGCCTCCTCTCCAAACTGCTCTGGGAGGCAGCGTGCCTCTTGCACACCTCCCTGCTCTGTCTTTGCTGCAAGGGATAGGAATTTGACTTTAACCTACGGGCAGCGGCAGCAAATTGTGTCATGCCTCACTGTGCTGGTCAGGCAAGGTGTGTGGGAGCAGAGCCTGTTCCCCATTTCTCTTTATTCTCCACAGCCCCCTGCTCTGTGAGATGGCAGTAAGCCACCTCACATAATCTGTGAGGCGTGATGAGCCTGGGCAGGCACAGTCTGGGAAGTCTCTTCTCTTGCTCTAACCATGGCTGAATTCTCCATCATGGGGTGGAGAACAGACTCCCTGTCACCCTCTGACCCAGCATCCTGGAAGCATTTTCTTGGGTTTAGCAGGTAGATAGTGAGTTCTATTCCAGCACATAGGCCCAGAGTATGGACACTTACTTCAACAGAGGAGTGCAGTTGGTCCTGGGTAGCAGCTTGGCCCTGCTCTAGTGATACCACCTTGGGCCGTAGCAGCTTCACTGCATCAGCTGTCCCTCTTCATCCCTGCTCCTGCCCCTGGGAGGCTGCTGTTTTAACTATTTATTGCTTTCTAAATTAGACTGTTGGCAAAAGCTGCCAATGACTTTGCTAATTATGTTGCCCCAGGCCAATCTCTTTGACTTACTCCTTACTAAGGCCAATTAGCAGTTGCCAGAGTGGTTTCTGTCACCCGCTGGCCTGCCGCCCCAAATGTGAGTTCAGCGACAGTTACATAACAAAGTTTGCCTAATGCTTTGTTTTCTTGTTCGTACTGAATTAATGTACTCGTGAGAGCCAAGCAGATGCAATCAAGGTCTCATCTGGTAATTTTGGGTAGGCTACGCTTCATGGCCTCCTCAATAGATATCATTGCATTGAATGTCTAGAACCCAGCTTGGTTCACATCCGTCTCAGCTTTCCTGTGGTTTCTACTGAGGAATACTTTGAAGCTATCTTGGAAGTAAACACAGGACAAGCTCCATCTGTCCCATGCATGGGTGCATGGGGATGTAACCAGTTGTCCATGATGTGAGGTCATCGCACATGCCTCTCTTAGTAGTTGTAATAGAGAAGCTGCTGGTTATCTTGCCTGCAAGTAAGTCTGGCAAGGGGTGAGGGAATACCTGAAGACAAGGCACTGGCATGGAGCAGGAGAGGGAAAATATTTTCACCCTTTTTGCAGTCTCATAATGATACTGTGTCCCAGTTCAGAGGTGAAATGGCTGCTGTTGTGTGAGGGTGAGCACATTTATCAGTCTTGCTTCTTAGTGGGGAACTCCACCAGAAAACCAGGGCAGCTGAATGAGGCTGTGGCAGAGACGCAACCAAGCAAGCAAGACTTGTGTAACCCAAACTTAGTGAAGAGATGCCGCAGCCTGCCTGGTAGGCTGAATAGTGCTGTTTTTTCCAACCTTGTCCTGTTTTTAAGCTGATTTAAATCATGCCAGTGGAAAGACCTTTGTGGGCCAATTAGTCAAACACTGCTGTTGATTTTAATCATGGAAATTATACAAAGCTGATGCTCTTCTCCTTTGGTTTTCTCATCTGCACTCTGTGTGGAGTGTGATTGCACTGCATATGTTTATAATATCAGTACCAGAGCCAGACAGAAGCCAGTCCATCTGGGTCCTGCTAGCACGGTAGCAATAGCAGCACAGGCTTTGCATAGGGTTTGCATCACCCTCGCTACATCACTCCAGACCCAGGATTTGCTTCCATGCTTATTTACCAGTCAGACAGGGAGAGAAAGAAGGCATGCATGCTCAAGAATGGGAGAGGAGACAGCTGGTAGGGATGTCTCTTTCAGTCAAGATGTAGGGAAAAGGATAAAGGTGGGACTATGGAAGAGAGTTGACTTAGGACAACATAGTTTTTGCCTGAGAGGGTGGCAATGGCCAGATGGATAGCTTATTGAGGCTTTCATGTGTTTGTGAACTAGGTATGATTTCAAATGCTGGTTTGACAGGAGCAGATCATTGAAACCTCATTGCACTTGTGCCTTTGTACTCAAAGGACTATGTGGAATACTACACCTATTAGGAGACAATTAGTTGCGAAGATATATAGTGTAGCCTAGTCTCACCAGACCATTCATAACTGGAGCAAGAAAGTGGCTACTGGGGATATATAAAAAATTCCACTCCTTCAGGACTGCCGTGCTGGTAACCAGTCTCTAGAGGTTCACGTCATTGCTTCATGCAGTTGTTTGTGCAGGCACCATTAAAGTTTTTGCTCATGCCTTTAGAAGTAATTTACAGTGAGCACTAGAGTGCTTGCTAAATATTTCTGGTGTTAAATTCTTTACAGGGAACTATTTGAACATGATGATATCCTTATCTACTTTCAAAGGCAAAACTGGAGAGGTTTTAATGATAGCCAGCATCTACACTTTTTATGCATTTTGGCTGAGATTTTCAAAGCATGTAGGTAATGAGGACATCCAATTCCCATTAATTTTAGAGGCACCTTAAAAGGCTTTATAAATCTCAGCCTTTATGCTCTAGCCAAGAAGAAGGAAAGATTGATTTCCATACTGAGAAAATTTTTAGCAAAGTACTGATAACGTACTATAATAATTTCCCTGACAGCTCACAGGAAAATTAACCTCATTACCTGCACCATGCATGAATTTCTCTTCTTAGTGGCTTACCTTGCATATCAAGGCAGTTCAAAGATATGATTGATGGTGTGGTCAACGTCACATTAGGAATGGGACTACTAAGTACTTATCTTTACTTCTGCTATTCACCTGATCTCATGAAGTTGCTTAGATTGCTTTTATACAGCAATGTCACTTGAGTTGGCCTAAAATTTGTCTAGGAAACAGCTGTCTATTCTTGGAGCTTTCAAACAACTTTTGTAAGAGCTGTGGACTTTTGGCATAGTTTCTTCAGTTCTTTCAATTGTATCATCTTCTTTCCCTAGATTTCCTCTCTTCTTGATTGATGGGAGTTTGTGCTTTCTTCCATAAACCTGTGATACTTCAGCAGTCTGGAGACTATACATTTCCGTGAACTACTGTATGGCAAAAAAAAGGTCATGACAGCACCTGCTAATGGGATACACGCACTACAGAGAAATAGGAGGTAACCAAGAAGGAAAATTAGCTCACCTCCCTCCAACAACCAGTAACAGCTCAAAAAGAGTACAATCTCTATCCAGAGATACCACGTCCTTGGCTGCTAACCCTCAAATGAGGGTGAGAAGGGGTGGAGCCAGGATCATTGCTTTCACATGAGCTCCCTGTGTTATCCACATCTTCACACCTGGTGCTCAACCATTGGTTCAGGCCATGACCTGGCGATTCTGCTGCAGCTATTATCTTCTATATAAGCTAGTGTATTTCAGCTTGTTAATTGTTCACAAGCTCTTTTCCAGCAGATTTTAAGTTACTAGGTTTTAGGCTTACTTTAGGTTTAGGATTTTGAATTAAGTGGCTTTGGTAGTATATAAGGGATAGGATGTGGTCTCTACAGCCAGTGATGTGAGTCTGTTTAAGTAGGAGATAGTGCTCTTAGTTTACCTGCATGTGTTTGTACAAATTTATCCTTAATTCAGAGATTACATCCTGTAAATTATGATTGAAACACATATTTGTATGCCTAGGTACATGCAAATATGGATATCTACAATTCATCTCTCACCATTGCTGCATCTCAGTACCCATGACTTCACCCCTACAGGACTCCTCACGTTTCTTGCCTTATATCCCCAGTCTAATGTGTGTAAACCCAGGCCCATGTAGTGCTACTTGAAGCAAATGACACTTTTTGCACTTTTTTGTCTGCTGAGATGGGCTGGAGACACTGTGTCCCAGTTTTTATGTGTTGATAGCTTCCTCTTGTCTCCTACACCTTCATCTTCATGGACTAGAAGCCTTCAGAATGGGCCTTGACATAGGAAGCTCCGCTGTAGTTGATATATATGCACATGGTACTAACCTATTATGCACACCTATACCATGCAGTGGCTTGGGATTCAACTGACCCACTTTTACTGCTGCGTGTATACTGTCTGAACTCCTGTTATGGCTAGATGTAGGCAGAACAGCTCTTCTGGCTCCATTAACTAGATCATGATAGAGGACAATATCAGATGATAAGGGGAACCACAATATGTAGCCATGACATATACACTTAGCTCATGCCAGTCACAGACATATCATAACAGGCAAAACTAAACCCACTCCTAGAGACTACATTGTGCTCATAGCTTCGTAAATGTATTGAACAACTATCCTTACAATTCAGGAGGCAAGCTCTATAAACTCAGTAGCTTTAGGTAGAGAGGATTTTCTGTGTGAGATGTGGTATTGTACTGTGAGCAAACACGCACCCAAAGGAGAGCCATACGTCTGTCTCCTATAGATTGCACGGGAATGAAAATGTGAATGATGTGGCTTGGGCCAGACCCTTATTAGTTGGCTTACTGAAAAATGTATCGGTTTCTTACAAGCAAAGCTATTCCCATGAATGCACAACACTAAATTCTTCCTTATACATGCTCAACGAGACAGTGAGTTACGCTTGGGCTGAGCTTGGTCCAGAATTTTCATAGGTATCAGGATTATAGAAAGCTGGAATTATTAAATGCTTCCTTTCTTTTCTTCTTCTTCTTCTTCTTCTTTTTTTTTTTTTTCCATTTTTTTCTTTTATTTTCTAGAGCTGCAATATGTAATTGCCATGTAGGTTGCTCTGGTTTATGCCTTTAGTCACATCGCCAAGGTACTTAATGTTTAATAAAATCCTTTCATAACCCCTTGTCATTAATACATATCTCAAAAAAGAGCTGGGACAACAGTAGTGGAATCTAAATTAAACAGTGAGTTGGGTGCTTGTCATTTCCCTCATTATGTACCCTTCGGAGCAGGCTAGAACTAAAACAAACAGACTTCCTGGAAAGTATTATTAAGACATATGAGACCAGTGCTACTGGAAGAAGCCATATGAAACACTTGTATTTGTAATTTTGTTGATACTGTTAATTTTTTTTCTGAAAGATGTGACAGTTTCTTGATAGAATGAAATGTTCGTTGAAGTGGGTTTTTTTTTCTTCTTTTTATAAAGTTACTCCATATGCTTAATAAAGTGCCTTTATTGAGCAATTACGGCATTTTCTTCATTATGCATTGCACCTTGTCACATCTGATGAAGAAAACAGCAAACTCTTTCTCTGTCCTTGAAAACCAAAAATGTAAATAGCGGCGTTACTCCCGAGGGAAGAGCTGTGTTAATTGTGGAGCACTGCGTTAGAAACCCTGGATATTGTATGTCCTCATTGTTTGGTTAGAACGGGGTGGTTACTGTGGGATTTAAACCATATGTCACTTGAATTCCTAAATTGGCCCTTTCAGTCAGCTGTGCTCTATCATTCGGTATTGATCACAGATAATATGCTTTGCAAATTAGGGGTGGTTACAGTGCCTTTGTCCGTAATAGATGTTGTCATTCATGTAGAATAGCCTGAAAGTGAGGAATGGTTTAAACGGGGTTAAAGCTTCTCTAGTCATCATTAATGAATTTTCTAATGCTGCCTGGATTCCATAATCATGTGAAGATCAATAGCTATTACAGTATAATGTAAACAAACAGAGAATCCGTTAGAAATGGAGGGGTTGTGCTGAAACATTTTACTTCTTGCCTACAGCAGCGCATTTGTTATTATCAGGGCAAAACTGAATAAGCAAGCGTATGAAATATAGTCTGAATAAGACGATGATTAGCGAAAGTGAGGCTATTGCTGAAAGAAGACAGGTTTAGTACCTTTTGTAAGTGAAATGAATTTGAAGAAATCCAGCTGAAATAACAGGATCCCGTTTGGGTGCTGCTGTGGTACACGGCAATACTTATGAGCTGAAATAACAGGATGGTTTTGTCGTCTCACACCAACACTTTCTCTGTGAGAGTGTGCAGACACTTTGCAGGGATGGGACCTGCACTGCCACAGGCACAGTAGAGAGACAGAGGAAATGTCCCCAAAGGGCATGGCCTGAAATATAGGGTGTAAGAATAAGAAACAAGCAAGGAGGTGAAGGGGTGAGAGAAAGAGGAGCTGGTGTTGAGCTGCTCTCAGCATATTTTAGTGTAGTCTGGCTAGCTGTGAATCTCTCCTCCAGCTGGTGACAGCTGCCTCCTTTTAAGTCCATCACTGAATTGTGACGTTGTGATCACCAACTGTTGAGGAATGACTGAGCCTTGAACGCAGGTGCAACAAAATCCATTGCTCTGGACCTAATAAACTGCATTCTTTTGGGCGGTCTGTGATATTTGGTCATATCTACCGTTTCTTTACTGCTTCATCTAGATTGATGGCCATAACAAACTCACGGATATCCATTGTCCTTATTTGTTTCGTGTTTCTTATTACCATTGTGCGCCAATTAGTGCAACTCTCCTCATCAGATGTCAGGATGTGGGAACTTCACGGTGCTCTGTGGACTGAGCCTATGGAGATCCACTGTACAGCACTTGCACAAGGTTGTGACACTGTGTTTGTGTGGGCAGAGTATGACTCTTCATACCAAAATATGTTTCACACTATACCTGCCAGCCTTCAGCCGCTTTAACTGTGTTAACGGAGAAATGAAAATTGATTGAGCATGGGGTCCAACACAGTCCAGTTATTGTTTCATGCTTGGGTGACTTTTACTGGAGCCTGTGGTGTGACACCAGAGAATCCACATGAGAGAGAAGTCTTGACAGTGGTGCATTTCTTCAGGCATCTGTTGCAGTGCAAACTCCAATGTGAGTGTGTGATTTGGACACTTACAAACCCTCACATTCACAAACCCTTTCAGATTCCTGTAGTCTAGAAAGAGATGACCTTACTCATCCCTTCAGTGGTGCTGACGTCTCTACCAACCCACCTATTTTCATGAAATTTCCAGGAAATTTGAGCTGGCTGCTCCTCTGTGTCATCTGAAACAGCTTGGAGAGAGGCTGTATGGGGCTAACAGTGCAAACGCATCTCTGTAAGAACCTGAGGAAGAGAGGGGGGAATGGAAGACTTCCATCTCAAGGACATTTCCACTCCACAAGACGCTGCAATTGAAATACAACACAATGTGTGTGTGTGAGGAGGTGTTACTGGTGTTACTGAGAAAAAGAAGGGCTGGATACTTCTGGTTCTTTTTTCTCTTACATTTCTCCCCATGGAGGAGTGCTCAGTCCAGAGCAGTGGCTGGTGCCACAGCCATGGAGACTGAGTTCAGGATTTAGTGGGGTGGTGCTCCCTGCAGTGGAACCAAAAGCAGCTGGTACCAAAGGCAGGGAATGAATTCAGGCAAACCATTGACATGGATGAGGTCATGGGGACTATAGGAGAGCTTTCTAAGGCACATAAAGCAGCTGGAAGGGCCCAGGAACTTTTACTGGGGAGACTTCTCTGCCCTTTATGTGAGGTTGAGATCTCCTCCACTATACTAAGCATTTTCCTGTGCTCACTTCTGTGGCAAGGCACAGAAGAGCATTTGGCTTAATCTTTTCTGAGCTGACAGTTTGCTATTTGTGGCATTTTCTCAGATTACATACCCTGTGTAGCTGACAGGAGCTTGTGATTTTCAGCAGGAGGAATGCAAGGAAATGACACGCATCCCTGACAGTCTGATAACGCGGCCGCAGCGGGCTGTTCCCAGAGTCCCGATGCACTGAGCCCAGCAAAGCAGCCTCTGCTGGTGCCACCACCCAGGCACAATTGTCCCTGGATTTGCTATCACAGCTTCCTAAATTATGGCTTCATTTTTGTCCAAGTGCAGATTTGCAGAACCGAACCCAAAGAGCTGATCTTATTTCAAGCCTGAATTTTCTCTTTCTGTGCATCTGAAATGGTACTGCTGAAATTACCCCAGTCTGAAATTTGGCAGAGAGGAAAAAAAAAAAAAAAAGGCCAGCGTGTTGTATTATTTTCTGCTATTTTTGATTCCCGAGTTCTTTCTGGAGCCTTCACATTTTGTGCAACTATCGTGCCTCTTGGAAAATTGTCTTGTCAGTCTAAATTGTCTTGCCTTGGCTGTAAGCTCCCAAGGCTAATTGCAGCACAGTGGCATTTGGTCCTTTGATTTCTGTGTCTCCAGGCTGAGGACTGATCACGTGTGGGTGCATTTCCACTTTGGCTGACTCTAAACACAAGCAGTTTGGCCTGGCTGGACTTTGCTCCATTAGACTTGGGGAGCACGGTGATATCGCTTCCTTCCCCATGCCTTGTGACCATGTCAGTTAGCTTTGACTGAATCAGATCTGCTGACATTAGGGTTTATTTCCTTGGGTTCAAAGCTGGGTGAAGGTGTGATCAAAGCTTTGCTTTGGCCAAAAGTAACTTTGGGGCTACATCCCATCCTTGGTGTGAAAGTGCCATAGAAGCCTTGGGGAAGGATGAGGAAGATATCCCAGGAGCATGGCATGATTCAAGCTGTAAGCAATGGGGCTCACTAGATCTGGGTCTGTGCCAGGTCCCTTTTTCCCAGGGAATCACACCAGTGTCTCAGTGTCTTCCCCACTATTCATTTTTTCCAGGCTTCTTCCATCACCTCTGGTATTTTAAACATGTGTTAGCCTAAAAGTAGAGATAGCAGAGAATGAAATAGGCGTGTTTATGTGATAACATGTAACGGTCACATAGTTCTCATTTAGGGCCCAAAATGCCTCGGTATCCTGCACAGATGTGAGCAGGTCTGTAGCTTCAGGAGAAAAGCTTCAGATGAAGCGCAGTTGGATATGCTTAGTTTCGGTAGTTTTTATGTCGACATGTTTCAGGATGATGCCAGCAGACCTTAAGACACCAAAATATTATATATTACTCTTCAACAAGACTTTACATTTCATGCCTATTTTTTTAGGATTTTTTTTTTTTAATTTTATATTTTACATTGCTTTTAGTTGTGGTCCTTAAAAGCTATAGAAGAGTGAGGTCTGAGAAGAGAGCACGACAGATCTCAAACTGTGTCTGCAGCTTGGGTTTGGGATTGCCTGGAATGGCAGCACATGGAACCATGGCTAAATGAATATTCACCGATGCGTAAACACGCACACTGCTCACATGCCACTCTGAGTCTGGTTTTGCTTGGGAATGCAAATCCCTTTGTTTAAAAGAAAGAAAACATTCTGCTTTTAGGAAGACATCTAATTCAAAGAAGTTTCTGCGTCACAGCTGATCAGCAACAAACAAAGGCAGAATTCTTCAAAAGAGATATTAAAAAAAAAAAAAAGAAGAAGAAGAAAGAAAAGGGTATCCCGTAATATCTGGGATGAGAAGATATAAGTTGTTTCAGAAGTGAGAAAGTGAATAAGGGAAATTACAGATACTGTGCTGATGGGTGTAATTAGTTTCCAGATTTTATCACTTTTGATAATTAGATCTACACGAAACCTCCAGTCAAAGACTTCACAAGAATTTCTCCTGTGTCAGCCTGGGTACGTAATAGTTGCAGTGATAGATCTACTGGATAGATCTAGGCTAGTAAATGCTTTGGGAAACACCTTCATCTTTCTTTTAAGCTGGCAGATGGTTTAAGTCTGGGCTGGACTGCCTGCTGTTGTTTTCAATGAAGGAGTGTTACCTTTTAGGATTCATGAAAGGCTCTCAATCAAAGCTAAAATGGCAGGCCAGTGAGGTGAATCAATAAAAATCTCTACTTTCAGCTGGAGTGTCGGATAGTAATTCTTCTCGTGTCACTGCCTGGTTAAACAGTCATACTCCTGCTAAAAGCCCTATAAGACATAATAGATTCATGTGGCGTTAGTCTATTGTACTGCATTTACCCAGAAAAAGGGAGAGAGGTTAGTGTTTCACTAAAACAAACCAGACACTGATGCATTGTGTATCAAAATGTATTCATCCATTTCGCTCTGCCTCATTAGAACAAGGGAGCCTGTTTTCTATGCCGCCTGTGGAACAATGTGAAGACATCTGACATATTCATTGCAAATCCTAGTTTAATGATGACTCAGACATCAAATTCCAAATGATTTTACATGATGGCTTTTTGGTTTCCTATTAAAGCACATATCCGTGCCCTTTCTGTTTATTAACCTACAATAAAGATGTACAAACTGAATGCGTGAGGAAATCATTCAAGAGGCTTTAGTATAAATCAGTTGGCCCCATGAAGGAATTATCCAATGGTATCATTTCTAACTGCAGAAAATTAACCTGATGCATTAAATGTCCTTGTCTGTAGTGTTTTAGAAGAAGATGTAGATGGAACAAAAAGGTTTCATTCAAAATGAATATGAAAGTTCTTAAATGTTAAATATGAGAAGGAATGGCTGCTCTG
Source organism: Pavo muticus (assembly GCA_016647715.1). Classification (NCBI taxonomy): domain Eukaryota; kingdom Metazoa; phylum Chordata; class Aves; order Galliformes; family Phasianidae; genus Pavo; species Pavo muticus. The sequence continues at coordinate 1,964,333 of JACDJE010000156.1, forward strand.
TGCCTTTGCAGCTGGGAGCTGGTGGCCCTGAAGCAGACTTGTTCAGATGCAGACAAATTCCCAGCCCTGGCAGATCCCTCAGCTGCATGTGTCAACCATGGATTCCGTTCTCCTATTCTCTCCTCAGGACTGAGCTGATATCAGGAAACTGGCTTAATAAAACACATATGGAAGCTCTGAGTTAAAATTCACCCTTCTCTGAGACCATCAGAAATGAGGTCCAATGTTAGACCTGAAGAGCCAAAGGTGAAACAGTCACTGACTTGAGGGGAAAGTGTCCTGTTCTAAACAGTAAATAACTTGCTTGTGGGAGAGAACTGTTCAAGCAGTTCAAGTTTTCTTCCTTGTGCTCACGTTGTTCTAACACTTCTCCATTATCTATTAATTATTTTGAAGAAAATCCTTAATTGAGTCTTTTTATTCCTTATTTCGGAGAGAGTCAAATTACTGTTGCTCATGTACTTAGCAGTGCAGCTTGCTAACATTGTAATTCAGAGGTGATGTGCAGGATTTTTATATTTAATGAGACCCACATACCGCATTATCTCACCATCTGGGTAGATCCGGGAATGGCTGTAGAAAGTTCCCATAAGTCATATTAACATCCATCATGCCTTCAGCTCACTGTGAGGTGCAACCATGGAAATGTTTCTTTCACTGTGGAGGTTATTTTCCTTTGAAAGTCCACTGAGCTTGTGCATCTTGGACAATTTTATGTATCTCCCTCTGCTACTAGGTCAGGAAACTCTGCAAAATACCAAGGGTCTCCCCCTCCTCTTTGCTGAAACAAACCTCAGCAGATGTAGACAAGATTTTAATAGATACAGAAAGAGAAATGCATAACAACCTCATTAAAGGGACTATAATAGGCTGTCAGAATATCTGCAAGAGGACAATATATCAATGTCTAGTTTGTTACAGCATTGCTAACTATGGTAGTTTGCCCCTCTCATAATCTTTCATTCATCTTCTATTGGCCTGATTTCCAATAATACTTCATCACCTCACGCATCCACTCTCCCTTTCAGCTGCCTCACAATTACTGACATAACTCTTTAAGAACAGAAGAATCAGAGTTGGTAAGTGACAGTAATAAAAAAGCAGTTAGTGGTCAACCCCACTGCTAGCCCTGATATGGTACATTAGAATGGTTTTCATTTGCTTTCCCTCTCTACCATCCTAAGGACTATTTTGTCCCATCCCAACATCTGCAGGAGGTCAAGGTCCAAAGCCCAGGGATTTTATACCATCTGCCACCAAAAAAAGAGGGAAAAGAAGGTCCTAAGTGTAGTTCTAAAGAGCTATTTAAAGTTATTTATCACTGTAATGGCAAACCAATCGTTATTAATTGGACCCGCCCACTATCTTTCATGTACACCACAAGGCCAATGAGACATTATTAAAATAGATCTAATTTGCTGCAGCTGGAGTTCTCCCCTCCTCCCCTTTCACTTTCCTCGACCCTTTGGGTAGATGAAATGGAGCCAAGTGGTTTTGCTCCTTTACTTTCAGGGGAAGCCAGCTCCCCTTTTCTGCTGGGGATCCAGAATTTCTCTGAATCAGGAGCTGTCTGTAAGAGTCACAAGCCACCTCTTACGAGGCTGTGACGGCTGCTGAAACTGCTTCTGAAGCCATGGGATGAAGCACAAGTAGAAACTCACACCAGAGACCCCATAAAATTGTTCCCTTCTGCATATTTTAATATATTTTTTCCACCTGCCTAGGAAACAAAAGTCCCAGTCAAAAGACAAGAAAACAACGGACTTCAAGGCTTTTCTGTTCATGTGTCAGTAAACAGCTCTTCTGCTGAACCCAATTTTGTACATTTTAGGCAGCCGTGGTTACAATAACATGTCTTGAATGAAATGTGCCAATTGGAGGAAATTGTCAGCTCATTATTGTGGCTAACAACTGAGATATGAATGCTTCAGTCAAGAGCGGGAGGCGATTTTGTAAACAAGGAGTGTTCCTAGGGGGATTTTTATAGTTAAAATCAGTATGAAGTAGACTTGAAATAATTGTAGTGACAAAAGGTACAGCTCTGCTCTAGCTGGAGATGACGACAACCCTCCACTACTTTCAACAGGGTCAGGATCACACCCTTTGTGGGAGTACACTTAGCACTGGTCTGTGTTGCTTGCATGTGCCCAGATAAAGCCTGGAGTTCAGGTCAGCCAACTTAAACTAGCTAATTAAATGGCCCAATGCCTGTCTGGATGCCACATCCACTTGACTGGTCCAAACATGCTTCCAATAGCAACCCCCAGCACTGGCGGGATGTGACAGCTCTGGGCATAGATCTGAACTCTGCTGCCCAGTAATCCCAGCGACCAGAAGCTGCCTGACCTACTTTTCATGTCTCCAGTGCTGTTTTGAAAATGCCTCTTCTCTTGGCTTTGCTGACTTTTGTAAGCACAACCACACGCCTGACCTTGTGAAGGCAGAGGACAGTGGACTGTGTTCAGCCTGGAGGGCAAGGACAAGGATGGAGTTGTATGCAGAAAGGCCAGGAATTGGACCATAAAGCTTCAAGATTCCCCAAGACCAAGGATGCCTCCAGGAGAAGCTGAGAGAGGCCAGGCACAAGGACAGAGTGGTGGCGGGCCTGGGAACGTTGGAGGCCATCAGAGAGTTTAGTGCAGTCTCCATGCTGCTTGATACAATTAAACAGACATTCATCTTTGTCTTCTAAAGGTTTGTGCTCTCCTCAGCGCGGCACAGAGATGAAGAGCACTGATCCAGAATGAGGACAAATAGCAGTGTGAGATTAGTCAGGCACACAGAGCCTTATACAAGGACTCCACAGTCACCCTAGAAAATGGTGGACGCTTGGAGGAAGGACTTCTTGAAATGCAAGCCAGAAAGATGCCTGCTGAGATTAGGGACAAGGGGAACAGAAACCAAACTGAGGCCTAGCAGCTCTCTGCAATTGAGCTGGAATAAAATAATCCTGAGGGAAAAAAGTCTGGTTCTTCTCTCAGAGCTCTTCTCCCTGTTTGACTTTTCTGAACACAGTGGCTGCATGTATAATGATGAGGTGCGAGCTTGAAAAAAAATGTTTGATGATGTCATCATGTGCTTTCCATCATTAAATAAAAAATGTGGAACGAACAACCTTAGGTCACTACAAAGAACGAGCTTTCAGTCAGGCAGGTAAGAAAAGGAACTTTATTTTCAAGTCTCAATGAATACCAATCAGAAAGTGCATTATGCTAATACTGGTGCTGCAACATTCATCATAGTGTATGAAAAATTTAAAATAATATTGACCAGCAACCCAGTAACCAGTTATTGGTATTCCATGAGTTGTGAAGCAAACTGTAAAGTAAACAGATAAATGCTGGATGTTTTATTTTATCTAGTCCAAGGTGAAAGCAGAGTGTTTGCACACCAAAAAGTCTGCAGCTGGTGCTTATCAGAAAATGAGTCATGTTTCCATGTTTAAGCACAGAAGCTCCTAGACATGGCTGTGTGGCTCCAGTCATGCTGCTGCTTGGTGAAGGCTTTCAGTACCATTGGCTTTCAGGCAGGCCTGCTCAGTGGTCTGGTTTTCACTGCATCACAGCTGGCTGCAGCAGGAAATGCTGAAGCTCCTCAAAGGCTGGAGAACTGAGTCTTGAGAGCTGGACAAGCAAAGTCTGGGATGTACCTGGGTGGATAGATAGTGACTGTGGGATGGAAGAGAAAGAACTGTGCAAGGCTGGTCTCCCACAGAGTAGTGACTACTGTCCTGCAGGGCAGCAAACATGCCAGAGAGCAACTAGACACAGATGAAGGCATCCTTTGCTGGTAGGACCCAAGCAGAGGTCACCAGCTCTGATAAGGACCACGTGTGCCTCTTTTAGTGAAACTGCAATTTCAACAACTTAGCGTCAGCAAAAATGCTTCTGTCTCTGAGGAAGGAGTGAAAGTACAATATTTCCAGTGGTATGCCTAAGGGAAGACAGGTTTGAGATTAGAAACATCCCATGTACAATAAATTAGCACCCTTGCCTGCCTTCTCCTTCCTTGCACAGACAACTCCGTCCTTCCCTTCACCTTTCTGTGCCCTCCTTTCCCTTTTAGAGATCCTTCTACCATCTTCCACTTATATACCAAGAAACTGAGGTTGTGGTGTCTCAGAACATACAACAAGCTTGTGCAGTGGTTTGCCAAAGGGTGGGATTTCTGTTGCTCCTCTGCTCTTTTGCCTTGCTCCCTTGTTTGTCATACTCTTCCCTTAGTTGGCTTAAATTACTGAAATTATCAAAATCCATGCCTTTCTTTTGGATTTATTTTCTGCCATTTTTGTGTGTGCTTTCAGCCCATCCAGAAGAGTGAGCTGGGACCTTTTATACGGGGCTGAACTGTCACACTGACTGGTCCAGCTTCCTGAAAAATTACTTTGACACAAAAAGACAGCATAGACTCTTTTGCCAAGATGCTGAGCAACTGCCATTCTCTGCTTGAAGCCATTTCTGTTCTGACGGTGCTGCTAAGGGAGATGCTCAATGCAGTGAGCTCCCAGGTGTTGGCACAGAGGGCAGGCAGTTGTACTCATACCATTTACAGGGATCACAAAATGAAAAGCATCAGCAGAGATGACTGTTCCCTTTATAGATCTATGCACACACCTGGACACATGATGGTTTGGTGAATAGCTGATAAAAGATGTATGAAATAAAATGGAGATGAGTGATTTCATCTCAGGCACCTGGCAGAAATAATGTATATAATGTGGGAAATGAAATGCAGCCCCTAAAATCAAATGTGGTAGAGGTGACTGTGAGCTCAACATGTGTAGTCATCCACAAAAGGACCTGCAGTTACATGTAAGCAGGGTAAAACTACTGTGATGAAAAGCGGGACACAAAACCAGTAAAAAAATCTCAAAGTCGAAACTACTCAGAAAAGGACCCATCTCTATAGTGTACATGTATGCAATTAAATACAGCAGCTCTCCTTTTGCAGAATGAATGTGAGAAAATCTTAGATGTCTGAAGGGCAGTATGTTCCGTACCAGTTTTTCCCAACCTAAATCTCAAAGCTGCCTTCTTTCTATAGCAGCTCAGTATTCTTGATTCCTTCATGCTCCTAGTTTGCACAAAGCCGGACAATAATGTCTCTGAGATCACAGGCAGACACATAGGTGCACATCTGAGATGAGATACATCTCATTGCTTCCCAGGGAGTCCAAGCAGGTGATGGCTTATGGAGCTGCCTGAGGAGCTGCTCTCACTGAGGCAGGTCTCTGCATCATGCTGCGGATGCCTCTGATAAACAAGGGCTTCAAAAATCCACACATTTCTTTTGTAGCCCTGTCTCTGCGTTGTTTGCTGTATTTATCTGAGGCGAAGCACAAACCTTTATTTTTTAGAGATGTTAAAATGCTGAATTTAAAAAACAAACCAAAACCAATTTCATTCTATTTGATCTGTCATTTTAAAGATAAAACCATTTTTCTCCAAATTGAGAACATTCTGTGCTGTTTTAGTAAAGCCGTTTGAGAAGACACGCTGAAGAGAGATCCGCAGACCTTGAGAGGAGAAGAGGAGATTCTTTGTGAGAAGTCATTAATATTGATTTCACCTGACACACCTGCAGGAAGTGAACAAAATTGTTCCTATTGTATACAAGTGCTCTCTACAGAAATCAGTCTTCTGGTCTGAACTGGAGAATTACTAATGTGAACAGGAAAAGCTTCCATTTCTTTTGTGCTTTTGCTGCTCAGTTGCATTGCTTGATTTGGCATTTGTTATAACACTCCTATAGGTAGAATCAGCCCTCCCTCATAGCATGAAGGGTGTTAAATATTTTCATTTTAAAGACTGTCAACATTAGGGGAGGTTGGGGTTAATATGAGTACTTATTGCCCTTCATGAAAGACAGTCTAGTAAGGAAGCCTATTTTCTTCAGATACTAATTAGACAGGTACATAATTAAACACCTTAAATAATGAAATAGAGGCTGTGTAAAAGGCTAAAAATAACTGGCCATAAATTAGTCATTCAGCCTGGATTAATAAATAAGCTCTGGATGTCAGCTCACAATGATTTCCCTTCTGCAATTTGACCACCAGGACACTCATCACAAACACATCAGACTCTCCATCTAGACACTGCTCTGTTGCATTTCATAGTGCTCCTGGATCACTGCACCTTGCAGAGCTGGAGGGCTTTGTGTACGTACTGAGTCTGACCAGATTCTCATATGGACATCTTGGCACATGGATGTAAGCAGAAATGGCACGTTGCCCATGAGGATAGTGGAGATGCGATGTGAAATAGTACATAACTTTGTAAGAGAAAACATACTCCTTAGTAGAAAGGTTTGGGGAGGAGCGGGCTTGCAATGTTGTTGTCCACATCTGGGAATATATGTTCAACATCTGTAAAATTCCATCTTCACCTGTGTGGAAGAATGACTGACCTGTCTGACTTGGCTTTATGATGGGGACCTTCTGCAGACAAACAGCTGTGTTTGTAGATATGCCTGTGGCTATGGGAGGTGATTTTCCCCCTTTACTCAGCTCTTGTGAGGCCCCATCTGGAGTACTGTGTCCAGGCCTGGGGCCCCCAGCACAAGAATGATGTGGAGCATTTGGAGCGGGTCCAGAGGAGGGCCACTAAGATGATCAGAGGGCTGGAGCACCTCTCCTATGAAGAAAGAATGAGGGAACAAGGTTTGTTTAGCTTAGAGAAGAGAAGGCTCTCGGGCGACCTCGTTGTGGCCTTCTGATATTTGAAGGGAGCATATAAACAGGAGGGGGTACAACTATTTATGAGGGTGGATAGTGATAGGACAAGGGGGAATGATTTTAAACTAAGACAAGGGAAGTTTAGGTTAGATATTAAGAGGAAGTTTTTCACTCAGAGGGTGGTGACGCACTGGAACAGGTTACCCAAGGAGGTTGTGGATGCCCCATCCCTGGAGGCATTCAAGGTCAGGCTGGATGTGGCTCTGGGCAGCCTGGTCTAGTGGTTGGTGATCCTGCACATAGCAGGGGAGTTGCAACTAGATGATCATTGTGGTCCTTTTCAACCCAGGCCATTCTATGATTCTATGATTCTGTGTGGTAAACCATTGCTCATGCTGACCTGCCTTGGTGTCAGTGGGGCCAGAACTTCATACCCAAAGACATCTGAGAAATCTGCCTGTCTGCCTGTCTTAGATGCTTGGTGTTCTTGGGAAAGTAATGCTGCTGCCTCCTTCTCCTTATTTGCAGAGTGAGTGTGTTTGTAACCTACCCAAATGAAGCACTGTGAGCATCACTAACTGACCAGAAAGAAGTTATGATCCAGCTGAATGTTAGCATTTATTTTTAGCCAAGTTTCCCAAGGAAATTAGACTTCTGTGATCCTACTGACTGTCTTTGCTTTACTGCTGATCTCCCTTTAGCAACTGCTGCTTCATTTTGAGCAATTCTGATCCAGCAGCAGAGGCTCTGTGTCCTATGAGTTCTGTGAAATCAGGCAGGCAAGTAGAGGAAAGGCAACCAGATTGCTGCTGTCACCAGAGGAAAGCCTGCAGTGAATGCACAGCCAAGTAGCAGGCACCAGAGAATCCACTTAACAGACCGCAGCCACTGGAAAAGCTGTGAGCAAAACTCACAGATTATATAATAAAGAAGACCCGCTAACTGTGTAAGTACCCTTGCACAAGAAGCTGCTTGCTTAACATGGTTAACTTAAATGATAAGGGAAGGGCAAATTATTTTTCAAGAAAAAACCAATCCCACTTCTCCATTGACCTTTTGCCCTTTTCTGAAGTGTTGCTCAAACTAAATCTTCATGAATGTTCTGAAATATTTAGTTACTGTCTTTCCTTCACTTTTTTATTTCTTGTGTATTTTTGGACTGTGGCCAGAATGGGAAACAGATTGCTGAATACAGCAAAAGGAGCTGTTCTCAAGGTACCTCCATGCCATCTGAAAGCTAGAAATGCTGTAAATCTTGAGCTAACCTGCTCTTGAAACCTTGAAATTGCTGACGGTGCACATCCCTCATCTGCGCTGCCAGGTACGACCGCTGACTGCTCTTGTGATGTTAACCGGTCTCACCTTACCAGGGTTGACTTGGAGGTATTGAGGCAATGCTGCTATTACCTTTGGTACCAGGCAGCTCCGACAGCACTCAGCACTGCTACTTTGCTGTGCACAGTCCAAGCTTGTCTCTCTGCTGCATAGTCAGTGCCTCCATTCCACAGCAGGACAAGGGGAAATGGTTTTAAGTTGAAGGAGGGAAGATTTAGGTTGGATATCGGGAAATTTCTTTACTATGAGAGTGGTAAAGTGCTGGAACAGGCTGCCCACAGAGGTTGTGGATGCCCCGTCCCTGGAGATGTTCAAGGCCAGGTTGGATGGGCCCTGAGCAGCCTGGTCTAGTATTAAATGGGGAGGCTGGTGGCCCTGCCTGTGGCAGGGGGGTTGGAGATTCATGATCCTCGAGATCCCTTCCAACCTGGGCCATTCTGTGATTTTGTGATTCTCTTTATCCTGGGTTTCTGTGCATGTGTACAGGATATCATGGGAACAGGATTGTATAATACCAGGGGGAAGGGGGATGTTCCCTCAATGCTACTTAGTGTAGCGAGCTGTATCACCATGCAGTGTGTCCTAGGCAAAGGTCTTTACCTCCCTCGGCCAGCAAGATCAGATCCATGGAAAGGATTGTTCAACTTCTAGCAGTTGTCCCCTCAAACTCTCTCATCTTGCCAATTCTAGCAATATGTCACGGTTTTATTGCATTACAGTTGCTTGGTGATACTACACTGCTTTTTTATCAGTGTTATGAAACTTCAGAATGATACTGCCTGAAGATTCTTGTTCACATATTCTTTCTGGTTGTTTGGTACATCTTTGTCCTTCTCTGATTTAAATGTTCAAGATACAGGCTGTGCCTTTGCTGGGTTATTGCGATGCTCAGCATAACATATCCCAGATGACTGGCAGTATCTTAAGGAACAGTTGTAACACAGATAATGAACAATGTTTTTGTTAAAACTCCAGCAGAATTTCTGGCTAACTTTCAAGATCACGTCAGTAAAGGTAGTTTGGGTAAGTCTCAGAAAACTGTAATTTCCTCATGCTCCAAATAAACATATTTTCCATGCTTACTGTAAACTGGATTATTGATATCTGTTTGTCAGAGAGTAAAACCGAACCCAACAAAGGGAAAGGACAAATGCTGCTGTACTCATTTAATGACAAACAGTGAGTAATTACAGAGTGCAAAATGAATCCAGCCATGTTTACTAGGAAAAATTCTACTCTTTATTTTTTTTCCTTTTTTTTTTTTTCTTTTTTTTTTCTTTTTCCTGGACAGTCAGTCTCCTAAGATATATATATGTATGGCTGTGTAGTCTTCACTTACACAGATAAGCTTGTATTCACATGAGAGCTCCATTGATTTCCTGGACAACAGCCGAGGGAAGTAAGCCCTGCCACTTCTGCTGAGCACTTAGCAGATGTGTAAATGACAATAAACATAAATAAGATATGTATCACTCAGGTCTGCGCTGTGTACGCATTTGGAGTGCCACTCGTTGATGGGAGTGCGCCAGCTGATCTCAGAGCAGTGTGCATGCAGTAACGACTGCTCAGCTCCGGAAGGAAGGATAAAAAGCACACAGAAACCTGTAAGGAGATGTTTCCCCTCTTTGATCACGGAGAAGACATAAAACGTTTGTTACATATGGTGGCCAGTGGGAAAAGAGAGACAAGGAAGAGCTGTTTAGGTACCCTGACAAAGTCACTTGTGGTAAGCTGGAGTTTATTTACGCCATCTTAGGCTGACTGATACATGTGAGCACACCATACTGAGCCCGGTGTACTTTCTTTATTCCCATGGACCAACTAAACACAGGATATACTGGTACTGGATTCGTTCTGTTAGTGTAATTTTAAAGACTGACACCCAGTTGATGAGGCACCCTGCAGCAAGTAACTATCTTTATAGAGGAGACAAAGAATGGAGAAGGGACACTTTATTTTTCCCACCTTAGAGAGGAGGAACTGGACATAGGAGAGATTAATTGGCCTTCCAGTTGTTATCAAAGAAGCCTGTGTCAGAGCCGGGAACTAATTTTGTATCTCCTGATTCCCAAACTATGGCTTTAATTATCCCTTCCTCTCAAGTATATGAAAACATTTATGAGTTAGTGATGCCAATGACGTCATACAGCGATGGGACATAGGCCAATGGAACAAACATAAACTATACATACAATTGCATCACCTCTGCCTGTAAATCAAAACCGCTCTTTTTCTGCCAAGAAAAGATGTGTGCCTGTTTATTTCTTTACATGATCTTAATAAATTAGTTTTGAAAGTTTTCTTTTCATCTCTAAAGGATATATGTCAATATCTGCAATCCAATCCTACTTCCCTTACAGGGTGGAATACTGCTGGGTGAATTATATGAATGCAGGCGAACGCTATCGCTCACTGCAATAGAATTTGCTGCTCACTTTTGCCTGTCCCTGAACTTCCAGAGCAGAAATGCTCTGGGCGGGAGGGAGGGAGATGGGAAGAAGACAATGGAGATGTTCTCGTCACATAATTCTCAAGAGACTGCGCCAAAAAAAGGAAAGAGCGAGCTCATGCCAAGCATACTGCAAATTTTCACATAATTTCTGTAAATGGGTTGCATTAGGAGACTCAACTGTTTAACTTATGCAGAATCAATATGCTGTCATCCATGAATATGAACACGTCTCAAGGACAGTTTCATTTACACAGAGTGGGGCAAGGGTAGTTGGGAAATGATGCTGAGGGCTGAAATTAACCCAGAAGAGTCTGTTGGACACATAACAGAACAGAAGCCCAAAAGGTGAACAATTTATGTAGGGATAATAAAATCGAGGAGATTTATTTATTTATGCTGTTAGCTATGTAACTTCTTATAGATTTTACGTTATTATTTTATTTAATTTTACAGGGTAATGTCATACCCACATAACAGAACTGTTTTTACCTTGTTCTGGTGAGAAGCTTGGGGTTTTGATCTGTTCCTTCCAACAATCCCACTGCACTTGATTTCAATCTCAATACATCATAGTAAATGTGATTTCTGAGTGCTATACTGTATTCTATATGGAAAAGTCATCCTGGATGTGGTGTTTTTTGATAAAAGTCACAATTCACTCAGAGGAACTGAATTCTCATGGGTGTGGCATGGTTAGCAATCCTGTTTTCCTTATTGCCTATAGGGCAGTACAGGTTGTTACCAGCAACATGGCACTTACTCACCCTTTGCTTTTCCAGATAGCAGAATAGAACCCTTTGAATGTCAAAATAAAATTTAAAAAAACCCTGCATTTTAACATATTCTTCTATTTACACAGAAGCTTAAGAAAAACCTCCTCCTTTTCTCCTGAAGAAGGAAACTCAATAATTCTTGCTTGAAAATATCTTGAATAACATCAGGTTTACTCACAGGAGTGTTATGTGGAAGAACTGAGATTAAATTCAATTTTTCTCCTGTCATTTCTTAGAAGAAAAGACGTGAAATAAAAAACATGATATAGGAGTGCATGAGGTTCTGGCAGCCTGGCATCTTTTTGAAACTGTCATGGAAAGCAACTATGATGCCAAATATATTCTGCTTTGTCTAAGCCAGATTCTTACTAAGCAGTGGCAAAATATGTGTATATATATGTGGAATTTGATATGTTCATCAGCTTGAGTGTGTTTGGAAACAGAGGTTGGAATTTGCAATGTTAGGAATTCAGTAGGAAACAGCTAAGAAAATGGCAATGTTTTCCAAACATTTTGCTTCTTCTGTTCCATTAAGAGTGTTTTTCAAAGAAAATGAGGATCCCACATACAGTAGTGAACCTTTGATCTCAGGGAATATTTGCAAGCTTTGTGAAAAGGGAGTGCCATCTCTTTGTGCAGTGACAGTGCTGCTTCTCTTCCAAAGGCATAGTTAATGTTCATCCCAAAAGTGAAGTCAACAGGGAAGAGTTTTGTCCCACAAAAATTGCCATGTTAAACTATGACTGTGGTAATTTTGATGGATTTATCCTTCCATTTTAAGTACATTCTAACTGGTTGCTATAAAAGCCTTAAAAAGAACCTTAATTAGAGACCATCCCTAGTGCACGCTATTTTTTCCCTCTGTATTTGTAGCTTTTTTGAACTGCAGCTTTGCATTCTATACTTGCAGGTTGAAGTCACCTCCTTGCTCCCTTTTTCCTCCTTCAAGCATAAAAGATTTCTACCAAAGGCATGGGCACAGGAGTTGTGCATATCTCACTATGCTGTGGGCACTGGAGTTGCTCCCTTACTTAAAATGAGTTTGCTGTCTTTGCTTTCCATCCCATTTTCCTTTGGCATGGTATACAGTTGATGCAGTTCAATCCTCGTCTAGGTTGATGTAAGAAAGGACAAGTTTGAACCTCAAATTCAAGCTCTGAAGTCTAGGTGATACAATAATCTACAACCTAGCTCTGGAGTATCTGAGAGTTTCAAATTCTGACCAAGAGAGAGAAATAAGTGAAATCTGTAATTCCAGGGGCCATTGTGGGTGGCTCACAGAAGCACCCGAGTTTTTACAAGATGTGCAGAATCATAAGCAGGAGCTTGCAGTGCAAGACAGCAGCCTAGTTACACCCACACCCCTTGTTTCTCAGTGGCTAGTATCAGTGTTGTTGGTGCTACCTGGTGCTGAGTAAAACATTTGCTCATAAGAGAAATTCCTATTTCTATCCTTATCAGTAAATTTGAAGCCTGTGCCCCAAACAAAAAGTAATTTTCTCCCTCTTTCCAAATTCGACCTATTGTAATTGGAGAAGCTGTTATTTTTCAGAGAGTCTTAGGTCTTATAAGAATCAGTAAACTGCTGTCCTCAGAGATATCCTTGGCAGTTGTCTTCTGATAAGCTGTGCCTGGTTTTGTGATGGTGAAGGATGTACAATATATATTTCCCTATATTCTTTGCTGTTGTATATTTTTCCACAGTGTCATTTCTTATTCATTTCCTCCTTGGGTTAAACTATCCTTGTATTTTATATTTGCTTTATACTTTGCTGGTGCTGAGACAGCAAATCGTCAACAACTTTGTACAAGACTCCTGTGAGACCTCATCTGCAGCACCATGTGTTACTTCTGATCGGGAGCAGACAGAGACTGTGGCAAGGGTGGCTGGGGAAAGGGAAGATATGAGAGGAAAAAAAAAGCAGAAGATCCTGTCTTGTTTAGCTCCACAAACTGAAGGCTCTCTGTTCTCTGTGTATCAGAGAATGTTTTCTGTGCAGCAGAAGGTTAAACACCAGCAAGGAAAAATGGACTTTTCAAGTAAAGGCTGATGTTGACATAAAGACCACATGGGTATAGGCTCACTATGGATATATTAAGCCTTAGAGTTATGTGAATGTCCCTAACGATTACAGCAGTGACGTTCTGCAGTCTTCCCATTAGAGTACATAAAGATTCACTGCTTCAAGGATGAAACACGAGAGGTTACAGAGGAAGAAAACATGACTGTGGTAGAAAAGGACCAAAGTCAGTGAATTTAGAGGTTCAGTCCAGTTTCTCTGTCTGAAGTCCCAGGTCTAGACTGTAGACACTTAAATTTGGAAGAGATAATATATCTCATTATATCCCATGGAGTAAATTCAGCTCAGCAGGAAGTAGGTGTTTGGTCGATCTCCAATAAGTCAGTAGACACCTACTTTTAAGATGTCTCAATTTAGATATTAGCACTGGAATCTAATCCTACTCTGAATTAATTAATTGCATGGGCCACAGGGGCTTGATTCAGCTGGCTAAGGAAGAGAGTCTTGTGCCATAAGAGAGGCCCTAGGGCTAGTAAGAAATCTGGAAAGATGAGGCAGACATGACATAGGAGCTGCAGAATGTCAGCTCAGCAGACACAAGTGTATCTTAGGCACAAGGTGCCTTTATTTAGGCAACTGAATTAGACTTCAGAAAGGGAAAATGATAAATCTTAGGCATTAGTGGCCACTCCCTTGATGGTATTCTGCCCTCTCCTCTCCTTGCCTTCTCTCTTTTTCTGATTTTCAGGTGTATTTGTCTTACTTAGCTAAGGCGGCCACAAAGCAAATACAATTATGCATATTTAAACTAAAAAGAAATTGTCTTAGAGCATAACTTTCCTTCCCAAGTAAAGCCTTCCATGTGCATTGGACAAGTGAATTCTCTCTGCACAGCTCTGATCCTTCTACTGATTTTCCTCTTAGGTTCCCAGCACAGTGAACATTTTAAGATTTACTGCCAGGCTTCTCAGTGACACCAGTTAGTTTCGTCTTAGTCAGGAGAAGTCTTTTAGTAATGTAGGGCAAGGAAGAACTTTAAGGAAGGGCAAACAGCACCAAAAGGTAAAGAGCTGGTTCGCTGCAGGATCCCAGTTGCCAACGATTATTAATATGCTCATTTCTGGATTTGTCTTTGGGGCTTTCCTTGCACAGTGATGTTAAAAGTCTTGGCAGATGTTAAAAGTAAAAACATTTTGCAGTGTTCGTAGCCTCTCTGTAGGGAAGGAAGGTGTGACTGATCACTGCTTTGCAACCCCTTGATAAAAACAATCAGTGTTACTGAGGCACGTGGAAGGGAAAAACAACCCGAGTCAGACTGCAGGGAGAGTTTCTTGGGGGAGGAAGAAGGAAAGGAGAATAAAACAGAAGATTTAAGGGCAGACAAGAGATTATGCAAATATGAACTGTGAATAGCATCCTGGCAGTACAACCCCTCCGGAGATAACTTGCCACCTGCATTTCTCTAACAGGCACCTCCAGCGAAAAAATGGAGTGGCTTTTGAACAAAAAGGGAAGAAAAGAATTATCAGACTAAGTGCTCTTTAATTCTAGCCACGTTAAGCTCTAAATGCTGCCAAAAAGCCAGTAATAAAATTTAATTCTTTCTGAGGACATGATGATCAGTCATCTGACCCGGAATCAAAGTCTCTTGGGAGTGTTTCTTCCACTGTGGGGCTTGAGTAGACTTGACCCTCTCAGCATTTCATATTTCATAATTGAACTTGATGCCCCTCACACTTTTAACTTCTTCCCAGATTTAAAAAGAGCATTAATCACTTTTGCTTCACAGCAGAACCAAAGTCGAACGCAAGACATGGCTTCTAAGAGGCCTGGGGGGTTAAGGTGACTGGAGTCTGGGAGCATGCATTAGTATTTATTTGTGTTGGTGTCAAAAACAAACCAAAAAAATCCCAGCAGGAGGTTACCAGAATATTGCTACAATACATATAATCTAGCACTACCTTAACAGTTTCACTCAGGCATACAATTGAGCACCACACTTCAGCAGTTTATCTCTAGAGGAGTTAAAAAAAAAAAAAGCTCCCTTTTTAACTGGGTACTTTGTTATGATTTATACATATTTTCCTTAAATAGCTGGGGTTTATCTTCTTCAGCTGCAGGAACTTAGAGCAAATGATAAACGAAAACATCAACCCAGAGCCGGCACTAATGCCTGACACAAACATGTCACTCGATATTTAAGTATTTATTTATTCATTTATGTTTTTGTAGTCTCTTCTTACATGCAGAACCTTTGTATTTATTATAACAATGGTGACAAAATGTGGGAATGGAAAAGGGGAGGAGGAGGGGGAAGGAAGAACATAAATGCAAGCAAGAAAAAAAGCAGTAACATCAAGAGTTGGGAGGAATGTTGTGTTGCTCCTTCATCTTGTTTTCGCTTTAACTGAGGAAAACTGATGTGGCGAGTGCGGTCACTGTAACTAGAGGCTAGAAGTGGTTTTCAGGGCTGGCTGGTGAAAGACTGATGGAGACTGGGGCCAGATGCGTCCCAAGGCCTCTGTGCACCCACAGATGCCTGAGAGGAGCAGGTTGCTCCCCACACATTGTAGAGAGGCCAAGGCTTGGGCCAGGCCACAGGCCTGAGCTCAAGAACACGGGTGTCAGTGGATACAAAGCCCAGTGCTGCAGCCATGGGGGGCCGGGGCCTGTCCTCCCCTTCCCTCCCCCCTCCCTGCCATGTATGGTTATTCATGGCAATGGGAAAGGGCCATTTCACAGCCTGCTGCTGAATGGCACAGCGGCAGGTGATGGGGAGAGCTGGGGGCCTGTGGGGGGCTTGCAGGGCTGCCATGCACCTATCCCTGTCTGGGTGCTCTGTCCTTTTGCTCCATCAGCAGGTGCCAGGCTCAGGCTTGGGGAAATGGTGGCCCAGCGGGGTGGGCCTGCCACCAGCAAGGCTACAAATTTCATACAAGCCTGGCCATTGGTGACTTTTTAAATATTATTGTTATTATTAATGGGGGGCTAGATTGATCCGCTGTCCTGGAGATGGGACTGGAGAGAGGAGGGGACAAAGACAGCAGGCCTGCTGCCTGCAAGGGGTCATGGGCTGGAATCCTTCACAGCACCGGGAAACCAAACCTCCTCTGTCTCATTGGAAGGTCATTGGAAATCTGCTGAGGAGCAAGGCACAGATTGCCAGGGGAGGGCTCAGAAGTCTCTGTACGCTCCACAATACCTGAAGTGAACTGGAAGGGATGGGGTGGAGCTGGAAAGCAGATTTCCTGCCATAACGAAAGCCCCCTTTCAGCCCGCTCTGCAACAGTTTTACGATGTGTTAGAATTTACATTCACGTGTTGTTAACCATTCTTCAGTGCAATGAAACGTTTTATCTGTCTGACCTCAACCTTTGCCATATGCTGGTGCAAACTGTTCAATTTAAGCCCAGGCGGGTTTAAAATAAGGAGGAAAGAAAAGAGGGAGAAAGGAGGGTCCAGAAAGCACATTGCTAGGGAGGCTCTGCTGTTGCTCTTGATAGCTGCCTTCCTCTCCATTTTCCATGGAAACGTTTTGAAAGCCAATTCCAAAAAAAAAAAAAAAAAAAAAAGAGGGAGAGAGAAAAGAAAAAGATGCATGCAGATGAATGAATAGTGGCTCAGAACATGCCAACTCTTCAGTAATTGTCCGCTTTATATATGCTCCTTCATGTCTGTTGATTCCTTTTATATTGTGGAGAGGCAGCAATGAAACTTCATTATATTGTGTTAAGGAGAGGCAAAAAGAATGCATTTAAAATTGATCAGGATGTGTTTTATAACAAGTTTATTTATTTTATCCTAATTTCCCAATTGCCTTCTCAACCAAATTCATATGAAAAAACAAGAGATGTGAATTACTGAATAATATTGCCAGAAAGCCCAGTAATTCACAATGAGAGACACCATTTTGTTAATTTGAATATGTGGGTCCAGAGGAGGGCCACAAAGATGATCCAAGGGTTGGAGCACCTTTCCTATGATAAATGGTTGAGAGAGTTGGGCTTGTTCAGCCTGACAAAGAGAAGGCTCTGGGGAGACTTCATTGCAGACATCCAGTACTTAAAGGGAGCTTGTAAGTGGGAGGGGGACTGACCTTTTATGTAGTCTAACAGTGATGGGACAAGGTGGAATGGCCTTAAATGAAAAGATGAGAAATATAGGTTAGATGTTAGGAATAATTCTTTTACTCAGAGTGAGGTGCTGGAACAGCTTGCCCAGAGAAGCTGTGGGTGCTCCATCCCTGGAGGTGTTCATGGCCAGGTTGGATGGGACCCTGGACAGCCTGTGCTGGTGGGTGGCAGTCCTGCCCGTGGCAGGGGTTTAGAATTTGATGATCTTTGAGATCCCTTCCAATCTAAGCCATTCTATGATTCTGTTATGGTATGTTATATGTATCTAGTTAACTTCCAGACACCACCTTAGGAACCTGTGCTGTGGCATTGTCCCAGTCCTGCTATCTGATTCCTATGGAACTATGGTTACAGATCTGTCTCTGTGTTTTGCCCCAGTGTCTTGATGTGTTTCTGTATTCATCTTGTGTTTTAGGTGGACTAAACAATCCAAAGTATGCTTCCTAATATTTTGTGTGATGAATTTTCATAGAATTCTTGTTATTTTTGTATTAGAAATATCAGTTTCCCTTCATCTCATAGATGAAGTTCTAAATAAAATAGAACTGGTGCTAAAGAAACCAGACTTTAACTCTTTATCTCCCAAATGTCTTTGGACTGGTCTTTAAGGAGGATGTCCACAAAGGTGCTGTGATATTGTCATACTCAGCAGCAGGAATTAAGAGAACTCGGTTAAACTGCATAGCAGTGAATCCCATGCCCGAAGAAGACGCTTTAACATATGCATGCAGCTGTTTGTGAGAAAACTTTGAAAGCTTAAGGATTAGATTATTTAGGGGTTGGGCCAAAGTTTATGACCAGCCAGTGGCACTTGAGTTCCTGGCAGGTCCCAAGATACCTTTGAAAATCTCAGCACTGCTCCATGAGCCTCCTTTCCTAAAGACATGGTGTCATTGGGGACCATTCAGGTAGGAGAATTCCATGGCTAGACAAGGCTCATATACTCAGAAGGCAATAATGAATCCCTAAATGAAGAACCTAATTATGTATGTTATGGCTGTAAATTGATACAGCTCATCCAGTAATCCCTGTGCTGGACCAATCACTGCTGCAGCCTCTTGAGGTATGTATTGCTGCATTTCTTGGTATATGGCATGTCTCTCAGGGAAATAAAAATCATTGTCGCTTTCTGTGAAACACTGCCAACCCAACTCACATTTTTATAAGTAATTTCCATTCTGCTGTGGTCTATTACACATGATGTTTTGAAAAAGTGGGAACGAGTTAAGCAAAATGAAGACCATTATCAATATTTTATTTGTCACAGCTGAAAAACTACACTTATAGGTCAGTTCATTGTGAACCATTCATTGATTTCAGTACGCAGAGCCCTTCAGGGAGTGTCTGAAACCTAGTGATGTTTTGGAGTGCTAAGTTTTGTGTTTGGATTTC
The DNA here is from genome assembly GCA_016647715.1 of Pavo muticus. NCBI lineage: Eukaryota > Metazoa > Chordata > Aves > Galliformes > Phasianidae > Pavo > Pavo muticus. The sequence goes on from JACDJE010000156.1 coordinate 1,983,115, forward strand.
TGATAAAACCGAAGGATGTGTCAAAACCATGTAACAGACTCCACGTCTGATTTACCACTATACGCTTCCAGTCTCTGCTAGTGTTAACTCCAGTGATTTTGTTTGAGTGGAGCTGCACAGTATTGATTTAATTCTTGTATCACTGTGGCTCTCCTGAGACATGCTGCTGTGCTCTTATTCCCGCTGACTTCAGTTCAGGAACATAATCAGGATCATAATTAGGAATGATAACCTTATTCAGTCAAGCATGTAAACACAAGCCACTCTTGAAGTTTTTCAGTAATGCTTTTGAATATAGTGGGGCTACTTGCTTAAGTCAGAGATGTGCTTACATCTTTTGCTGAGACTAACCTATGTATTTAGGCTTGCTTTTGAATGCTTTGAAATTGGAAATGGAAATTTTGGCTATTATAAGCTCTGGATCAGGAATATAAATAGGGAAGTCTATTAACTAGTAGTTAAGAGATTTACAAAGGCTCTGGATCTAAACTGAGGTTGCTCTCAATTCATAGAATCATAGAATGGCCTGGGTTGAAAAGGACCACAATGATCATCTAGTTTCAACCCCCTGCTATGTGCAGGGTTGCCAACCACTTGACCAGGCTGCCCAGAGCCACATCCAACCTGGCCTTGAATGCCTCCAGGGATGGGGCATCCACAACCTCCTTGGGCAACCTGTTCCAGTGTGTCACCACCCTCTGAGTGAAAAACTTCCTCCTAATAGGATGTATGCAATTACTTTTGCTTCTTCTCCTTCTTCTTCTTCTTTTTTTTTTAAACTGGTATGTGATCAAAGTCACTTTCAAAGTACATTCATGATATTGTTTACAAACCTATTACTTTCAGAAAGTAAAGTAGAATAATGCACTTCTTTCTGCAGATTGTGTTATCTGTTTCAGTGGCCTTTTAAATATCTGTTGCCTCAGAAAGCATCCCCAGCAAGTCAGAAATGTTTTTGTCTATTTTTCACACAAAAACTTGCCGCACTCCAAAGTTGCTAGCGAGCTGCTAGGGAGAGAATCTGGCTTCAAATTAAATACTTTTGAAATGGACTGGATCCAAAAGTGAATAAAAACTATTGCTGAGGTGTAAACACCTTATTATAGCCACTATGTGAAAACCTGATGTGAAAATAATAATGTAAATTACTTATTGCATTAATATTTTCTAATGGCACTGAGAGATTTTAAAAACAGCCAAAATAGCAAAAGTTAAGTGATCAAGGTATGTGTGGTCTATATTTGTATTCAAGTCAGAATGAAAATAATGAAGGGAATGAAATTTAGAAATGCACGTAGTGTGATTTGATTTGAATAGTCAATGTTGGTAAAAAGCCTAACTGTTTACTATAAGATTACTTTGTGATTCAGCATTAGCGCACATAGCTACATCTGTTCCTTTTCATTTTAATACAGAAGTTACATCTAATCTAATTAAAAATAGAAGAAAAGCAGGCGATTGATGTCCTTTGGAAGTCCTCAAACTTACTAAAGCAAGAAGTAATTCCACGAATTTAAAGAATTAATTGAATTAATTAATCAGAGGCTGGATTCTGTCTAGGGAGCTCCATCTGCAAAGGTAACTGTGAGAAATAACAATTCTAATGCAACACTAGCAGTGTTCTTATCGCTTGGTGGTATTTACTAAGTACATGTGATATACTTAAGTTACCTTTGAAACAGCTGATCTGACCTACGTTGCCTTTGAAAATGCCAGTGTGATTTGTGTGAGCCATTCAGTTGCAGCAGCACTGAGCTCAGTGTGGGTTGATTCATCCTGCTTATACTGCAGGGGTCTAACTTCTGCATTTAGACTCAGAGCAATTCAAACTACCTTGGATCTACAGACTCTGTATGGAGTGAGGAAGGCGATGTGTATTCAGATCGGCTGATTTGTCTTGCCCTGTCCTGCCTTCTCTTTATCTTTATCTTTATATCTTATCTCTTTATCTTATATCTTATTTCTTTCTTATATCTTATCTTATCTTTATCTCTTTATCTTATATTTTTAAATTGTGATGTGAAAAGGGCTTGCATCAAAATTTACCCTCCAACATAGTGAAAACATTATTTATCTTAAATACAGTAGATTGTCTCTTATAAAACGAACCCAGCATCCCAGCAGTTACCAGTTCTTTTCATTGCTGATAGCCCATGAAGACAAAGACAGGCATACACTGGGGAACAGAGTGAGAATTTTTGAATGTTTCATCTTATGATAAATGGCTAATTAAAACAAGTGGAAAATTAGTAGGTCTTAAGTATTTATGTAACATTATAGATTTCTATTTAAAGTCTCCACTGTCTATAGCTAAGGGAGGACATTAGTTTGTCTTTTTAATGTGGAGATGAATAATAAATATTGCATATGTTTTTGATCTTTTAGTAAATTCTGCTGAATGGCTTCGCAGTTTTCAGGTGGGATTCATCTCTTCTAGCTTTAGCTGTTAAAAAACAACAACAACACAAACACAAAACAAGACAAAGGTAGCTAGCAAAAGGTAGCCATTTTGTCTTCCCTTTTAGTCCATGAAAAGCAGTAGGATTCTCTGAGGTGCAGTACATTCTTCCCAGGTGTACGCATGTAAGAGAAATGGGGTGAGTAGCTTTTGATGAGCACCAAGAAATGTCTTTGTTGACGGAGAGAGAAAACCTAGGGAGCAATTGGCTTAGACCAGGTGCCTCATTCTTAGGCAGCTAGAGGTGGTTGAGGTAAAGCTCTCCCACTATGGTTCTGTTGTGCGTCCGTGAAAGGGAAAGATACCCAGATGTGATTGATGGTTTTAGTAGGTCAGATGTAGATGGTCAGATGTAGATTCGGTAAGGTGAACGCTGATTGCAGTATCTCCAGCTTTTCTGAAGGAAGATGCTTATTTCTCTCTGTCCTTGTAGGGAATGGCTGCGGTGATTTCTAGTTCAGCACTTGTGTTACGCCTGCATGCTGTGTCAGAGGTGGGACCAGTGGGACCAGAGCACTAAGCACAGATTGGAACCTGTGAGTACAATCTTGGATGTGCCTGAGGCACCCAACTGTCACAAGCAGGGGCTGGTAGCATGCCATCCTGCTTGCCAACGTAGTGCCTATGGGATATTTGGGAGAAGCCATTTGGATAGGAGTGAGGTGAGACATACAGTAGATGTAACTGTTCTGGAAAGATTTTCCACTCCAAAAATCCTGAGCACCCTGGTCTAATTCCATAGAAAAGTTACTCAGAATTATGATTAGATTGTCCTTTTGGAACAAGTCAAAGCAGACAGATCTCTTGATGTTACAGGGACAACTTTCAAAGAATTCAGGTTCAATTGCTTAAATATATGGGACAGAATTCATCTCACCTGCCTCTAGAAGTCTGTGGTTTAAATGATGTCTGTTTCTGAGCTAGTCACCTTTGGCTTCCATTATAGTCAGCAGAAAGAAGCTGGGACTGCCAAAGGGCATGTCTTAGACACTGACTGCATGAGAGACAACTCACCCAACCGAAAGTACTTAACTTATCTCACCAACTAGGCTAGCCTGGAGCAATTAGCTCTGACTAGACACCTTGGTTTTAGACATTCAGTGTTAACTTGGATGAATCCTCTTCTCAGCATGTTGGTGCTGCTACTTAAAAATTACAGATAAAAATTCTTCTACAGAAATTAGAGGAAAGCTTGCTGATTTATGATCTTCCAACTTCATGGGACTACTCACATGAGTAAAAATCATGTAGGTGCTTCAGTGCTTGCCAATCTAAACATTACTCACTGCTGTTTAGTGCAGAATAAATATCTCTGTCAATTTTAAGTGGTACAATGTTAAAATCCCAAGAATAGATCATTCTTTGGTATAATACATGGGTTTCCAACCTTTTGGTTTGCTTCAGCAACACTGAGTGAGGAGAAATTGTACATATATGTAGGTTGCACTAAAAGTAATGCCTCCTATTTATTTCCATGGAAACTACATCAATACAAAGACCACTGTAACACTATTTGATCGAGCAAATTCTCAGCTACAAAACTCTATTTTTCAACACAGTCACTACCATTAGCTACACATTTTCATTGGTGATGAACAAGAATTTGTATGTCATGCTCACCAAAATCTGCACTAGTGGAGTCACTGTTGCCACTGCTGAAATGCACCTCCCACCACCTCACTGTGCTCACACGTTCAGCAGGCATCAGTTAATGTCAGTGGGTGCCATTTTTTCCCCACGGTAGAATTCAGTGACAAATCCTTTCTTTGTATACTCTTCCACATCAGATGCCTCTCTGCTGCCAGTTGTTACACAGCAATGCAATGGAATATTAGAGGGAAGGTTCAGCCTCTACTGTCATATTACCAACATCTGTCTCCAGTGTAGTGGGTCAACATAATAAAACAGGAGGCATTACTTCTGGAGCAGCCCTCATAAAATGCATAATTTAGTTAATGCATATATGTAACAAGACTTATTTTAATTTTTGATACTTTTTTTTAAAAAAAAAAAAAGAAAAAAGAGCAACAAAGCCACTGCATTAGTGGGATATTTGACCTTGTTTTTACGTAACTAATGCATCATTACAGTTCAGTGGAAGCAGCTGCAATACTTAGTGAGATTTCATGATGTTTGCCAGAGATTTTTGATGAAATTTTACTCTTCCTTTCATCCTTGAAAATAGTTGTTCGCAAATGTATGAAATGTATGTACTGCCAAAAATCGGTGACATGAATAAGGCGTGACTGTGAAGTGAGGGATATTTTTCTCTGTTAAGATAGGGCTTATAAAAGTCTGGTAGAGAGACGTGATCAAAGTTTTCTTTGATTTGAATGCCTGTCTGCAACTCTTTACTTTCCATTTGAAAATTTGCAGGTAATTAATATATGTTAACTGAAAAAGGAATTGCAAATATACTAAAAAACTACTTTTTACAGTGATCTTGAAACCTGTTCTCAAATTTCTCAAAGCATGGCTGCATATTTTCTACTGTTCATAGGATATGCTTAGCCAGTGTATCAACATGCATAAAATTATTTGCTGTGACTTGAGCCAGAGCTGCACCGCTCCCTCCCCATGCCCTGATTTCAGCTCAGAATGCATTGATAGGTTACTGATGGTTTGGTGGATGCTGAGCAATGGGTGCATGCCCGGGGCTGGGCTGGGCCTCTCACCAGGGCAGAGCCACTGCCATGATGTGCCTAAAATGTGAGATCTGCTTCAGTCCACACCAGTGGGTTGCATCAGTGGTCATCCAGTTTTCACCATCTCTTTCATGAGGAGTGGGAGAATACAATGCAGAAAGGAAATTGTTTAGTCATTTTGGGATTTCAGGGCATCTGTTTCCCTTCCTGATGTCCGTCAGGGATTGTAGGGAAATTAACCCCATTCGCAGTGCGACTGCTTGCAATTAGAATACTCATTCACTGTTAATAGCCACTGGTATCCATCAAAGTCTTGATGTCCAGCCCTGCTGCATAGCACAGCAAAGAGGAAAAGAGCTGAAGGTGCTAAGTGTAGTGGCAGAAAGTAAGGGGAGCCACTGTGCTGGTTCGGAGAGCAGGCTTGAAGAAGCCCCAGCTATTCTTGGCATACCCCAGGGCGCTGTGTGATCTTTAAGAGCTGGTCAGAAAAGCAAGACAGTGGTCTTTTAAGCATTTTATTGGGCACTAGGGGTAGGGCGTTTAGAGTGTGTTGTCATGGTTCAGCTGACAGATGGCAGCTGGTGAGCAGCAGTATCTTGAATGTCTCACATGACTGAATCCTGTGCTGGATGGTCTAATGTGAAATAAGCTGATGAAAGTGTCCCTGTACAGAGAAGCTGTGCTGAACCAATCTGGAAACCACTTTTATACCAGTGCAAATTTTGTGTGCAAGCAAAGCAGTAAGGAGAGAGATACCATTAGTGTAGAGTATATAGTATACGTAGTGTAGGTCCACGCTCTCTAGGCCAGGCTGGCACGTACTGAAAAGAACAAATAATTACCAGTCCTGTTATGTTATGATGATACGTGTTAAATTGTCCAATGTTAACAGGATCTGACTGATGATCAAGCTGCGATTCAGACCTTGAAACCAGAAAAACACAGAGGAGGGCTGTGGAAAGTACAGAAACAGTGGATTAACAGGGTACGAGGAAGCCTGCCAGATCTGTGTGGTATCCTAAGCTCCACTTGCCTGTTTGGCAGCCTTCTCTGCACAGTGCAACAAGTGTCACCGTTACGAGCTGGCTGCATGCTGATGCATCAGATGCATGACCTCATGTGGTGGCTCGACTGACCCTGCAGCCAGGGATCAGATGGAAAACCATTAGGGGTGGTTCCTCGCCAGCGCAATGTCCAAACTCATGTCAGTGCTGCTTCGAGTCGTCCTGGGAGCAATCATCCATGAACTGATTTTATGGCAGTAGTGACACTTGCCTTCATTCTTTCAGAGCCGGAGAGAATTGCTCTTAACCATGCCCCCTGCTGCCTCGGGATATAATCTCAGGAGCATAGTTTAGGGGCACAGTCAGCTTCAAGGAGCATTACTTTGCTTCAGTGCATTTTTATGATGTGTTTTCTTTTCCCTGCAGGTTTTCTCTACTAAGGGAGACGTTTGGACCAGAGAATTCACTTTTTTCTTCTTATTAGTAAAGCTACAGTCAAAAAGCCTATGTCAGTGTGCTTCTGCCAGACATGCAAATGTTTGCCCAGTTTGCTACTGGATAGCATCCTGGACTTACATCTTAGCTCTAAGCTTGGTGATAATGTCCTCCCTTAACAAAGGATTTTACAAGCAAATGCACATATCAAAATCTGCCTACCAAAATAACTGCAGTTTGAAGCCCTTATTTGCCAAAGCCACAATCTTGGGAATACATTTTAAAGATACAGACAGCTTCAGTGAGATTATTTATGCAAAGAAACACTTTATTTTCGCATCAGAACCAAAATAAGTTTTTTCCCATAGATCGGAAATCCTTTGAAGTAGTTCTTTTTTTTTTTTTGTTGTTGTTGTTGTTAATTCTCATTAGCTTAATTAATTGTTTCTCTCTTTTGAAATTAAGAGAAACAAATTGTTCCCTGGGTTCCAAAAGGCACAAGAAAATAATTGCACTGTTTTTGTACCTGAGTTTTTGTAATATTTCTCCCGAATGGAATCTTAGGAAAAAGGGAGTCAAATTGTTAATGGAAATAGAGCCGCTGTGTTAAAGCCAGAAACATATCTGTGTGGTGGTTTCTTGTGGATGCATATAGCATTGCAATGTTCTGATAATGGAAACAATTTGTTTTAGAAACAGCATAAAGGTAACTAATTTCCAAATAATAGGAGACAATTTGCTTGACAAGTTTTCCTTTCTGGTATTTATCTCGCATGTATAGTAGCAAACACCAGAGACAACGCTGGGCAGGCTCTCCAACAGCTGCTGCGACCCCTGCTGTACTGCTGCCAAAGCCGTGCTACGAGACAAGGACACTCACTGGCTTTTGGGGCTCTCACTGTGTGATTGGCCCTCTCCCCTCAGCCTGGAAGAAGCGAGGAATGTTTCATTTAGAAGAAAATCAAAGCAACATCTGCATGTGCGAAAGAGAATTCATTTTGCATATCACTCTCTTCCATGAACAAATATCTCTGAAAAAGATGCACTGTTTGGAAATGTAACCTGGCTGGGGAGCTTGCAGAGACACATTTCTGCAAGATTGTTTTTCATTTTCCTATTATATTTCATGCATCTGACACACGGGGAGGGAAGATATGATTCTTCACTGCTGTTGTGTGAGGCAAATGACGGTGCTTTGTGGGCTAATAAGATGGGAGGTGGCTTCCTGCCCTGTAGCAGCGGGGGATAAAGGTGACTTCTTGCCTCATGGGTCTATTTGAAGCAGAACATCAAGTTGGGTGTTATAAAAAGAGCTGATGAAGTGGATGGAGAAGGAAGGAATGCATTGGTCATATTGCTCAGGTAATCATAGAATGATAGAATCATAGAATGGTTTGGGTTGGAAGGGACATTTAAGATCACCTAGTTCCAACCCTCTGCTATAGGCAGGGACATCTCCCTCTAAGACCAGGTTGCTCAAAGCCCCATCCAGCCTGGCCTTGAATGCTTCCAGGGAGGGGACACCCACAGCCTCTCTGGGCAACCTGTTCCAGTGTCTCACCACCCTCACGGTGAAGAATTTCTTCCTAATACCTAGTCTAAATCTACCTTCTTCCAGTTTAAATCTGTTTCCCCTCATACTGTCATTACATGCCCTTATAAAAAGTCCTTTTCCTGTAGGCCCCTTCAGGTACTGGAGGGCCACTTAAAGGTCTCCTCGGAGCCTTCTCTGCTCCAGGCTGAACAGCCTCAGCTTTCTCAGCCTGTCCTCATAGGGGAGGTGCTCCAGCCCTCTGATCATCTTTATGGCCTTCCTCTGGACCTGCTCCATCAACTCCATGTCCTTCTTGTGTTGGGGGCTCCATATTTGGGATGAAAAGCAACGGCAAATCATTTAGCCAGCTGAAGCTGATTTTTTGGGGGTAGAATGGTTAGCCTCGATCCTATTCAGCTGTAGAGCAACCTGGAGTTGAGACAGGAAAGAAAGAAGACTTCTACCTATGCAGAACTTATTTCTGAGAAATAAAAATTGAACAAAGGATTCTATCATCTGCTGCCTTTGTCGACTCATTTCTTCCCCTGTTTACATGGGAAAGAGATTAGGAGCCACAGAAGGATTATTTCTCCTTCAGTATGTAGCAAGAGTATGTGATGGCAGAGGATGCCACAGAAAGACTTTTATTTGACAGATAGAAGATGAACCATCACATGATATTCAGTAGAGACATGGTCATATTTTTAGTGAGTTTTCTACTGACTTCCTTAGCAGTGACATTGTTTTCTCAAAACTTTTAGCATAGTCCCTTAAGAACTCAGTAAACTCTTAGACTGCTAACAATAGAAGCTTTTCAAATTTACTGTCTTTTGGGGTTTCATACCCTCTAAGTCTTCTAAGGCTTGAAAGTAAAGGGTGGGACTTGCAAGCTCAAAGAGCGTGGATAGCAGGAACATGCAGAACTTCTCTCAGCGAGATATGCATGTGCCATATGCTCAAGGAAGGCTAGAAAGCTACATGGTCAAGGAAGGCATACACGGGTAGAAGAACAGTCAAAACGGTTAAAGAAGATTTACAAAATGCCCTTGAGAAAAGGGGGATAATTGAGATCCATATAAACTGCTCCCTTTCTCATTTAGCTTCTCCATCGTGTCACAGATGGGCTTTTGGCTCTGTGATGCGAGGGTCAGCCTTCCTATAAAATATTCTCAGAGAATAAAATACCACCTTGCACATGAAAAATCTCATTGCAATGCTTGTTATTTTTTCTGTTATAATTATTTTGATTATTTGATGTATCCTACATGAGAATGAGTAATTAACATAATATTTAAATGTAGATTCTATTTGAACAGATACTGAAAGATAGGTCTTTTTAGCAAAGCCTTTTGGTATTGTTCTTTGCACCCTGGGGAGACTTCAGATGCCCGATCATTTCCCTTGGCCCCCAGCTCTGGGGAAATCAGATCTTTTTGTTGGCTCCCTTGGCTTCTCAGGCAATGCAAAGAGCTGGCTCAACATGGGACCTAAATGACAATTCATTGCCAGGAGGGAAGTAATTTTCAGACCTCCCACCCTTCTTCTTGCCATGAATATAATAATACACTGTGGAAACATTACTGGGATAATTTGAAAACAGCAATGCTGTCAGAAATCAGAAAATGCTTGATAGAACTAGTCATTCACATAGCTTAGCTATGATGTCTACGATGACTGTACATAGTATTTCACTCTTCACTGACATCCTGCTGGATTTTTTCCCAGTGAGAAGTCATCTTTGCTTTAAACCACAGGAAGAGCACTACAGGTTGGACACTGATGTTATTTTTCTTCTCTTCACTGCTCTCCCCCATTCCCTTTTTATTTTTGTGAAGACCTACTTCATGTTGCAAAGATCATCAGATGAAATGAATGCAGCCCAGCTGGGATTTGCTGAAAATGTGTTCAGCTTGGCAACACCTCTCACTGAGTGCCTGGGTCCCTAAAAGCTTTGTTTAAAATGATGAAATGAAAACAAAGGAGACATAATTAGCTGGTGTGTAATAATAGACAAGGCTTGTATCCAGCTACTGTAAAAGTCATTTAATGAAGGGTAATCTGGACATAAGCCCGCACGCTATAGCTGTAAAATATTTAAGCTTTTTAATGAGAGGAAAAATGGAGAGAAGGGTTTGCTAACATGATTAGGAAAAATGCCTTTCATAACCATTTTTACAGGGGCTTGCAATTCCTAAACCGAGGTTTGTAGCTTTCTTGAAGCCAAAGCAGCAATAAAACTTTTATACTGCACCAACACTTAAAAGCTACATACATCACATTGGTTTTATATGTCTGAGTGGGAACATCAGCGTACTGCTTTTTATGTCTGCAAGGGTCTACACTGGCTACTGAGCAGCTTCTCTAGCTTTTTCCACTTACCTCAGATTGTGGAGTGCTTGTGGATGAGCAATCATTAATCTTAAGCTGCAGTGAAAGTTGCTTTCAGTGATGCTCTTTCGCGTCTCCCCCTCCTTGTTCTGTTTTTCCCGTCCATGCTCTCTCTCCTCCCTACCTTTCTCTTTCTCAGAAAAATTCCCTTTATGCATACTCCCTGTACCTGACACTGCTGGAGCTCAAACTAGTGATGCATGATATGGAGTGGACTCGCAGCTCTGATGTGATGAATACATAGCAGAATTTTAACACATTCACAGGTTAGCGGGCCAAATGCAGGCATCACCTGAGGATGTTCCATAGTGGGACAATCATAAAAGATGTAATAAAACATAATTATATACTCCTGCAAAACATTTGGAGGTGAGATCTGGAACAATTATGATATTTATGGAATCATAGGATCATAGAAACATTACAGTTGGAAAAGGCTTCTAAGATCATCTAGTCCAACTGTCAACCCATCTCCAGCCCACTACCATGTCCCTCAGAGCCACATCTACACAATTCTTGAACAGCTTCAGGGACAGTGACTCCACCAGCTCCCTGGGCAGCCTGTGCCAGTGCAGCACCGCTCTTTCTGAGAATAAATTCTTCCTAATATATCCAACCTGAACCTCCCTTGGTGCAACTTATGGCTATTCCCTCTCATCCTATCGCTGCTACCTGGAAGAAGAGGCCAACCCCATATCACCACAACCTCCTTTCAGGTAGTTGTAGAGAGAGATAAGGTCTCCCCTGACCATTCTTTTCTCCAGATAGAACAATCCCAGTTCCCTCAGCCGCTCTCCATTAAACTTGTGCTCCAGACCCTTCACAGCTTCATTGCCCTTTTCTGGACATGCTCCAGAACCTCAGTGTCTTGTAGTGAGGGGCCCCAAACTGAACACAGTACTCGAGGTGTGGCCTCACCAGAGCTGAGTACAGAGGGGTGATCCCCTCCCTAGTCCTGCTGATTATACTATCCTCTCTCTTTTCTTCTTTTCTCTAATCAGTGAAGAAAGGTGGACATGTCTGAAATGTTTCAAGGGTAGATTTGTTCCTCTCTTCATTCAAGTAAATGAATGGAGTGTCACAGATTTCTGAGTTGTTTATGAGATACAGGAGAGCCTGGGAAGGGCTGCATAATGCTGAGGTGGTGTGTGTGGTTACACATGGCTAGCTGAGATGCAGAACACCTGAGACAAGTTGACTTCCACCCTATGCCTTTCTGTGGGAAAGCTGTGCATGATGCCTGAGGATGGCAGGATACCCACCAGCAGTGCCCGCCTTGCAGTCCCTTAGCCCACTGACTGTGGGGAAGAAGGGCTTGGTGATGGGGTAGAGGACAGCTGTTTTGCCACTTGAAAAATTTTCAGGCTGAAAAGAAGGAAATCCTGGGAGATAATGTGTGTTAAAATTTCTCCAACCAGTGCTTGTTGGCTGGCTTGTGTGCTGCCACTGCTCATCCAGCTTCAGCTGTGCTCTCCCCCCAGTTTCCTAGCTGCCTGTTTTCAAGGGCTCTGTGGATTGCACTCATTGTCAGTGCAGCCAATTAGGGCGATTGTTGCTATTATTTCGGAGATATCTCCCATAAATAACATGCTCGGAGACGTGGCTTTCTTGCTTCTTCAAAGTCAGAACTTTGCCATCAGAATTTTAGCTCAGAGATTTTACTTAAGCGTATAAATAATACCTGTAGGTCTGTTCCTCACGTTCTTGCAAATTCTTCATTTAAGCTTCCATGTAGGAATGGAGGTAATAAATATTCATGTGTTTCTTCCTACCTTGATATGCTAATTTGGTGTGAATGATAATCAAGAAGCAGTTAGAAAGGATGACTCCCTTCTGGTATTATTTATGAATCCTCCACTGAAGCATTGGGCTGGGGGTGTGTGACAACGCCAGTTAAGGGTGATTTAACATGAATTGCTCTCTGGAGATATCTCCTTTGCTTTTTTTCTCATAGTATAAAAACATTTAAGATGACTAAATTCCCTATTTAGTGCCCCAGTGAGTTGTCTCAAATTAGGTGAAATTAGTTCTTTCGTTCCCACCTCTTTCTCATCTTTCTGAATAATGTACTGAATTCGTGTGCTTCGAGTTGTGCGCCTGGTAGTCAAACTGAATTAATTAAACAAAGCCTTAGCGCCTGCAAGAGTGGTGGATCTTTTATAGTTACCAGCTTTGTAATATAAACTGCAGTAACATCTCGAGTCTGAGCAGAGTGGATGGATGTTCATGTTGGGTGGATGTTCAAGGTGACTACAGTCACAAATATACTTTCAGAATATTGGGGAATTGAACATATGCCAAAAAGGAATTTCAGACACTAAGACCCACAGATTTTGTTTTGGAAATCTCCATTTTTGAAGAGGCTGGGACAGAAAACAGGACTTTGCCACTCACTGACAAAGAGATGCAGGCAGATGCACTGTACCCAGTATCAGCTGTATGGATGGAAATTTAGAAGTAAGTTTTGCATTAGGATTCTGAGAGGTGGGTTCTTCTCTGCACGGGATATTATTATAAAAATGTACAGAGTTACAACATTTTCTCAGCCAATTATTTGTACAGGCTGAATCACAGAATCATAGAATGGCCTGGGTTGAAAAGGACCGCAATGATCATCCTAGGTATCTGTTTTTGTTACTTCAGTGACAGCAGAGACCTGCTGTCATGAGTACCAGAACCTGACTGAGTTAGAAAAATAGTGGCTCAAATAGAATCAGTCAAACCAAAGTCAAACCACAAGACAAAACCCTGAGAGAAGGACAAAAGACACCTTGAGCTACTTGCAAATTGCTAATTCTGTCATGCACCGTACTGCATGTTTCCTCTAAGAGATGTCATGTAATGGTCAGAGCTAATTTCAATTTTTATTTTTAGCAGTTCAGTAAAATTGTAAATAACAGGAAGGAACAGAAGAGCATCTAACCCCACTGTAGCCGATTTCTCATATCACAAGCTGTTTTCCTTTCTTAATAAGTCTGAAATTGTATTTCTAGTATCAACAGATCTTTGCTGAAAAATCGAGTGACCTTTGAATGTAAGGGGTTAAAAAGACCAGATGCTCAGAATTGATTTCATTGTATATCAAAAGTGCTCAAAGCAAAAAGCTAGAAGTCCGAGCATTGTCTTTTCTCATTTGATGATGGAAGTCACCAGGGTTACAAGCTGTAACTGTGTGAAGGCCCTATGAATATGAAGACTTCTTCCTTTTCATCTAGCTGCTTTAGTAGCAGAATAACACACAGCTATAAATTACAGTTTTCTTTTCAGATGTCTGGAAAGACAAGAAGGGCTAAATTTGAAACCCTGATTCAAATAGGTCCAATTTCAAGCTGTTTAACATGGGAACTGTGGGAATTGTATCTGACTGGTGGAAGATGGCACTCAATTAAATGATATTAATTTGGCTCATGAGCTGCAGCAACCACAGATGTACCCATAAACTGTAAACATCCTCTTTATTCTGTTTCCCAATCAGAACTGAGCAGGTTAAGGAAGAATATTAGCCTTGGTAAGTAGTCAAAAATTGTCCAGTCCATAATACAAAAAAAGTTAGTAAAAATTGTGTAAAACTTATAATTCAATATGACTTCTCTGCCCTCTTCTATAATAGACTTACTGGAGACATATCATTACAGCATTTAAACACTGTTTTCTGTTTGTGAAGTTGTTGTTTGCTCTATTGATTTGTTCATGGAGAGGGGGTGGTTTGCCAAATTTGATGCATGATGTTTGTCCGGGCCTAGATTAGCTGGACCCAAGTCATGAGGGTGATGGAAGCTGCAGGATGCAAAACAGTTTTTGTGCTTTCTCTCGAGCAGCCCTCAGGAAAGCAATATTCACTGCATTGCAGATTTATTCAGTCTCATTATTGCTATTTCACCCTGCTACAAGGAGGGCTGGAATGGAGAGGACTCTGACAACGTGAGAATTTAATATTTCTTGTTAAAGATGTGCTGAGACAATAGAAAGAAGAGTGGGACCTATGCCAGAGGTGTCAGAAGAAAAAAATAGGTCATTGATGCCTTCTATCAAAATGACAACTCCCAGTAGGAGTCCTTCATCAGGGGCTGCTCGGGAGCACTGGTAAGGTAGTCAATTTAGTTGATGGCAGGGGTGATCAGGAGCTGGTATTGTATCCACTGCACCCCCGCAACTGTACTGCTGCATGACCCGCTGGTGGGAAATGCAGTGCACAAAGACGGAGGCACCATTGGCATGGTAGGAGTCCTGTAGGAGTTTAGAGATGTCAGGAAAGCACTGACAGCCTGTGCTTTTCATATTTGGTAACCAGCTGATGCAGGGCTTGTTTAGCTGTGCTGTGAGGGTAGCAGGCCTCTACTTGCTGCTTTGCGGTAGTGAAGCCAGTTAAATGTCTGCTTCTCATTTATATTGGTTTGCTTCGCTACTGCTGAAGTTTGCATGTTTTTTATTACTCTTCTTGTTTCAGTAAGCAGATTGTAAGAATTACTTCTGTTTCAGCAAAATTCTTCTCTTAAACTTAAAGATGTCATTTTCACTCTGGCTGGCCCTCAGATCCAGGTGAAAATCACAGCTATTCCTGGCTGGCGATATGAAGAACCTGCCCTGTTTTGGTGGACTAAGAGTGAAAGACTTACTGAAACAGGACCAGGGGGAGAACGTTACAGAGGAGGCAGCAAGGAGCTGAATTACCTCCACACAGCCAACTTCATTTACCCTTTCAGTACATCTTTTTGACCCTGGTACTTCAGGGCTATTCCCTGCTGTAGGCTATTCCCAGCACTGATCATACCTAAATGTAACTGTCTACAAGTTAGGTGCCTGGTCTAGCTAAACAACTTGCTTCTAGACCAATGGAGAGAAAGAAAGAGAGAGAGAAGTGATCCATCCTTCCTATTTTATATAGTTGAGCTTCACCCTCTCTGAATTATCTCACACTTCTGTGCTTTATAAAAGAATTTGGTGGCTACATCATTTGTAGCCACCAGAGCCTAAGCCTCAGTTTTGACATCTGTATGGGTTAGACTGAAGAGATTTGCCATCTGATCCTGAAAAACTTCACAAAAATATAGTGTTACTTTTGAAGATGGACTCAGAGATGGTTCACTGCCATTCTCATGTTGGCAAGCAGTCACAAAGCTGAACTTTCATCTTTTTTTCCTTAGAGGTAATGCAGGATTGCACATCTAAAATGCTTTCTAGATTCTGGTCTCATTGCTGTCTTCATGCGAAAATTTTACACTGCATTTGTGTTCTACCTAGACACAAAAAGAATGGTTTCTCTGTAATGGAGGATGACACATTCCTCTATAAGGATAGAAATGTGTGTTTTACTGAAACACGACCCTGTTAAACAACATCAGTTTTCCTCTTTGCAAAATGGGCAGTTATTAGTAAGTTATTTGTGTGAATGTCCCAGCCATAATGCATTTTCTTTTGTGTCTAAATTTGATCAGTAGCTCTTCATTAACGCTCTTAGATCCTTAGGAAGGGCAATAAGTTATACTGTCTGGCTGGGAGGCCAGTTACAGAAGCTGGCAGAAAACGAAACACAGATGGTCGCTGCTTACTACACGGCCTACCAAGAGTGGAATTCACCAAGGATATATGGATTGTTTAACAATTCTTTAAAAACCAGACTATCTTATCTGTGATGTTCTCCTCGGTTCAAATACACTTGCTTTTCACTTCATTAGGAGTGTGACTGTTCCCTTTGGAAAAGTTGGTTAGAGGTGTCATGCATTTTCTTATAAATGCATGAGGCTGTTGAGTGCTGAATATACCTAGATGTCAGCATCTACCTTCCAATTCTTCAGTCTGAATGAAATATAGGAACACAACTTTGATGTAGGCACCAGCAAAGGGATTTATTTCACCTTTAAAATTCAGATGTCTAGTTGAAGCTAATTGTCTATTTTCCACTCTAATTAACACAAATATAGTCATATCCAGAATCCTTCTAAGACATGTCCCTTAGAGTAATGTAAGTTGCTCTTTGGAATTACCTTTCTCTCTATAGAGTTTAGAGCTGAATTCTCCCCTACTTCCTCTTGTTTTCCCCTTGATGCCTGTGAGAAGTTGGATGTTGATGTAGAAATTATGCACCTAAATATCTTTATGGATCTAGGTCTGAGTTGAAGAATTTTTCTTGATCGTGTTTCTGTCTTTTTCCAAATTCAGAAGTGTCATCTTACCTTTTTAGGAGAAAAATCTCTGCATAAATCCTTTCTTCAGACAAATACTACAATCAGCTGAACACCAGCAAATTGTGTTCTAAATCTTTATAGCCTCCGTTCTAGTCTTTAATGTATATTTAGAATTGCGTATTCATTGTATTTCTTCTTTTCCCTTTAGAATGCCAGGCACACCAATAGAACGATATGAATAATAAATTATAATACTATTTATCATCCAAATTGTTATCGTTTAGAAATTTTGTCTCGAGTGTTTCTTCTGGAAGTCTATTCAGCTCTCCCTGATGACACGTTTGGATGAACATTTTTCAACTCTGAATGCCTAAACTTAGTCATCTAGATCTATCTTTAGACACAAAAATGAATGACCTGATTTTCAGAGTTGCTGATTACTTGTTTTGATGCATTAATAATATGAATTTAACAGCTTAGCTGTAGGTGCCAAAGTCTTTAAGAATTTTTTTCCTTTGCACAACTTGCCTATCGAACCACAGAACACATGCAAAATTAAATTGATAATGAATGATGACAATATGCCATATAAAAACAATGTTACATTGATTCATTTCATTTTTAGATGATCAGGCTGGCTAATTTTATGCACAAATTTCAAGATGAAAGCTGATTTATAATGATTTGAACAGAAAAGCGTGTATTTCTCCCATTCAAGATAATGATGAATTCTATGTGAATAAAGCACATCATGTGATTGTTCTTTATTATATAGCAAAAAGAAATATAATCTGGAGACATTTTGTTTGTTCAATCAGAAAAGCAAACTTAGTTTTTCCTGGTAATTTTCATTATGTTAAAAATGGAGGAAAACTGGATATTGCAGAATAAATTGATGCATATTGTAAAATAAAATCCTTTCAGAGAACATTAAGAGCCATATGCTCATTTTAGAGATACATGGTGCCACTTTGAAATATGGCTTCCTTGTTGTTTAAAGACCCAATTCATCAAAGCGCTTGGCTATTTTCATTAGTGGGTCATAAGCTCTTGCTTAAGGGCACTGCTCAATAGGAGCCTAATAGCCTGATTTGCTATACCTTGCCTAGCTGAGTTTCAGAAGTTCCATAAACCACTTTGAGGAGGCCCAAGACTACTTACAGAATAAGGACTATTGATCTGTAGTGCGAATGGCAGCACCTTGGTTTTAAAGGTAGGGGTAATAGATTGTGAATGGCAGAACTTTGGCTTTAAAGGTAGGGGAAATAGATACCATTTGTTCAGGTTGTTGCCCTTTTATTTATTTATTCTTTTTCTTTCTGTTTTTACATTGATTACTTCCTGATGTGCACCAGGGTTTTGTGCAAAGAAAGATAAAACCATGGACTGCTAGGTTTCCTCATCTGTCAGGAGCAGGTCTCTGGGCCTGATCTGACAATGGAGAGACTCCTGCAAACTGCAGGGATGGTGAGGCAGGATCCCACCTACTGCGCTTCATTTGCCTGCAAGAAACTTGAAGAGAATGAACAGCTTGAATACAAGTAAGCTGAAGGAGTTCTGCATAGCTCCACCTGACATTACGCTGGCAGCAGGTGGTAAATGCCTGACTGTTGCAGAATAAAGCATACAGTCCCTTCAGCATCGGCAGCTGTGCGATCGCTGGGGAGTTGTTTGGTTACATGTGTTTTTTTCACATCTGTCATTTTAACTAAATTGGTGATCTAAATGAATAGTGTCATGCAGAGGAACATTACATGGATTTATGACAGCTGAAATATATAGCACCTAGGGGATTTGGGGTCCGTGAAGCAGTGAATGGATTTCAGAACAGCATGATTTTCATCTGTGGTAGATATAACCTTGATCCATTATTCATCATGCTATGCAAAAGAGAATTACACATTGGGTTCACAGGCCAGACTTCTGGCATTTCAGATGGAAGAAAAAGGAATGTGAGGGAAGGATTTATACATTTATGTTGCCTGTGTTTATAACGTGAGCAAGATAAGTCCAATTTTCTCCTAATTAGATTATAGCAGGTGCAAGAAAATCCAACAGAAAGGAATCTCTTTGTACAAGATCTATACTGCATTTGGTGGAAATGTAGCAGGAAAATGAGAAGCATCTCTCTTCTGTGCTTTTCTCTTCCTACGGTCTGACATCTGCAATGTGTTCTGCCAGTGGCTTGTAATGTTGCTGGCCTTGACCTGGTGGCTTTGCCCTGGTTTGGACAGTGTATGTGAGTCAAGCTGAAACCACTGGCACCCATGGAGGAGGCATCACAACTCTGCCACTCTCTACTGCTGGTCCTGCCCTGTGTTCTACCTATCCCGGCAGCTAAAGAAGAAGAATCTTGGATGCAAAAAGGCTGCCTCCTCCAGTGATCTCAGCAGAGATGCTAAGAAGTGAGCAAAAGGCCTGGGGAATATCACACATCCTGCAGTGTTAACAAGTGGTACTTCCAGCAGGGTAATGCAGTGGTCAGATAGAGGCAGAAACCTCTGTGTGTGTCATGCCACGAGCTGCCAGGACTCATCTGTCAGAGATTTTGGGTTCTCCCATTATCTATGGATGCTAAGAGTTATCTCCTCCTTAGATTTGCACTGGTGAAACTGTTGACATCTATGTGAAATACCATTGATAACAAGAACAGGTGTGCAGATACTGAGCAAGGGGTGTATGGAGATGAGTGTTTCACCACTATTTTTAAGCAATGCATGGAGCAGTGTTAATTCCATAAAAATCAAAACTGATGAGTTGAGAAACATTAATAGCATTTTAAAGGGGGAGGTAGAGACCTTCTACCCTCCTTTGGAGTGTATAAAAAAAGGTGAAAATACATTTTTCAAGTAAACAGTGGAAGAGATCAGATTTGTAAATGAAGTCCTGTTGGACTAGGATAGTTAATGCTGTTATTTAAAAACTTCAATTGAAACAGAAAATGTAGCAGGTTACTTTATGGTAATTATAGAGGGATGAACAGAATCATTCATGATGATAAAGAATCATCTTATTGTAGGCAAAAATGAACTGTTCTGATGTCGTATAATGTATTTGTGTGGGAACAAGGTTTATTGCTGTGTAAATACCATTTTACCGTTGCTTCAGACTCCTAGTAAGATCATGATGATAAAGCAGTGCAAATACTGTCACAAACTGGCCTGGTAGCAAACTCCAAATCCAATGGCAAGCTTCCACAGGCCATTGGAAATTAGCTGCTGTTCTGCTAAAGCAATGATTGGGAGTATGTCTTATAGGAAGAGGATTGAGGTTTTAGAACGTAGAAGTCCAGATGGGTCCTTGTCAAGCTTATGGAGTGACAATCATTACCCTTCAGGGAAAAGCTGAAATCCAAACTGTAAAGAAAAAACAAGTTCCACAGCCAAGATCTGAGAAAAAAACATATATTTTGCAGTTATGGTTTTGACTATTCAGAAAGGCATGCGAAGAAATGCATTTACAACTGTTGATGGCTAAATAGATGAACATTATGGTTCTTTAAAAAAAAAAAACACACAGATTTTATCACTGCTCATCTTTCCTTTTGATCATAATTTCCTCTGGTGGTACATTCTTACCTGTTTTTGATATGTGTTTTGAGAATTTGCTCCAAACTTGTCCACAAAGAGATATATTACTGTAACCAGTTCTGGATCCCTCAGTACAAGAGAGACGTAGAACTACTGGATAAAGTCCAGTGGAGGACTACAGGAAGATTATTAGGGAACTAGGGCATCTCTCTTATGAGGAAAGGCTGAGAGAGCCAGAGCTGCTCAGCTGGAGAAGTGGAGGATCAGGGAGATGTTATCAATGCCCATAAATACCTGAAGGGAGGATGTTAGAGGCTGCAGCCAGGCTCTGTCAGTGCCTGGTGCCAGGACCAGAGGCCATGGGCACAAATTAGAGCACAGGAGGTTCCCTCTGAACACCAGGAGCACTTCTGTGCTGTGCAGTGACGGAGCACTGGCACAGGCTGCCCAGAGGCTGTGGGGTCTCCTCCTTGGGGATCTCCCAGAGCCGCCTGGATGTGGCCCTGGGCACCCTGCTCTGGGTGTCCCTGCTGGGGCAGGGGCTGGAGCAGAGGGACCTAGAGATCCTGCCAGCCTCAGCCATGCTCTTACATATTCATTCTCTAGGAGGGCGCTCTAATTCCATAGATAGGGTTTCTTTTGTGAATTTGCCTAGTTCAAATCAGAGTGGGCTAATCAATTTCAGAGTTAGTCACTTACATTTTGAAATGAAAGCCTGTGTAAAAAAATGATTGAGTCTTATTTTCCTTTAAGCTGACACTGTCTCAGACTAAATACACTTTGTTGTGTAAACAAGCCCTCAGGAACATGCCATATGTTCTGAATTACATTTGCAAGCTTTTGTGAGTCCTCCAACTCACGTTCTTGTGCAATTCAACCTATAGCGATTCAAGATATTATCACTTCTCCATCCTTCTCTGTTGTTTATTGCAGGGATTCTGTTAGAAAATGCTACTGGGGTGGCAGATAGCAGACAGAAGCATGTGCTCATTCAGGTCTTACCACTTGAATTCATGAGGCACCATCTTAGCACAAATTTGGTTTCACTCACGCATTAAACTGGGCTGTGAACTGGGAGAGTGGCACATGTTACGTTCCTTGGACCATTCTGGGGGCACTGAACTGCTGCAGGAGGGCAGGTGGGTACTGCATCATCTTCTGATGGTGCAGATAGAATACCCATGCCCAGAGACTTGTTAGAAGACAACTGAGAGGTAACACGGCTCAGCAACTCACCGTTGGGTCTTTGAGTTAAAGATTTCCCCCACTGTTCTATGAATGACCTTGTATTATGTATTTGATAATTTTCTGTAAAATGTGAATTCATAACTTGGAAAAATTGGATTGTTTTTTTCCTTGAGCTCAGCAAGAAATATTTTTCAGTCTCTGCACTAGGTTCGTTTGAATGCTGGGCTCCTTCTGAAAGCCAGCGAGGCTTTTCATAGCTCTTCCAGAAAAACAGCATTCAGGAGAACTGTCTGTTCTCCTTTAACCTCATTCTCGAAGCAATAGCAAAAGAAAAATTGTTCTGGTCCTCCTGAGTCTTAAAAAACATTAAGGCAAACACTGAGCTCAGACACTTGAAATTTAGCTTTATTACCAAAGGCTGAAAATGAGGCATTTGCCCTTGTAAATGCTTTAATACAGGGGTCGTTACCTATGCTCTCTGCACGGCTGGATTAAGATCCCTGCAACAGAGGATGGATTGGACTAATAAACTCTGGAGCTTGTAGAAAGCCCAAAGTAGTCTTAACAGTAAGGAAAACAATCAGCATGCATGCTATAGTGCAAGCAGCATTGTAGGAAACCTTTTTCTTGCTCAAGGTTCCCCAGGATATGGAGAGGGTGGGCTACTTGGGTCAGGCTATGTTCTTCAGACTCTCTTGCTTTGGACGTCTCAAAATTTGAAAGCAGGTATGTTAATCTGTTCTGAGAAGCAGATTGAGTTGCATAATAGCAATTGCAGGTGATGCAGAGCCTATCCTATCCTGAGATTTGCGGATTTGTCCCTCCTCCACACTGTTCAGAATGCCCATTCTCCTGTGGTCCATCTCTTTATTTCTAGGAGAGCAAGGCTGCTGTGGAATTGCTTACAGTTGCCATTATGCGAACTGTATATCTGATAAGAATGAATTACTGCACCCTTGCAAAACCCAAAGCGTTCATATCTGTGTTTACAGGTACAGGAAAATAAAGTGTATGAATAGTTTACTAAACCAAATGAGGACTTTATTTTCTAGAGTTAAGCATTATGAACATAGTACTCAAGGTATAGCCTCACTCAGCCCTGGTGAGGACACACCTCAAATACTGTGTTTGGTTTTGGGCCCCTCAATACAATAAAGGCACTGAAGCCCTGGAGTGTGTCCAGAGAAGAGCAACAAAGATGTGAAGGTTCTGGAGCACAAGTCTTATAGGGAGTGGCTGAGGGAACTGGGATTGTTCAGCCTGGACGAGATGAGACTCAGGGGAGACTTTATCTCTCTCTACAGCTACCTGAAGGGAGGTTGTGGTGAGGTGGAGATCAGCATCTTCTCCAATATAATAGTGACAGGATGTTAATGGCTGTAAATTGCACCAGGTGAGGCTCAGGTTAGATATTAGGACGAATTTCTTCCCAGAAGGAGTGGTGATGTACTGGAACAGGCTGCCCAGGGAGGTGTTCAAGAACCATGTAGTTGTGGCACCGAAGGACATGGTTTAATGGACATGGTGGGGATGGGTCAGTGTTTGGGCTAGATGATCTTAACGATTTTTTCCAACCTTAATGATTCTATGATTCTACAATTATCTGGGTGTGAGCTCTTTTTATTTTATTTTATTTTTTTGCTAACTCCTGTGTGATTAAAGTAGCTGAGAAGAAGGAATTACTCATGCAAATATCTGCTCATCTATTCTGTTGGATCGCACTCAAGTCCCTGTGTAGTCTATCTCGTGTATGAATGCATCATATCTGCGTTGCACAGTATCAGCCTGTTTGAAGATGCAATGGCCACACCTTGATTCTGGATATTTTAATGCTCTGGTGATACAATGCTCCAAGCAGCTAAGTAGATGTAGGGTAAGTTTAAGTCTGTGTGAATGCTACGGGAAAGGCATGAGAATATTCCCCCCTTGCTGGGAGTCAATGAGGTCTTTGAAATACATGTTATGGGCCTCCTCAGGGTAATCTAATATTAATGTGAAAATATTCATGAAGCTAATGGCTAAATGAAGTAGCATCTATATCTAGCCAATAATCTATAAGTTTCCTCATTTTTTTTATTTCAGCTCCATTTATTTTCCATGTTGTCTTCATTGTGTTACCAGGCTGAAGATGAAGATGTAAAGGAGGACTTACTGCTTCCATGACAAGCTCAGAAGATTTTGTCTTTTAAAAGCAAGTGGTCATTAATACTTTTAGTGGGCTTGGACATAGTACACTTTACATTGCTTATGTAAATGAGAAGAGATTGTTTTGTATCTGTGAGAAGGAAAGTACTGGTAGAGTTGTTCTGAAAAACCATTTATCTGATCACCTCAGGATGGCCAAGACAACCCCGTGCTGAGGTTGAAAATGAGTGGGAATAAGAAGTGGAGGACATGATAGCATGAGTGGTGCAATTGATATGGTAGAAGGAGGAGAATCCATTCAGAGGGATGAGGACAGACTTGAGAGTTGGGTGCACATGAATGTTGTGAAGTTCAGCAAGGCCAAGTGCAAGATCCTCCACCTTGTTCAGGGCAATCCCAAGGATGAATATAGGTTGAATGAAGAATGGATTGAGAGCAGAAGAGGAGGACTTGGGAGTCCTTGTTGATGAAGAACTCAACAAGAGCCAACAGTGTGAGTCCAGAGGGCCAGCTGTATGCTGGGCTGCATGAAAAGAAAGAAGATCAGCAGGGCAAGGGAGGTGATTATCACCCTCTGCTTTGCCCTCATGAGGCCCCATCTGGAGTGTTGCAGCCAGGTTTGAAATTACCAGCACAAGAAAGACGTGGAACTTTTATAGCTGGTCTAGAAGAAGGCCACAAAGGTGATCAGAGGGCTGGAGCACCTCTCCTGTGAAGAAGGGTTGAGGGAGATGGGCTGGAGAAGAGAAGGCTCAGGGGAAACCTCATTGCAGTCTTCCAGTACTTAAAGGGAGCTGATAAACAAGATAAAAACTGACTTTTTATATGGTCTGATAATGATAGGTCAAGGGGTAATTGTTTTATACTAAGAGAGGAGAGATTTAGATTATGA
This sequence comes from Pavo muticus, assembly GCA_016647715.1. Lineage (NCBI taxonomy): Eukaryota > Metazoa > Chordata > Aves > Galliformes > Phasianidae > Pavo > Pavo muticus. The sequence continues at coordinate 2,007,459 of JACDJE010000156.1, forward strand.
TTTAGGAAGAAATTCTTCACTAGAATTCTGGTGATGCACTGGAATGGGTTGTTCAAAGAAGCTATGGATTCCCCATCCCTGGACGGCGCTTTGGGCAGTCCGGTCTAGTGCCCATAGCATGAAGGTTAGAACAAGGTGATCCTTAAGATCCCTTTCAACCCAGGCCGTTCTGTGATTCTCTGATTTTCTAACTACATCATTCAGATGTGGCTTATACTGTAGGGGGGGAACATTTTTCCTTTGCTATTAACCCTACACATCAGGGTATGCGCACGCTGAGTCCTGTGGTCATGAAACACTCACCAACCACCTCCTGCCTGGGCCAGTCCCATCTCTCATTCATGGAGCAGCTGGGGCCATCGATGCATGAGTCTAGTGCTGCTCTTCAAGCTGATAGAGGTAGTGGTTTGCCTGGAACATGCAGATTCATAAAACCAGCTGGGAACCTTCCCTTTGGCCAAATGTCTGTGTTTATATTCACCAGCCAGAGGCATGTGAAGGCATTAGAGAATTGGCTTTTGTTTTTTTAATAAAGGTCTTGTTGTTCAAGGGGGTGGAACATTTTGGGATCTGCAATATGGTGGTATGTGGAACAGATGTTTCAAGAACCTTTCTGTATTAAGTCTTTATTATGTAGCTGCCCGTAAGTGTTGGGATTGAAGTCAGTGGCTCAAACCATGACCAGATTGAGGATATAAATATGAATGTCAAATCCTTCTGAAGGTACAGTGATTCTTCTCATCACTGGATGTGGATTTCAAGGAAAAGAGTCAGGGACTAAACACAAGATTCAGAGTTTCAACTACAGTGTACTTAAGTGCTAAAAAAATAGCAGCTCAGATGAGAAGGTTGGAGTCTTCCAAAGCTGTGCATTGAGTTTTACTTCTGAAAATTCACTTATCTTCAATGTAATAGTGAAATGAATCATTCATTTCTACTTCATGCTGGCTCTGTTTCCAGGATGTCTTTTGATGGAGCAGTTATCTGTTGTTAGCCATAACAAGCCCCCTGCTTTGTCATTGCCCCAGGTTATTGTTAAGCAATTGTTATTTCTTCTTTGAAAGCGTATGCATGATGGTTTCTCCTGCCTTTACACATATGGCTAGCCCTTCATGCAAAAGTATCTTAATCTAAGTGTAAAGATACACCTCTTTCCTAGTTTACTTGTCCTCTGACCCTCCTCATCCCAGACGTTTTCTTTTGCCTTTCTTTGTCATGCTGTATGAATTTACCTTACACTTGGTTTTACTCTTTGTCTTAATGAAACAGTGATTGCTTTTCCTTAAATGTCCTCCAGCCGGATTTCATTCTTACTGCTCATGACAGCATATTTTGTTACTGCTGTACTTGTTTCATATACACACATTTGTCTCCTCTAGGTTTTGCTTTTCATACATTTTGATGATCTCTAACAAAACATGCTATTTTTTGTCTATCATCTTCTCTCCTTTTTGTCATCCTCTGTTTTGTTCGTTTTCTTCTCATTTTTAGAGACCAGGACTGCATTTCCCTAATTCCTTTTGGCTTTGAATCTACAGGCAGATTACGGCTGGACATTAATTAATTTATCCAAGAGTCTCCAGGTTGCTTTGTTTCAAAGAGTAACAAGCTCTTCTGTCAAGACACAAAATCTGGTGCTAATCACTCCTCATCCTTCTGTCTGGCATATATCTCACCTGCTGTCTTCTTCCTCTTATGTCTTTTCTAGTGAAGGTTACATTGCAGGTAACCTTTTTTTTTCTTTTTTTTTTCCCCCATCAGTTTTAGCAGCTCAATCAGCTCAGCCTGTGTCAGCAGCATTTTTAAAGCTCTAAGGCATATTTTGCCCTCTCCACAAATAGTACTCTGTGTCTCAGTCTGCTACAGAGAGATACCTGTTTGCTACAGCCTTGGTAAACTGAGGTTCATCCTCACTAGTGCCGTTTTTTAAATCACTTTTTAGAGTGATAACATTTCTCATACACTTTCTCTCTTTGGACATAGCACAGAGAGATAGCTTTTAAAACACTAACCTGACATCCTGCTGATAAAGGGATTAAATGAAAGTATTTGCGTGATGGCTTCCATAAAGATGATCTTTTTGATAGCTGACGCCAAAATACATTACATAAGCACGTGAATCACTTGGAGGGTAAAAGAGCAAGTAATATATAAAAAGACCAGCATAGAAGTATTGAGCTATGTCTGACATTGATTTTGTGAAACAGCAGGATTTTATGGTGTCAATCGTTACACGGTGTCTTACCGAAGAATGTTGCTCACCCTGACCTCCTTGTTTCACTGCGTGATGATCCTATAACCATAGAAGCCCAAACTGGTTAGCTTCAAGAAGAACCATTTTGCAATCACCTCAAAAAAAAAAAAAAAAAAAGAAAAAAAAGAAAAAAAAGAGAAGGAATATTAACTGTTATGTTCTTGTGTCACAGGATGAATTTGAATTAATATTTTTTTTTCTGTCTTTTTGGCTTTACTTCAGAAATGCATACTTTGGGGGGAGGATGGATTTTACAAGCTTTAGGCAAGCTTTGCTAAATCCATAGCATACGAGGTACTGGACGACAGGCACTGGAATGCTGATTCCATGAGACTCGGTGTCTTATCGCGTCTGCGGGCGAAGACTGGAAATGCTTTTACATTAGACTTGCAAAGTGTAAGGTGCAGTGCAGTACTCTCTGAGCCATTCTATCAGGTTAGTAGAATTAGACACTACAGCTAGTTTTGTAACTTTTGTTTTTTGTTTTTTATTTCTTTCGTAAGGAAGTATATCGTAAGTCTGTGCTGGGCGTGCCCTGAACAGTTCAGAAACAATTTGACACTGTCACATAAGTTTGAATGAATGCATTAGTGGATGATTATTGATAGATAGAACCAGGATGCAAAACCTACATTCAATTCTTCATCCTGTCATTGGCCTGCTAAGCTAACTGAGAGAAAGTGTATCTTTGTGCCTTTGGTTCCACGTGTATAATGTGATCCCTCTTCCTGTAGTAGCTGAGTGTCTCTTATTCTTATTAATGCATCTAATCTCAAATCATGCCTCTGTGGCAAGTAAATAGTCTCTTTTTTATATGTAGGTGGGTTATATTCATACCACCAAGCATGGCCAAGTAGTGTTTGACTCCAGTGACTTCAGATCAAGCCAATGGCTTTGGACACCAGATGGTGTGAATCATCTTTCTCTCTGCTGAATAATAATCACAGAAATCCCTGCTGTAATAAACATAATGCCTAAGTTAGGCTGGGTTTGAGAAGATTCTCTGCTGAATAGGCCTATGAGAGAGTAAAAAAATTTTTTTTGTATTTCTTTTTTTAATATCTAACTCCCTCTGAAGTCAGAGAGAATTTTGTGCACAAGGGACTTCGCTCCAGGTTGACCACTTGGTCTATTGCACAACAAGGAAGTAATGGTAGGTGCAACTTGACAAAGAGAAAATCCCCACATTCATCTGTTTTTCTAAGTGGAAATTCCTAAATAAGTACAACCTTCCTTTATGACTTGCGAGTAAAGTTTCTCTCCTCCACAATGCAGACAGAAAGAAGGACTTATTTTTCAGATGAAGGATGCTACAGAGAGGTAAATGAGATATTTATATTTAATAGTAATTATGCCTTGACTAGGAAGAAAATGTAGGTCCCTGTTTTCTCTGTGAGTCCGTGTACAAACAGAAATACAAGACAAACTACCAAAGCAAATGATTAACTATCATTACTTAGCTAATATTTGCTTCCATGATCAGAAGAGGCTATCATGGACAAAAGAAAAACTGTTGAGAAGCTGTTAGGTGTACTTTGGTGTTGATATGCTGTACCAGCCTCTGTAAAAAAACAGAGGCTCATTGTTACTTTCAGAAAACAGGTTTTTCTCCTGATTACAGATCCGGACTCCAAACTCACAAGCTGTGTCTATGCTGTCTGCTCAAGGATGCCTTTAAATCTGCATTTGTCTGCTACACACTGCAGCCTGCAAGCGTCTGTGCTTCCAGGCTGTCCTTTTTGTAGCCAACAGAGCTCCAGATGCAGAAGCAAGGCCAGTGGACTCATGCATGTCATGGCTAAGCTTCCTTCCAGGCTGCCTTGAGATTGCTGCATGGGTTGGGAATGGAGTATGCTGCTCATTTAGTGTCTGTATCTGTACAGGTGTGTCTGTAGCTTGAGGCTGTTTTCCATGTTTTGCTGTTTTAGACTGTTCCTTGAGGCTACATCTATCCTGCTAAAAGCATCTATATTTGGGCACGTTGCTGGTTCTAAGAAAAATGGTGCAGGGTGTTCTATTTACACCCCACTCAGAGCTGGCTCCTTTATAGCAGCTTGCTTGATTCCTTCACATCCACATGATGAAGAACCTGTCCTTTTAGGTCTTTCCTAGAGAGCCAGATCTCTCCAGAGAGGTTTGTTGCCTGCCAGGGGCCTACATCTGGGACATCAGGAAGAGACTACCTGGAATGACAAAACCAGAGGACTATTCTCTGCTCCTGCTCTTTCGAGCTGAGTCACAGGAGGCTGCAATTAGGAAATTTCTAAATATCAGAAAAGATTTTATGTCCCTTGGGAATCTGTTGAAGCAATCTGGGGCACAGGTAGTGTTCTCAGTCCTCCTAGTTGCAGACTATGATCTGGGCAGAAGGAGAAGATTGGAGCAGTTGAATGAATGGCTGTATGGATGGTGTCATGCTCAGGACTTTGAGTTCTATGATCAAGGACGCTCCTTTGATAGACCGGGCATGTTGACTTTGGATGGGAAGCAACAGACCAGGAGAGGCAAGAATATCCTGGGCAGCAAGCTGGCTATACTCATCACCAACTAGACTTGGATGGGCAAGGAGATGTACTTGGCTCTTCTGGCTGAGTGACAGAAGAGCCAGAGAACACTGTCACTTTAGGAAGCAGTGGGGAGAAACCTCAGATTTGTCCCAGAGGAATGTGGGGGGGGATTCTCCAAGAAGGTAATGCCACTGATAGCTCAGCTGAATTGCCCCTGCACCAATGTACGCAGCATGGGAAATAAGCAGAAGGAACAGGAAACCATGGTGCTATAGGAAAACTTCAATCTTATTGCTATGATGGAAACATGGTGGGATGAATCGCACAACTGGAATAGTATGATTGAGGGCTAAAATCTTTTTAGAAGGGATAGGCAGTGTAGGAGGGTTGGGGGAGTTGTCCTCTGTTAAGATGTGGACAGACAGTGAAAAGCTGTCTCTCAGAAACGGTCATGGATAGACTGAGAGCCTGTGAGTTAAAATTAGGGAATAGACCAATAAAGGACATCTGGTGGTCAGGGTCTACCACAGGCCACAAGATCAAGGGGATTCTGTTGATGAAGCCTTCTTGCTTCAGCTGCAAGAGGTTTTGAGCTCACAGGCTCTCATCCTGATGTGGGATTTCAACCACTCAGTTATCTGCTGGGAAAACATCATAGCAATCTACAAGCAATCCAGGAGACTCCTGGCGTCTGTTGAGGATAACTTGCTGGTCCAGGTATTGGACAGACCCATCAGAGGTGAAGCGTTGGTGAACCTGGTGCTCACCAATGTGAGGAAATCATTAAAGAGGTTAAAATCGGAGGCAGCTCGGGCTATAGCATCCATGCTGTTGTTTGAGTTTGTGATCTTGAAGAGTACAGGTCTGGCAAAGAGCGGAGTCAGGACCCTGAACTTCAGGAAAGTGTGCTTCAAGTTGTCTGAGAAACTATTGGATGGGTTCCCCTGGGATCTTTAAGGTCCCTTCCAACATAAACAGTCTCTGATTCTATGAGCCTAAAATTTTTCTGGGCCCTTAGGCTCTAGAGTGGGAAAATACACTGAGACTTGGGTTGCAGCCCACCAGAGGAGTATTTTCTGAAGAAGGAAGGGAGGTGTCAAAAGAAGACCTAATGGGACAGCACTGGAGGGCTGGTTAAGACCCACCAGGATTAGTAAGGAACTAAACCCCATCAGTGTCACCTTTTGGGAGTGATCTGTTTCCAGGATATCCCTCAGTTTTGTTTGGAGAAGATTAGTTAATCACACCAAGAGACAGACTGAGAAAGAAGTGGTGATTGTGCAACATCAGTTGATCACTTACCCATTGTCTGAATTACCTATGTGCTGGTTTGCTCTGGATGGGGGCAAAGTGTTTTTCTTGTATTGTCAGAAGATGGTTAATAGCCCATAATTGCTCTGATATGAAACCTTCTGCTCCTCGTGCATGGAGGCTCAGGGTTTGAGCCCTTTCAAAGGCACCGATTACAGCATAGGCCTCTGCATTCCCTTCAAAGGACTGTGATTCACCCCAGGAAAGTGGATTGCTTATAACCTGGGAGAAAGAGACAAGGATTCTGTTTCTTGCTTTACCACCACGGCTCAGGTTCTTTGAGCTTAGACGCTATTGCATGCCTCCCAGGTCTTGTCTACCTTACATTACATTACTAGCTATACCATGAAATCCTCCAGAGGAAATGCTGCTTCTGCTACAAAAAAAAAGTGTTTTGCAAGAACAGATTATGTCCCTGCCCTACAAAATGAGCTACTCAAAAAAGATGCTATTGCTAGCTCCATGAATCTATTTGGGGGCTTATGCTTATGCAAAGCTGTGTTTAAAAACGTCACCCTTAGTGGACTTTATTGCTCTGAAGATTTTTCTGGTATGGATCTACCATAGGCCTCAACTTTTTCCATTTATAAATTGGAGCCGATAATGCTATGATAGTAACAAGAAAGCTGTTGGAGAAAGGCTTTTTACGAGGTAGTACTGCTGCTCCTGCTCTTACCACTGCATTGCAATGCTGGCAGAAAATAAGGGTCTCCTAACCACTTTCTCCACTTATGCACTACTGCAGCCATTTGCCACTGACCCAGGAGAAGAAATAAGTCTGACAGAATGAAGAAGGAAACAGTAAATGCTGCATTTGATGATACAGGCACTGAGACAGGAAGGGACAAAAGATAACACATTTTAGTCTAGAGGCTTCTTGGCTTCTTCTGCAAGTGCACAGACATCTTCCCTGTCCCAGCTGAAACATTCCTCCCAAGCTAATTTTCTAAGTCATCCACAGATTCTGGAGAGTAATTTTAATCCCCGTTTTGCTGGTTGAGGACTCGCAGTTGACTCCACTGAGGTGGTAGCTGGTCGCTTGGTGGAAGTGTGGACCTCATGTGGAGGTTTGGATGCCTTGGGGATGGCAGACAAATCGCTACCAGTCATACCGTAGCTGTAGTTGCAGCTGGAGAACGTGAGGCCATGCTACGCATTGTCTACAGCCTTTTTTATCTCTATGGATCACAGCTTCAAAGACAGAGCAGTGAGTTATTGTGGCCAGCTGGAATGAAACTCCACAAAAGAGAGCAATTCCTTAAGCATTAACGGGTACACAGTGTTGATGTATGAGTAAGCGCTAATGGGCACATGCTGATAATGTACAAGATATCAATAGGAGGAAATTTTTTCCCACCTGTGCTTTGTGAGAGCTGAGACCCCACATTTAACTTACTGTAAAAGGTCTGTTGGGCTTTCAAGTATATGGAGGGCATTCCTGTTTCATAAGTCTAATCTGATCTGCTCTTCTCTGTTACTATGAAGAGGAATAAAGACCACTCAGACCTGTATTGTCTGCATATCTTAGGATGGATCTATGAGAATTTTAGTGGTTGAGTTACATTAAGAGGAAGTTCTTTCAACCTGCTGTAGCAAATAAGCACCTGTTGTCCTACATAACCACAATTAAGATTAGATAATGCACCATATGGGAACCCTTCCTTTTCGGGAAATTGGGTGACAGTTAATTTCTGACAGTGAGTAACTTGTCTTTGTGTGTTAGTAATGTGACACCTTTCATAAGATTTTATGACATCATTTCTCAAAAAAACATAAAATATCAGGCAAGTTCCTTAAGATTTGTCTGGGGAAATCCCCAGCCCCAACGATAAAAAGAGCTCCCATTCCCCTGGCTGTCACATCTGCCGGCAGAGATGAAGCACACACAGGTGGCTCTGCTGCTCCTTGTGCAGGGCACAATCACACAGGCAACCACGATGGCAGCGGCAGAAGTGGTAAGAAGGGGTCTCATCATCTAAGCCTTATGCCTTTGGTTCTTCTCATGTCGTTTAGATTGATGCAAAATCTTTTCAGGTTGTTGGGAAGTTATTAGACAAATGTTGAGATCTTTGCATGGAGAAAGTTTAAAGTATTTCTCCATCCTCCCCTCGACTAATGTACAGGGACTGGGTAATAAATGTGAAAATGAGGCATGGGTTTAAAATCAGAGTCAAATTCTGCCTTTGGTTAGATGAGTGCAACTCCCAGTGAGGATCTCAGTGGATATTAAATGCTCTGTGTAGCTTCTAATTAATTAGCAAGGGCTTATAACAGGAAAGGATACACATCTTTGATGTGGAAGGAGTTGGGAGGGGGGGGCTTTCCCAGCTGCTTGATTGCTGTCATAATCGCTGTCCAGGCACATGAAAGCCATGCTGGGTGTTTTGCATGGAGCGTTCTCCCTCTTCCCCCTAAAACTATATCTTGTTGTTCACGAGAGAAGTTCAAATCAAAGACATCAATCAGGAAAAAAAAGTAACAGGGAGGAGGGGAGAAAACTTTGAAAATATGTAAAAAATTGCATTAGTGAGAGATTTGTTTTGATTTTCTATGGTCTCATTTTTTTTTTTTTAATTTAAAATTAGGCTTAAATTGTCGTTAGAAAAAGTTTGCAAAATAGCTTTCAAGCATTCCCAAACGAAAGAAAACATTTTGTCTTAGCTTGACCCATGAGGCTGCCTTTTAATATTTCTATAGTTAACGTTAGGAAGACTCCCACTTTGTCTCTCAGTGACTCTGATACATCTGGTTTAGTCACAAACCTGGACTACCTAGTTACATTTTTTGAAGTTTGAGAGTGCTGTGGATGCAGGCAGTGGATGCAGTACCTCCTGGAATGTGCATTTACCTGGGTAATGAACAGAGAGCTGCAAAAGTCAAGAAGGAGATTTAAATATATGTTGATAAACTGAGGAAAGGAAACTTAAATAGGAGATATTTCTCCTCATTCTGCTTAGCTTAAAGATGGTAATGCGTTTGAGTAACTTAATTGCTACTACCTACTCTCACACCATGCCTTAACGAACATATGGTTGTTCAAATGGATTGCTTTGACAAACTGTCCCACAAAAGTTTGTCCATGCTGTCCCCTTTGCTGCCCACATGGAGTTCCCCATCATCCCCTGGCTCAGGAATGGGGGCTGGGATTTGGGAAATGCAGCAAGACTCAGCGATAGGTGTCCTCCTGTGGGGAAGCCCATTTGGTGCTTCGTCTGTCACATCATTTGACACTGAGAGTGTGTTGCTGCAGTTCCCACCTTGTCACAGGTTTTGGTGAGGCTCTCCTGTGGGCAGCAGTATGCTGTATCACCATGGTACACCATCCTCAGCACACTCTGTGTAGTTGTGGCAGACCTCCAGGGATGCACAATGCCAGGGTGACAGCTGCTCTCTTTTCTGTGACAGAGAGGCACATATGTTCACATCTGAACATTAAAAGGGATGTATGTTGTTTTATTATATAAAGGACTCCCAGGTGGATCGGCTTCCCAGCTGAGAAGCGTGGCAGCTCACCTCATGCTCCCTCCCCCCAGCACGATGCTGTCCTCTCCGCAGTGAGCAGAGTGGGACACGTCGTGTCCCAGCTGTCACAGCTTGGAGCCTGATGGCTTAGATTGAAGGGGCAGTAAGTCCTGCTCCGAGAGACTGGCATGCGAGCTGGGCGGCCAGGAGCAGATGTCACTGCTGGAAGAACAGCAGTCTGCGAATTTAGGGCAGGGGGACACAGTGCTGTTGTTTTCGACTGCCACACGGATCTGCCAGATCTGTCTGTCAGAGCCCCAGCTCACACCTCTTGATCAGGCTGAGCATCCCCTGCCTTCCCCTGGCCACATGTAGCCTATCTTTGGAACGAGGTGTCTGTGAAGTGACACTATGCTTGGGGAAATGCTAGTTGTCAAGAGAAGCCAATTAATTTTGTAGTTTCTGGGGATGGCTCCCATAGTAAAATCAAAGCGCTTTGTAGCTGTAGGATAGCGACTAGATGGTGGAAAACGGAAGGTGCCAAATGCAGGAATTTGCACTGAAAGAGGCTTTCTTTTCCATTTTAGATTCCTTCTGTCAGCACACTTCAATATCTGACTCAGCTTAATGAGAAGACTACCAGCCAGCACACCACCCCAAAGGTACGACCATCGCTAACTGTTCAATAAAGTCCAGAAAAGAGTATAGCTAAGAAGTTGCAATGCATTTTTTAAATGCAAGATAGTGAGTTGGAGGCTTAACCCTGATGCAGGTAAGTCAGGCTACCCAGATATTGCAGTAAGAAATCAGGATTATCAAAAGAAAGTGTAGAGTGTTGTACCTGGGAAGGAATAACTGCATGTGTCAGTAGAAGCAGGGGGATGACCTGCTGGAGAAGAGCTCTGTGGAGAAGGAACTGGTGGTCTTGGCGGATGACAGAATGGCCATGAACCAGCAGTGTGCCCTGGTAGCCAAGAAGGCCAATGGCATCCTGGGGTGCATTAAAAGGACCCTGGCTAGCAGGTCAAGGGAGGTGATCCTCCCTCTCTACTCTGCCCTGGCTAGACCTCATCTTGAGTGCTGTTTCCAGTTCTGGGCTCCCCAAGCAAAAAAGGTATTGACGGTTTACGGGCTGGTTCGGCCCGGTTCTGTGACTAGTGGGGTGGAGGGATTTCGCAAAATCCGCACCTCTGGAAAAGGGAAACAGGGGACCCCAAAATAATTAGAAACAGTGGCACAATCTGAGGAGAAACTAATTTACTAAATATGGTATCGGAATGCAAGATAACACACTATAATACAATATAATTAGAGTTGAAGCTAATAAATCAAATATAATGAGAGATTGTCCAAATGCTGGGTAGGCCTCACCATAATGCTGAGGCGAGACGCGCAGTCCAGTCGAGCAGGGAGGGAGTCTGATGAAGAAGAAAAGCCCAGTCAGATGACCTACCGAGACATAATATCTGTTCCCCCTGAGCAGAAACAGTAACAGCGCAGCGATCAGGCTTCTGGGGAACATAGTTCTTCTTTTCTGGGACAGATACCCGGAACACTTTAACTCCCAGTGCACTACATGATGTTATGATGTGGAATACCGATAACCAAAAATCACAAAACCATGACAAAAGACGAGGATCTCCTGGAAGGAGTCCAGCAGAGAGCCACAAAGATTATAAAAGCCCTGGAGCATCTCCCCTGTGAGGAAAGGCTGAGTGAACTGGGTCTGTTCAGCCTTGAGAAAAGAAGACTCAGAGGTGATCTTATTAATGTTTCTAAATATCTTAAGTGTGGGAGACAAAGAGACATGGCCAACATCTTTTCAGTGGTCTGCGGGGACAGGACAAGGGGAGATGGCCATAAACTGGAGCATAGGAATATGCGAAACAACTTCTTCATGGTGAGGGGGACGCACTGGGAAGCAGTGAAACAGGCTGCCCAGAGAGGCTGTGAACTCTCCTTCACCGGAGATATTCAAGAGCCCCTGGATGCCTACCTGTGCAACCTGATGTAGAGAACCTGCTTTGGCAAGGGGATTGGACTCAGTGATCTCTGGAGGTTCCTTCCAACCCCTACAATTCTGTGATTCCGTGATCTAGGATCTATGAAGAGACGAATTCCCAAAATTGTCAGTGTTGTTGCCATGTCATTCTGTGCTTTGGTCACATCCGATGATTTGATACAGCCCTTATGACTACTGAATTGCATCCCAGACATGAAACAGTTCGGGCCACAGGGATCTGATGACAGATTTTCAAACAGTTTGGTGGTGATGACCTCCCTGGAGGAATGGGAAGGCTTCTGTTCAATTCTGTCTTCCTCATGCAAATGAGAGTAGGGCCTTGAAATAATATTCTGTCACCTCTAAAAAGTGTCCTCTAGAGGATGATGAGAGTGAGAAAATCTTGATTCTCCCTGTTCTACTTAGCTCAAATTTTACTCAACTATTTACTGGTAGAGGGACTTGAACCTGATTTTTGAGAATTCTGGTACAGTGCTCAAGTCCAAGGTCTGTGGATTTCAGAATTTGGTCTCTTTGCCTCCCTCTGTCAGTGACTGCTCGGAAACATGTTTGCTTTGGAGATGATTCTACAGGATACAATTGCTCTGAGTAGTCCTGAAACCTAAGCATCAAGAACAATGTTTACCCAAAGCACAGCTCCAGCTCAAGTCAAAGACAGTAGGCAGCTTGACAGCAGGTTTTCATCACCCAGGCTACCCCAGTGTGGGATGTATGGAGGAACCTCGTGTAAAAGAGAGTGTTAAATCTCCACCTCCAGTTGAGAGCTTAAAAAGTTAAATGGAGTTAGGAGTGGGACCCCAAACCCATCCATCTCCTTGTACAGCTGAGATGGCTCCTGTCCTTGCCATATGGTTTCTGTGGATCACATTCTGTCTAGGAAGAGAGATAAGCTAATTTAGAATTGTGGATGCCGCTGGGATGCAATGTAGCTGGAAATTAAGCATTGAAATGGCTGGGCTGTTTTGAGGTTGTAACTCTAATTTACAGTTTAGGCAACTGAATACATTTTCTGGTTTTCAGCAAATCAGGTACCTGTTGGCTCTTGGTATCTTTCTTAAATTGAAGGGATGTGGGAAAAGAACAGTTCTCATAGCTTCAAACATGTATATGTAACAGCTTAATTTTACAGTGAAATGTTGCTGTCAAGTCCTTGCTGTAGGCTAGGACAGTTTGCTCTCATTTAAAGATTCAGTGTAAATTATTAAACTTTAAAAAACATACAACTCTATCAAAAGTAACAGCCCATCCTGTGCATTTTTCCATAGGATAAGGAAAGACATTTTTGCTATGTGGTCATCATTTGACTGATGTTATATCTTGATTGAAGCATTTGCTGACCCAAGAGGATCTTAACTAAAAAATGCTTCTTTTTCTCATCAATATCACTATCCTAAAGTTAGCAATGTCAATGGAAGAGAGGAAGCAGTTTTCCCTGCCCAGGCTGTCTTCTCCATTGGGGAAACTGTCTCTTGGCCTGCATATAAATAGCACTGAGTGCAGTCAAGCTCTGCCTTCAACTCTAGGCTCTCTTTCAACGCAAATATTAAAATAGAATGATTGTTTTTCATAGGGAATTTGAATGCCCAAGTTGGAGGTTTTTCTGCAGGATCATTTTGGATGATCATTTGAGTAAACTTATGAAGAGTTTGTTTGACATATGGAATAAGCATTGTACCGCTAGAAAAAAAGTGGATAGCTCTGTATAGTTAGGACTGTAGTTTAGTGAAATGTAAAACATACATTTCACATATTTCTATATATAGAAACACATACATATGTATAGTACCTACTATGCTATTCTATGTGTAGTATACCCTCTCCTAGCATATGCATGCATATATATTAAATATGTACACATACATATCTGTGTTATATACGGAAGGGATGGAATACAGGACCTTCCACCCAACAGTTAGTATGGCAATGCACATGACAGTCCTACAGATATTCAGTAAGCCATATTTATGTCTTCCTTTGTTCTTTTTCCCCTACCTGTTTATTCTCCTGTTATTGCTGAGCAATGCACCATCCTTACCATGCCCATGTAGAGGGGTCAGAGGTGCAATAGCTCCCAAGTGACCCATTCTTAAGACCTAAGGACTTAGGGACTTATTTTTCATATTAGTTTACATTCTGTTAGATGTATCTTTAAAGGTACTCAGAATTAGTTTGCAGTATGTTTTCAGTGTGATATTCAGAAGTGCTTTTGTAACCTATCTGACAGGGAAATCAATAGACATGACGTGCTGGGACACTCTTGCATCCTATGAGATACTTCTTTGCTTCTTTTCATGTTAAATGTCTTCAGTAGTCTGGCCTGGAGTGAAGTTTTAAGGACCATTGTGCTTGAATAACACAGATAAAAGGTCTTTTCATGATTTCTTTCAAAATGAGGCACATGCTGTCTGTTATGGCTGCAGAAAGAGGTTGCCAGAAGTGTGAACTTGGATCATTCCTTCTTGCTGCTGCTCTATTCTTGGGCTTTGCTGCTGGCCATCACTGCATGTTCTGGGCTGGCTGGGTGATGAGGAAGTTAACTGAAACCACTGTGAAAAAGTGAGAAAAGGAGTGCTGAAATTTTGTCTTTTGGTTAATAGTTTTGTTGTTTGCTTCTTTTTATTTTTAAGAGTGAGACAGAATAAGAAAATAGATGAATAACACTGGGATTTCTTCAAGGCAAGAGGAGAGATTATAGAAAGAAGTGTATTTGAAGAGCTAGTTTCTAGCTTTAAAATATGCAGCTGCACTGAAGTATGTGCCAGAATATTTTAAAGTAACAATAAATAAATTTATTAATAAATTTGTGATAGGTTTATGAACTGGCAAATGTTCTGTGTACAAACAAAACCCAAATATTTCACTGCCCCAAACGTGCTCTGAATTCAACCCAGTGTTTGTAGGAAATTATGTGATTTGGCTGTAAATTATGGCATGACTATGAGTTGCCAGCCCTGACCTTTCCATACACACCATATCCTTTGCTCCAGTGGTGATGCTCTGAGAGTACAGACAGCCAGGACAAGGTAATTCATGCTAATGGCATTGGTCATAGTTTTGCAAGCTATCCATGGCTGAGGATGAGTGGGCTGTGACTTGTAGGTGTGATGTTCAACACTGTAGGAAGAGAGGTATCTCTACATTAGGTTGAGCCTGAATATTTAATTCTTCATCTTTCAATAGTAGATAATTAAATTCATGCCTGTTTGCTGGGGCTGGCTGAGAAATTTCAAACAAAGCATGTTTCTTTTCAAAACTTTCCCAGTCACTATTTTCTATTTTGCTGTTTCCAGCTCTATGGATAGAAATAACCAGATTATCTGATTAATTCAATTCGGATTAACAGAGCAGTAAATGTAGGGCATAAGTTACTAAGTTATTATTTTCTTGCTGTTGTGTGGTTTCTCACCTCCTGGTAAGATTTTCATTATCTTAGGATAACTGTCCACAATATTCATAGAATCATAGAATCATAGAATGGCTTGTGTTGGAAGGGACTTCAGAGATCATCCAGCCCCAACCCTCTGACATGGGCAGGGTTGCCACACAGCAGCTCAGGCTGCCGAGGGCCCCATCCAACCTGACCTTGAGCACCTTTGGGGATGGGGCACCCACAGCTTCTCTGGGTAACCTGTTGCAGGCTGGGGAAGTAAGGACTATTCCATGCTTCTGTTTTTCCAAAGATTAAATCTTTACAGCAACATTTAACTTTTTTTTTTTTTTTTTTTTTTTTTTTTTTCTGAAAGATTTGTAAGGCTGAGTCAAAAAAATCACCAGATAATAGGAATACCTTGGAATAAAAAGGTGAAAAATATGTAACAGCAAAGTTGTTGATCCTATGATTGTCAGATTATTGTCAGGCATTAGCTATTGGTTCTAGAGAAGAATATTAACATTTTTTTTCATTATTGCCTTGTTTTTGCAGGTCTTTGCCAACGTGACTGGCTCTCTGGATGACCATGGAAGTTGTCAGTGCTCTGTGTACTTGCCAGATACGACCTTTCCTGTGCAGAAGGCCGAGCAATTGCAAGTGATAGCCACAACGCTCTTGCAGAAATTTGAGGCAGAGCTTTCTCAAGTAAGGCGTTCTTTTCTCACAAATATAACTATTGTATATTTGCTGAAGAATGGTTTCCTGTGAAAGAGTATAGCAGTCAGCACTTTTCGGTGACCTGTCTTTCAAACAGCAGGAAAGAAGGCTCTGTGAGGACAGGGAGAAGGGTGATTAAATCTCAAATCTCTGGCACTGCAGCATGTCATACATTTGAATATCCTTAGTTTCTTTTCTAGGCCTTTGCAGCTAGACGCACATGGCATTTTAGGAAGGAGGGTTGTATTTTTCCTCTTTTGACTCATTTTGATTGGTTTGAGATCGCTATGCAGAGCTGGAGGAAGCCAAGCCTCCTGCTCGTTCATGTGTTATAACTTGTATCAAGCCAGCCAGGCTGCAAGAGGAAAATGAATGGAAAGAAGAGTAAGGTCAACACATCTCAGAGTGAGGAAGTAGGTGAATATTTGTCCCCTTACTCTTTTTGTTTTCATGGATTAAAAATCAATCCAACAAACAAAGTCCTATGTCAACATCTGAAGCTGTTCCAGGGAGAGTGCTGAATTATGTATTATTTTTAAAGAAAAACATCTCTTCTGCTACTTTGGCTGCTTGTTGTACAAATTCAGATCCATTTCTGAGGAACTCAGACAGACCTACACATGCTGCAGTGCGATGAGGGAAGCTGCCTGTGAGGGCAGAAATCTGCCTTTGACTTTTGATGGTGGGTTTCAGGATTCAGGATTCAGATGAGGTGTCCAGCAGAAAGCATTTTCTTCAGGAACCTTAAGGAATCTTAAGGAATGAAGTGTCCTTGAATTAATCACCAGAAGAGGCACAGCATTAAATTATAAATTCTAACAATAAATATTCATAAACCTCTTCTGGTATAATCAGGAACAGATAAGAAATTAAGCATAAAACATCACAACAACAGGCAGAGGATCCTATGGAAAGATCACTAGATGTTGAAAGAACTGAAGCTGATGATGAAGCACATTCAGCTGTCAGTAGGGATGTGGAGGACAAGCTGACAGAAGCCCCACTATTCCCAAGCACAGGAGTTATTTGTCCTCCTGCAGGAAGAAGGTGTTGCTCAGTTAATGATCCATGACAGTCACTGAGATTTCAGATCTTTGTACTGTTCCCATCATGGTCACTGCCAGCATTTGAAACTAATTGCACTGGGAAAAGAGCAAGGCCATGATTCCCAAACAGAAACTTGGTGTGATTCTTCAAGGTGTTTGCGTACCACTTTTCCCAGTTGCTTGCCATGGTGGAACTGGCCTCTTAGCGGTACTCTCCTCAGAGCAGTGCATGTTCCATTTAGGATGAGTGGCATATCTGCCAGCCTCACAGATCTGCAGTGCATCTCATGTGCTGCTTGATCTTTCTGTGTGGACAACCTCAGATGTCCGTTGACTCTACTGGGAGTTCAGGCATCTTGCTCATAGGAAGACACAGGTTACTATGGATACCTGAAATTAGATGTCTAAGTTTGTATCTGAAACTCACCTTTAAAGTGAGGGCAAGATGAATCCTTGCTGTGAACTTTAATGTCCAGGCTGCCAGCTGGTATAAACTGGTATAACTGTATTGTCTCTAGGTGCCCAGCAGTGTACTGCAGTGTAGATGCTGACCTTGGCTTTCAGTTCTAGCTGAAGACAGTGACAATTCTTGACCTCAATCAGGCTTCACTGAATTTCATCCTGTCGAGACCAATCAGCCAAGCAGTGTTACAATGCATCTGGTTAGATGAAGTGTGACATACACTGCAGTGTGATACAGGCAAAGAGACACTTCAGGTCAGAAATAAAAACAAACATTGTATTTTGGTGTAACTGTGTGTGTGCAAATTATCTCAGTTATGATGATGTTTTTCTGCAGAAAGGAGAAATCTCTCAACCACTGCCCTGTTCATACCTGAACTTAAGCAATCTAAGATCTTGTGATGCATGAGTATCTGTGCACACAGATACTTCACTTCCTTCTTGAGAAGTCCCTTATACTACCATGGTTGTAATAATACTCACAGGAAGAAGAAAATAATGGAACAGTGAAATGAAAGCCTCGTTCTCATTGTTAATCATTATTAGAAAATATCCTGAACAAAATTCTAGGGGATCACTCTGCCATCTGCAATTCTGTTGGCAATTCAGATCCCAGTCTGTCTTTATAGCTCCACCTACTCTCACTGCAGTGGTGGGGTTTTCTATTAAGTTCTTGCTTTTTGGACAGTGAGAACCCATGCTTTATTCAGTCTTCTAAAACACCCTTTGAAGCTCGTGGGAGCTTTTCTTGAGTAAGAGCTTCAGGATTGGGCCCTCTTAAGGATGCTTTCCATGTGCTACAAGTCCCAGATAAACAGCCTGATTGAATCGTTAACCTTTTGCCTGATTGTACACTAATTCAAAAAAGCAAGGGGGTCCTTTTATAGAATCAGCAGGCAGGGAAGCTTGCAGATAAAGAGATGCTCTCATGCGCCAAATGAGTGCAAACTGTAGGCTGAAAATACCAGACTAATTTTTCCTCTGTCACATCAACCTTTGCCAGCATAATTATGATTACAGAAGAAAATTAACCTTTCAAATCAAAGCGGGAATTGGCTGCTCCTCTCAATAAGAAAGGGGAGAGGACACTTCAGTAGCAGGGATGGATCAGCACTTTATTCCAAGGAGAGAGAGTACCTTTCAGAACTTAACTCACAGTGGTCATGACTTCCTCACTTAACAAAGACAGGAGAAAAAAGCACTCCTACCCTCCACCAGGAAGGACTGTTTTCAAAATAGATCAACTTGGAGTGGAATTCTTCTTAGTGACAGCTTGCAGACTGCTTGCCAGCTGTGCTCCTTATGGGTTTGTGGAGGTCACAGCTGCCCGAAGCCTCAGGCCAAATGGCTTTATAGAACTGCTGGTTTGTCACTTCTTTCTCATCTACCCAGCATTACTTTTCTTTTCTTCTTTTGCATCTTCATCTTGCACTTCAGTTCCCCCTTCTGTAGACTCCAAATGTATGCTGGAGAAGTGTCTGTTTGCATGCTGCAAAACCTGTTTTGATAAATACCAATTGCAGGTAAATGACACAGTATATGAGCACTGAAGATTTTTCCTGCCCTTTTCATTCCATGAGGGTGGAGGAACAAATGAAATTAGTTCTTTTTTTTTTTCCCCCCACATATACATCACATAGCTCCATTCTCTTTCTATAAAGGACTATTTCAAGCTCTATGCACTAATTATGCCCTACTTAGGGCTTTTATGACAAATGTGACAGCAGCCAGTACCAGTTGTTGGTCTGTGTCCCTAAACATGGGCCATGCAGAGAATTTCTGTGCCAGTCCATCAAGAGACAACAGCCAGTCGCTAGCACACAGATATTGTAGGAGAGCAGGAATTACAAGCTGCTTCAATCTGTCTGCCAAGCAACACAGCAACACCATGTTCCGTTTTTTTCAACTGATATTTCTCAGCTACAGAAACCCCTGAGCCAGATCTGCTCAGGTTGGAATGTCCACTCTGCACCGCAGTGCTGGGTGTATGTTCTGGTTTTGTCTGCAGAAACAGTATAGATCTGTTAAAACATCACTGCTGAGAAAACCGCATTTGTCTAACGATTAGTCAGGGGTCCTATGAGCTTAAATCCATTGAGATGCTGGTGTGGCTGTACAGAGCACTGCAGAGTACTGGAGCTAGTTCAGGCTCAACTTACATGGACAGCTCTCAGCTATGCAGTATAGTGTTGGTATCCTTGAAAGACCTGGATGGTTGTCTGGATGACAACAGTCCGATGTGGAGGGAGAACTTCCAGACTGTGTCCTGCAGCACTCTGCAGTCAGAGCTGAAATAACGATGTATGCCTTGGTCCAGCCCTCAGTGCTTCGTTCAGAAATTCAAGGCCCCGGAGAAAGCTCCAAATTCACAGATTTCTCACTAATGAGTAGCTGTCATTAATTCCAAGAATCTATTTCACCTGTTTGCAGACTTGGTCTGCACAGAACAATCATAAAAATAATACTAATAATGTTGGTAATATTAATAGTAACAAAGTATGGGATGAGCTAATAACCCTTTGGACTATTAGATGGACTATTAGAGTAATAATAGACTAATTATTAAACTAAAAATAGACTAGTTATAATAATAGACTAATAGTCCTAATAGTCCAATAGGACCTAGATAGATTTCCAAATACCTCTACGATAGTTCCACATACCAGTGCAATTTTGTTCAGACACGGACCAGCTGGATGCTCCTCAGAATGTAATCATCTCTCTTTCTTTTTTGTTGTGCAAAATCTAGACTTACAGTTTAGACACTAACCTTTAAAGATATTTTCTCAGACCTATTTTGGGGGATATCTTCCAACTCCAAACTGATTTCAGTGACCAGTAAAAGTACAAGGTCCATATAAACATGGGTTTTCCAAGAACATTGCCCAGATCTTCTCTCCTAACAGGTGATGGTGGCAACTCAAATAAGGCATCCCAGCTTCCTTTTTTTTCAGCCAGATATGAGGAGCTAGGTCTTCTTTATACGCTGTCATTTTTGATCCTTAATTGTAACAAATAGCTAAGTTATTCTTTACCCAGGCTTATCCTGGGAGATCTAGAGCATCCAGTGTAATGAGTCAGGGTGTTTCTGCTGCAGCTTGTGGTGGCATGCCTGTTTATTTCAGATTTATAGTGTAGCTATGCCGATACTGAAAATTATACTTTTAAAAAGGGATCCTTGACATTTACAGTTCTCCTTCTTAAACCATTTATGGGGATATTTTGTGATCTTAAAAGATCCTTTCTGTCCTTCATGAGCTCCCATACATATTCTTCAGACCACAAGAGATTCAGCAAAAAATTACATGGACTTATTTGATGTGTGTTCGCTGGCCTTCCTGTATCAGATGCTGAGGGAAACAGCAAATCTGTGGTCTTCACATCCTGACAGGATTTTGAAGGCTATTCCAGAGGCAGTGGGGAAAAACATTAAGATAATGCAAGAATGATTGACAGGATGGGGACTAAAAGTATTTAAATTGGAGAAGTGATAGTTACAGAAATTGAGAAGGAGCTTATACTACAAATACCAGCTGAGGTATAAATACGGAGTTATTGGTACAATAAACTAATAATATTTACTCCTACTTAACTCTTGTGATATGATTATATTGGCTTAAAGGTAAAAAAGAAAAAAAAGTGATTTCTTTTAAGCATATGGGAGAGAAATCTCTCAAAGTGTTAAATTTAAAGGAACTTAAATTTTCAAAGGAACGTTCCAAGTCTATATAATATTCTTACAGTATTAATTCTGCATCAGAATGCATGTGCTGTGACCTTTACCTCAGCAGATACATATGTGAAAACATATTCATCTGGACAACCGTTTAATGGTTCAAGGGCTGAAGAGGCTGCTATGTAAATTAATTTAGCTAAAGCCTGCAATAAAATTTCCACTTTCATTTAAATGCAATTTGATTTTTAACACTATGTTTAAACATTCCATGCCCCCTGAAGATGAAACAAAAACCAATTCTGGAAACTTTTGGCACAACTCAAATGTAACACAGGTTAAAATCCTATTTGGATTTTGAATTAATAAGAAGAAAATTTGAAAAACGTGGAAATCCTTTATTGCATTTCTCAGCCTCCTTGGGTTGCTTATGTGAGATAATGTACTTCAGCTTTCCTAGTAAAAAAATTGCCAATGTAGGTTGTTGGCATACTGAGGATAAAATTAGCTCACAGAGACAATATTGGCAAAGAATTAAAAAAAAAATGGAAGATTCTGAGTAGAATTCTGCCTTCAGTTATCCCCAGGCATTCCTGAGGGGACTATATGGAACTGCCAACAATAAATGAAGGTTAAGTTTTACATTTTTTATGTATGTGATGATAATTTTGTGTACGTAGTTTATGTGAAGGGTAAGTATATCAAGTATGTGTACGTTATATATGGGGTACTCAAAAATATGATAAATATGTCAAACAGGCTTGTTTTATTTGCTATATTTGCTAACCTGGACCTGAATATGTATCTTTTTTTTTTTTTTTCCCCTTTCTTTAAGGTTAAAGAGTATTCAAAAAGGATTGAACTATATCAACAGCAAATTCTTAACATAACCATCAGAGTGGAGCATATGGAACAGAGCAGCATATCTTACACAGAACTGGACTTCCAGTTACTGAAAGTGGAAATCAGTGACCTAGAAAGGCTGGTCACTCAGCTGAAATCCAGAGTTGTTGGGAGCAATGTCATCATCGATCAAATATATTTGGAGGTACTGCTAGAATCTCAATTAGACAAAAGGGCGTCAATATACAGAATGTCTATTCTCTCTTTAGTGTTTAGGTTGGAGAAATGTAGCCTATCTCTACTGCAGCCAGTGGTATTACTTCAGTATTTCATCAGAACAAATTAAAGAAATGCTTGACCTTAAATTTATTAATGTCTTTTTCCTTAATGTAGAGTGCATCCAAACAAATGGGGTCCTCTTTATTTTTGCCAACTCTCTGCCTGGAAGAGATTTTTTTTGCACAGCATTAAGCACATGAACCTATTAAATTATTACAATAAATATGAATTTATTGACACCCATGCTTGAAAGCCTCTGTGCTTTAACTTAGATAATTAAAAAATTAGCTTCTGGTTGCTGGGGCAGTGACACAATCAATATGAAATCAAGAAATGGGAAAGACTATCACCTTCCCAGCAGACCATAAATCACATTTTCAAAATTGTAATTAATCACTCACCTAGAGAGAATAATTGCTTCGTATGAAAATGAAATATCGTTAGTTTCTCCACTGTCCTCTAGATCATCAAGTAGGTGATTGAGAACATTACTTATCTTTGCAAATAAAATTTCAAGATACTTTTCAAGATAAGAGTAAGTACTTTCTCACATACGATAGCATGCACTTGTCTAGGACCTACTAGATATTTTTACACTACGTATAAAATAACACTATTTTTCATTATGGTATAGGGCTGAGTGTCAAAGCAGATAAAGCAGATCACATTGCACTGTTGGAAATGTAAAGCCAGCAGAATAGAGTGTATTCCTTAAGAATTGTTTTGCAGCATCTTCTGTGATGCGATGAAACCTGCCTACAAATATCTGTAAAATAAAGTTGACAGGAATATAAAATTTTCTTCTTTTTCTTTTTTTCCCCCCCTTAGATCACAAATCTAACTGTATTGGTAAACGAACTAGAATCAATGGACAAAAACAATATCCTTGCAATACGTCGACAAATTGTGTCTCTTCAGAATCAATTGAGAGAGTGTGAAGAGAGCAGAAACAAAACTACAGCACCCCCTTATTTCCCACCAGGTAAGCATTTGTCTTGTTTATCAGGTGAGGAGCAATATAATACATGGGTATTAGAAACAATTGTAATGATACTACCCGGTCTTGACAAATTGAGCAGACAGCTACTAATCTTTCATCAACAGGTTCAAAACAAAAAAGAGAGCAGGAGACAAACTCTTGCAGACACATTAGTTGGTTTCAGCTGGAAAAAGCTGTAAACTTCCTCTCACCTGGAGTGTGAAAAGCGAGTCTCTTCCCATACCTTCTATTTTTTTTCCAATTTCCTTTTTTTTTTTTTTTTTAATGTGGGAAACTGTGTTTTTTTTTCAGACCAGCTTTGGTTTTTAATAGTTCCTGTGAAAGTGACCTATGTCATGGCAATTTTGCTTTAAAGCTACTTGAGAATTTATGAGCAACAACTGATGTGTTAAAGCTGTTGGTATGCAAACTCAGAGAGGTAGCTTTGCGTGATTACTTTTGCTTCACAGGCAAAAGGCTCTTCTAAATCAAAAGGTCAAGAACCTTTAGGGGGGAATTCTGGCTTCAGGGAAATAAGTGGGAGTTTTCTTATTAATTTCAGTGGATGTAAGACTTTACTCTTTTTTAAAATAGGAAATGTTGCATTCTGGAATTTATATCTGTGGTTCCTAAAGTTCCTAGTAGAATCATAGAATGGTTGGAAAAGACCACTAAGATCACCTAGTTCAACCATCAACCCATCACTGCCATGCCCACTAATCATGCCTCCCAGTGCCACCTCCAGGAATGATGACTCCACCACCTCACTGGGCAACCAATGCATTATCACTCTTTCTGAGAAGCAGCTTTTCCTAATATCTAACCTGAACCTCTCCTGGTGCAACTTGAGGCCATTCCCTGTCATCCTAGAAAGCATCAGCTGTCACAGGGCATGTGGTAATTATCTTACATCTGAAGTAGTTTTTGTCTTGGCCTATGCTCAGTTTGAAAAATCACACTGCAAGTGAACTGCAGTCTGAGGAACTCTGAGCCGATGATATGCTGGAGCAAACTGCTTGGGAAGCATGAGCTGAGGTGTGCTGGGTCAAGCTTTCCACTTGCTAACAGATGGCAGGATTTACCAGACTGCATTGATCCCCTGACTATTTTATACACAAGGGGTTCCTTTTGACAGAGTATTGTAAAAGAGTAAACACTCTATTATACACAGTATCTGGGGGAAGAATCCAGTTTTTTCACATAAGCTGGCTAGTAATCAGCAAGATTAAATGCAAAGGAACTCATAAAAAAAATGAGGTGTGCACCGATTTGCACCCACCAGCATTTACCTCTCATCACATTTGGGTCAGCAAGTTCAGGTGTCTTGTTGAAAAGGTGAGAGGGTGGGACTAGTAGAAATATAAGCTTTCCATGGATTAGCAGCATCCCTACTGTGATCTCCTCTGGGCTTTATGGTGGTGAAGGCAGCTGCTGTGCTTCTCTGCCAGGATGCGTGAGTAGCACCTTGTCTGGGGATCAGGCAGGAGAAAAAGCTGAAATAAAAATCTGCACAGCAAAATTTCAAGGCCCTTCTGCTCCTCAGCAAAGGCTTAAAATGATACAATGGGGAAAAAAAAAAAAGAAGCAAGCAATGTTTTAAAAGTATTTGAAGGACGTCTCATTGATTTATTGTGAGTGACGGTGTGCGGAAAGAAACAGCTTCTTTATCTTCAAGCCTACAGCAAACCTTTGTTTCGGTGGGAAAGTAGCGAGCTCTGGAACAAAAATGCTGTGTCCTTCCATGAATGATAGAGGCAGGAGCTGCTTTTATGCCTGGGTGGCTGACGTGAGCGTCTGTGGAGCTTTCACAGAGTGGAAGAGGGAGGTCTGCACTTCACAGCGCAGCTCTGTGCATGGATAGGCAGGCCATGTGCAGAACAGGTCAATAGCTCTGGGGATGGAATAAATGTAGCTATATAGAGTGACTGCTCTTAGAGACATGGCTTAGTGGGCATGGTGATGATGGACTGATGGTTAGACTAGATGATCTTGGAGGTCTTTAGTGATTCTACAATTCTATGACTATAGTAGAATTAGTATTGCTTCTCAGGGAATGGTGATGAGATAGATAGAGTTTATCTGGGACCAAATTGGTATTGCTTTAGCATTTTCTTATTCCTGACTGGTGTGCTAGCTGTCTCAGGTACCTTTGCATACTACTGCACTGTGTGGGAGCCACAGAGAACAAAATTATCTAGATGATCCAGAACCCAGGTGGTATGAATCATAGAATCATTAAGGCTGGAAAAGACCACTAAGGTCATCTAGTCCAACCCTCAGCCCCATTGCCACCATGCCCACTAACCATGTTCCTTGGTGCCACATCTCCGCATTTCTTTAAGACCACCAGGTAGGGATGGTGACTCCACCACCTTTCTGGGCAGCCTGTTCCAGTGCCACACCATTCATTCTGAGAAGAAACTTTTCCTACTATCCAAACTGAGCCTCCCTTGATGCAATTTAAAGACATTACCTCTTGTCCTACCACTAGAACTTCAATAGCTGTGGTGATTTATTGTGAATTATCACCACTGGTATCATCTAAGGATGTCCTTTGGTGTCATTTGTGAGTTCTTCTCATGCCTCCAGCAAAAGGAAATTCAGAATGCTTTGAAGATGTGTGTGGGTGTGTTGTCATGGTCACCTCTGGGTTGAGGGTGGTCTCTGAGCAGATCCCTGGAGGCATTCAAGGCCCGGTTAGATGGAGCCCTGGGCATCCTGATCTGGTGGGTTGCAACCCTGCTCACAGCAAGGTGGTAGGAGTTCAGTGATCTTTAAGGCCCCTTCCAACATAAGCCACTATCTGATTCTATGATTCCAAGGCTGGCAGAATGGACTAGCAGACAGATTGTGGAGGGCTGGCAAGTTTTCTAACCGCTGGAGTTGCCAGCTGTACAGATAACGTGAGTGTTGTGTAGAATCAGACCGCTGCTAATCCATGCGGGACTGGAATATCGGGACACTGTGAGCCTAATGGGGAGCAAATATTCTCTGGGCAGAGACTTTGTAGAGCAATTATATGTACTGCAGACTGTATCTGGAAACAAGTGGTGGTAGAACAACATTATTGCTTGGGGAGATGGAGTAAGTATGTGAGAGAGCTGCATTTTCTGGATGGTCACTTTGAAGGCTTTGCATGGATGCTCACACCTAGTGCTTTAAAGCTCTCCAGCACTCATTTGAGCATTTGAACAAAATTTCCATACGTTTTCTCTGCAAGCCTGAATGCCTTGAATTCCTGCCAAACCACTTGGCCTTGCCCTGTTTTTAGTTCATATTATATTTATAATGTTTGTATTAAACTGACTCTTTGTCCTGTTTTCAGACTGCATTTTCTTTCCTCCTTCTTCTTTCTCCTGCGTATTTTGGGTAGGCAATATGAACCAGAGAGAGCTTGGATAATCCCCAAGCTGTCTAAGACTATGAGTCTAAAGGCAAGCTTAATTAAAGCTTCTTGCTTCTCAATGCTGTACTTCACAGCCCCCCTGACTCTGTCCTCTAAGGCTTTTGCTGCCTTATTTCCAGAGTGAGCAGCCTCTCCTTCTCAAATAATGTATCTGAGGGAAATCTCCGGTCTTCATTAGCCCCGTCTTCCAACTGGAGATGTGGGTATCTGAAATTGGATCAGTAAATACATAGTTACTCATCCTCATCATCATCACTAACTTTCTTATCTGCAGCAGGGCCCAACTTCTCTCTCTTCACCAGTCCAGTGGGAAGAAATATTTATCCATTTGTTTTTCCTTTGTGCTGATTTCATCTGGCTGTGTCAGGATAAATATAGAAAGGAAAGGACCCCATGATGGCTCTTTGAGGATTCTGCAGCAGATTTTTTTGTCACATCTCGCTGAAATGATCTGAGAGAGGCAACAGGGAGAAGTGAGTCAAACAAAACTCAAAGGCAAAAAAAAAAAAAGAGTAAAGCTTTTCCCCCAGCTTTTGTATATCAAGAAATTAAGAATTTCAAGTTACTGGCGAATAGTTCTCAGCAGGGGGAAGACCTGGTGTAGCAGGTACGTGAAGGGAAATGGCCCATGCCTCCTCTCCAGGACTGTCTGAACTGTCTCTGGCAACACACCCATGCCTCCACTGGCCGGGGAGGGTCTTGAATTTTTAGCTGCCTGAAGGCAGATGAGTTTGAGCCCTCCAGTCCATCCCCTTTTAGATGCTGTAAACTTATGCCTACTCTGACTGCAGTTCCCTTAGTCTGAGCCCATGCCCAGTGGTACTGGTGAACACAGAGGTGCCTGTGGATTTTCACGTTACTGAGAAATATATAGCAAAGTTAAGTTTTTCCCCGTGCAGCTCTGCCTCCTGTGTTTCAAGCCATAGTAACATCTGGTAACAGCTCACACATCTGGATGCAGTGGGTCATCTGCTGGGAGAGGAGGATGCACATCTGGTGCATGGGAGCACATATGAGAGTAGAGCACCAGCCTCATGATGGTCTCCGTGCCCCTCATGGGAGTTCCTATAAATGTGGCTTCCACTTGTATGGTCCCTTCCCTTCTGCAATTACATGCAGCTACTTGCTTGGAGAAATGAGACCCAAAGTCATGTTTTGTGCATGCTCTGTTCTGCAGCCCATCAGCCAGGTTCTTTTCAGTCGTGACAGCCAGTTCTTTTCAGCTCCTTTTCTGATGAATCAGAAGGATTAGTAAGCAGTTGAGCTGAGATATTGGTTCTTTATGCAGGGAGCAGAAGATACCTGTGTGTAAGTACCTGTGTTAGCCCTTCTCTCCTCTATTTGCTACACAGGCATGAAACAAGGGAAGGTGAAAATACCAGGACTTAATTTATCAATAGCCTAAAACAGTCCAAAAAGGAGTTAAAGACATGAAATCTTGCATAATGCATATGAATTAATTTCAAGTACCTTCTAATAGTTACAAAATTACATGACGCTTTGTTCCCTTTGTGCATTTTTTCCCCACAAGATCCAGACAGGGAGGCAGGGTTAGACTGAATAAACAGCAGTGAGTTCTTCTGAACCTCTGAAGAAGACAAATCACCCCCTGACTACCACCGAGTTTTCTGGTTAAAAAAAAATAAAATTCTGGGAGAGTTTTCAAGGAAATCAGAATCAAGCACATTCTGTATAGAAACCTCAGACAATTTTTGATGTCATTAAAACAGAACATGCTTCTAACTTTATTTTAATAATTCATTGTTTCATAAATAAAAACCAAACAAGTGTTCAGCAGAGAGATCTCTTTAAGGGAAGAAATAATAATTTATTATTTCTTTTGTAAAAAAAGGTCTCTCTGCTGAACACACGTTTGTTTTTTATTTATGAAACAATGTATAAATTATTAAAATAAATCTGGAATTGTGTTCTGCTTAATGACATGAAAAATTATTTGAGGTCGCATATAGATGAGCTTAGAAGTGCTTCACTACCTGCAAGCTTTGGTGCTCCATTTTTCTAAACAAATCAAGAGATTTGGAGCATTTAATAACCATTTAATTCTGAGATACGTTTATTGTGATTTAATCACAGTAATATATTCAATATGTCACCAGCTTAAAGAAGCCCTCATGCCGGAGGTAACAATACATAATAGACATATAAGAAAAACACAGTTCAAATTGATTCATGGAGTTGGCAGGCTGCAAGCCATTTTGCACTCTCTGCTTCAGCTTTTTCCTGTTGCATGAGCTGAGGTGTAAGTACCTCCAAACATGAGTGTTTGTGCCAAGTGCTGAGGCAGTGTCACTAGCCGTGCTATGTGCCATTTCCAGAGATGCAGTCTGGCTGGCCACACAGCAGTGCCTTCCTGGTGTTCTATATTTGGAAAAGAGCTTTCTGCTCCAGGGGCTCATCCTTTGTGAAGCACTTAAGTGCATGTTTAAATACTTATCTTCTAAGAGCCAGGAATATTGATTTGCCGTGATTCTCGGTGGCATGGAATCATAGAATCATAGAATGATTTGGGTTGGAAGGGAACTCAAGGATCATCAAGCTCCAACCCCCCTGCTGCAGACAGGGCCACCAACCTTCACATTTAATATTAGACCAGGCTGCCCAGGGCCCCATCCAACCTGGCCTTGAACACCTCCAGGGATGGGGCACCCACAACCTCTCTGATCAGCCTGTTCAAGAACCTCCCCACTCTCATAGTAAAGAACTTCCCCCTGACATCCAACCTAAATCTTCCCTCCTTCAACTTAAAACCATTTCCTCTTGTCCTGCTGTTATCTACCCTTTCAAAGAGTTGACTCCTGTTTATAGGCTCCCTTTAGGTACTAAAAGGCTGCAGTGAGGTCACCCCACAGCCTTCTCTTCTCCAGGCTGAACAAGCCCAGCTCCCTCAGCCTGTAAAGTGGAAATGTCAAGTGACTGGAAGGAGCGAAGGAGTGTTCAACCAAGACCATCACATGTTTCAGCTGAGAGAATCTCAGGACTTAAGATGAGCTGGGGTATAACATGAGTTTATTCAAAACGTGTCACCCTTTCTGCCATAAGCTGGGCACTCAATCATGCAGACTTACTCCAGGGTTCAGTGCTGACCCAAAGGCAGATGCCATTGTGGCATGGGGCATTATCTCTGCAGTGATCTATTTTTAATATAAAGATGCTTCCCACCTTCCTCACAGACTGAGAGAATGCTGAATGTGAATCACACGTCCACCTAAGTCATGAGCACACGTGAGCACGTGACTGTGAGGGGTGAAGCTGTTATGTAGTGGAAAGAAGTAAATACTACATTTTGAGAAAGGAGGAGACATGGAGAGCTTCACTGTCTAAATAGACTTTCCACACTGACACAACTGTTACGCACTTGCCTGGACAATCAGACCACAAGTTTCCTTGTTCCAGAGGAAAGGCACCTTCTCCTACTTCTCAAAAAGATCTTTTGGCATTTGCAATGGTTCACTTTTCACAAAATATCTTGTTTCCAAGTATTTTTTGAAGGAATATATCTTAGGTTGGACTCTCTCCACATTTCTATTTGTGGAGTAAGACTAGGATGTCTTTGAATGCAAGACACCATGTAGGCTTTTCCTGGCAGTTTTCAGTTTATTTTCATAATTATTCTCCACCCTTTGCTAGGAATGGTCAGCTTTGATGGCAAAAGATAAGTTTATGCTCTGTTATTTCTCTGTCTTTTTTTTTTTTTGCTCTGAGACATAGGCTATTATATACTAGATGTTCTCTCATAAGACTGAGTTTATAATCAGCAGCTCTTTTCATTCAGGTGGTAAGCAATCATGACATGGTACCCAGAGAAATTCTTAAAAAACAAAAATATAAGTTTGACTTTAATTATTGACACCACAGTTGGTGGTACATGATGTTCCTGTGCCGTGAGGCATTCTTAACACCTAATAGTTGTGCCATTAATTGTTGGTTAATTGAAACATGAGGCTTGAGCCTATTCTAGTGGTAGATATTCCATCTTTAAGGAGAAAGGCTGAGCACCTCACTGAATTGGGAAACCTCATAGAATGATAGAAGCATAGAATTACTGAGGTTGGAAAAGTCCTCCAAGATCATTCAGTCCAACTCTTCACCTACCACTGATATTTCCCCTCTAAACCATGTTCCTTGGTACAACATCTAAACGTTTCCTGAATATCTCTGTATACCATTAAGCCTGTGAGCTAGTTCCAGTCACTTGACATTTCTACTTCCACTCCCACAGGTGGAATACCTTTACAAAGAAAAGTGTGGGACCGTCTTGTGGCAGCTGTATTGAATGCTAATATTTACACTTGAAAAAAGTCTTCTGGCTTTGCCAGTGGCAGCTTTGGACTTAGCAAAGGTGCATAAACATTTCTGAGTGGAGAATTTTTTCCACCAGTGGCTGATGATGCTGAGCGTTTATCAGGCAAACAGAATGTAACTGATGTTCATTAAGAATAAAGTATTTATTGTAGATACATTTGGACATTTTTGTTCCAAATACCGTTCATCATCACTGAATATTCCATTTGTGGTTTGTTCCTGATAAAAGTGGAATAAATTCTATTCATCCAAAAAGCACACATGTTCTTCAGGTGCAAAAAAGTAGAATATTTTGGGTGGCAAAATGAAAAAAAATATTTCCGTTTTCCTGGAGATGGCTTCATAGTTGACGTATGGAAAATAAAACTGTTCTGGTACACAGAGTCATAGAATCATATCTTGAAGTTAGACTCTCTTTAGAGTTGCTTCATATGAAAACTAGGAGTGATATCTATCTATATTTCCTAGGCTGTAATTGATACTGTCTAGAGATTTATTTGAGGGCCTGATGTGGAAGGCACCATGTGACTGTGATGCACTGTTTCATAACTGTGATTCTGACAGTAGAATGCTAATCTGAAATTGTGCCTTGGAATTACTACTGCTGCTTCTCCTTTCTACCCCTCCTCAACAAAATACACAGAAATCAGATGCTTCTCTTTCCCATCTCGCACAGTCTCCATTCCACTGAGGCAGAAAATAGCCTAAAATGCTTCTGAAATTGTATTTACTGGGGGATTTCCAAGTGTACCACACACATCAAATCTGTCCCTTGTCTGGAATGGTGCAGTAAGCACTTAATTTCTGCAAATTAATCCTGTTTGAGGATGACTGTCCCCTGTCTTTTTTTTTTCTTTCTTTCTTTCTTTCTTTCTTTTTCTTTTTTTTTCTTCCGCTCACAATATTCACTGTAATTATGTGTACTCCATTTTTTTTTTTTATCAACTTTCTAAGTCAGCTTGAAACACTCCTTGGTCCAGAAGGAGCTCTTTTACACATGAAATTATGTATTTTTGTCTGTGCTTTGCCACAGAGGTAATCCCTAGTAAGCACACTGTAGAGACTATGCTATGCAAAACCTCTCTCTTAATGATGACATTTGGAAAACCTGTTTTTCTCTTCCATTGCAGGTAGCTGCATTCACCGTGGACTGCTGAATGTTAGCCAGCCCTATGTTGTAAAGCTGAACTGGAGAGGATTTTCCTACAAGTACGGTTCCTGGGGCAGAGATTATTCTCCCTCCAACCCTGAGGAAGAAATCTATTGGGTTGCACCACTGGAAACAGCTGGGAGATATTTTGAATATTTTAGAATTTATAGTTCCTTTGATGATTTGCTGCTGTTTAAACCAAAGTATGAAAGAAGACTGACATATGGGGAAGGAAGTGGTGCTGCTCTTTACAATAATTTTTTCTACTATCATGTTTATGCTTCATCAAATATAGCCAAGTATGATATAAATACAAACAATGTGGTTTTGCGTAAGGCCCTTCCCTCTGCTGCTGTTAGTAACCGTTTCTCATATGCAGGTGTATCATGGCAAGACATAGATTTTGCTGTGGATGAAAGTGGGTTGTGGGTAATATATTCAACAGAAAATAGCATGGGCAACATTGTGATTAGCAAACTCAATGAGACCACACTTGATGTGCTAAATACTTGGCAGACAAGACAGTACAAGCCATCTGTTTCCAATGCTTTCATGTTATGTGGCATTCTGTATGCCACAAGGACATTGAACACTAGGAAAGAGGAAATCTTCTACATGTATGACACAAGTACTGGTGAAGAAGGTCGTGTTAGTATCATCATGGATAAAAAGTTAGACACAATCCAGAGTCTTTCTTATAACCCCACAGATCAGAGACTATATGTTTACAATGATGGTTACCTTCTAAGATACGACACGACCTTTCAACCTTAGTATCTCAGTGACACAAGTTTCTTTCCACAAAACTGGCAGCAGCTGAAATAAGAGATCTGATATGCTTTTAGACAATGATATCAACACTACAGGGTTTGTCTAGTCTGAGGTACTGTGTTTCTGGGTGTTACATATATTGCTTCATTTACTCTCATTTAAAGAATTGATCACCCTGATCAGTTGTATTAATGGCATAATGCTTGGTAGTACTGGGTTCTTCAGGTTTTGATTGGTGATTATTGGTGCTTGGTGCTTTACAATTGTCCTGCCTATGAGGGCAGATTTACAGTGTAGCTTTAGTACATTTTGCTCATGGAAATTGATGGGCATAGGCTATTTGCTGACTGAGAAGCTAATTAACTGCTGATGGGCCCTTACGTAACACAGACATGGCACTCAGAAACCAAGAATGAATTTCCACTGAACTTTGTCAGAGTGTATTGAGGCCTCAGCAAATTAATAGAAGCTTTAAAATAGTGTAGGAAGCAGGACTTGATCTGAAGACAGCCACCCATTTCTTGGGTGGATGCAGAAGAAGCTGGGCTCAAGGCTTCGGGAGAGGGAGTAGAGATACACTTTGCTGTTCAAAGTCAAACTGTGGGTAAGGAAGAGAAGGCACTGGGACTGAGACAGCACAGAGTTCACTGTCCTTGCCAGAGCTGATGCAGTGGGGCAGCTGCCACGCCTGTGGCTGCCTCCCAGCAGCTCAATCCCCTCCCAAGCTGCCATAGCACCAAGCAGGCTTCCTGGAATGACTGCGGGGCCAAAACTGCAGCACTGGTTTTGCTGTCCTCTCTTACCCATTTGTTGCCCTTCGCAACTCCTTGTGCAGAGGCCTGGCCTTAGGGATGGTTTTACTGCAGTCTAGCCGTGTTTTGTGCTCAATGTGGCTCCAATTTCCTGGCAGTGCAAGAAACACACTTTTCCTTTCCTTTATACCCCTGTAAGCTGTTTCAAATCCTTCTGTTGACTTTATTGGCCACAGCCCAATTATATATATATATCATGCATTGCCATGGAATGACAGGAGTGTTATTTAATGTGCCTCTATTCAGCAGTTTTGCCATTCTGCAATTGGATTTCTGAGAGCCTTGTTACTGTAGGGTCCAATTCATTCCCTGTGTAATTCTGTCTTACAGCAAGGCAAGTGGTCTTGTGGAAAACAGCAGTCTGGTGTCTGGTCAAACTAGTTGGATATGTATTTGTTTTTTAAATGGCTGGTGTGTAATGGTTTTTGAATGTGTGTACTGTATCAATGTCTTACCTTCATCATGTCAGAAAACAAGCTGAAATACTGAAATTCAGAAGTCTATGATGAAGAAAGCAGTTCATGTCATTCATTTACTTCTGCTACCTTTGCAAACATATCTGTGTCTTCTGATAATCAAAAGTAATACATAAATAACTAGTTTTGTTTTAATTAAAAAATATTTCAAAGAATCTCAGCTGTGCTGTAGTCATGTGAAACTCCTTGTGACAAGTAGACAACTTTGGGGATGCAACAGGAAGCTCAACAAATGAGTATCATTGCACTCACTTGGGCTTAATGTGCTTATAGAGCTACAGCAATAACACCAAGGTGTGAATCAGTATGTCAACAAGTTCATGAGAGGAGTTTTATTTCCCCACGCTGAAATATGTTAGATGGTTAGGGTAGCATTTCTCCAGCAAGCTGAGATGATACTGGAGATGTTGGAAGCTGATGAACTGATGACAAGCTTTCAAGCCAGGTGCTGCTACTTATCAGGTATCAGCATCTGTTTCTTGCAAACCTGTGAAATGAATTTGAAAGCCATGGAGGCGTTGATGCAGTAATCTGAACAGTCAGCACTGGAAAGGCTGCTGTGTGAATAATCCATAGAAGCTCCAGTAAGGTTTTGAGGTTTTGGCTGTAAAAGAAATGAGAAAACACTGCAAATAAATAAATAAATAAATAAATAAAAAATTCCCTCTACATCTCTGTGTGTCATGGAAGGTGAGCAGCATTTAACTTATGATTGAGAAACGCTGGAGGCACAAACCTTGAGGTTCCTCTGCTCACTGCTTATAGAGAGTGAGTTGGTGTTAGCATGAATGTGACTGATTCTGGTAATGAACTGCCATTCATGCAGTCCTTCGTGGGTTGGCTCTTGTGGTCTGGCCTTTTCCTCTTTGGAAAAGCAAGCGTGTCTGGACCAGATGCTTCCATGGTGGTAATGAGAGGGGGGATGTGATAGATGCTTGTCAAGCTCTGTTGTGGTGTGACAAAGACCCAGTGTGACCCAGCACTGGGCTCCAGCTGGAGCTTGGGTGATGTGGCCCAGAGGTGGCAGGATGGTGACAGCTGTCTCCTGTGTACAACACAACATCACTGCAGAGAAGATGAGACAAGACGTGATCAGACGAGATGCTGGTAGCTCAGGACTAGGGGGAAAAGAGAAACATCTCTGCATTTAGAAAACCTTTAATATATTGCACGGAGGGGCTGGCTCAGGGTGAGCAAGGCTGAGATTGTCCTTTGATTTTGTCCTGTCCCAGTTCTTCTCAGGCAGTTGGTGCCAGGATGTAGCAGGCCCTTCCTGGGACTGGGCACTATGGGGACTCCCCATAGGGATGTTAAGGCAGAGCCTAGTGGGCAGAACCCATCCCACAGCCCCAGCCAGCAGGAGGGCACTTCCCTATGGCTGCTCAGGACATGGGTATGTGGGTGGGCCCACTTGGACAGGGCCATGGCCAGGCTGAGCAGGGCTGTGGGGAGCTAGAGCCTGACCCTGCTGTAGCTTCACTGGATCAGGGACAGATGGCCGTGGTGCTGACATGGGAGCTGGGCCTGGGCAGGGCGCAGGCAGCCCTGGGCATGGGCAGGGACAGCCAGGCCTATTAGTAGCCCCATGGCCCTGGCAGGCAGCAGTGCTTCTCTCAACATTTTAAAAGGCTTTACAGAATTGTAGAAATACCACTGTCATTTTAAAAATAGAAAAATAAAGGCACAAAATGACTGTATTCCAGCTCTTGGCCTATTGATTTGGCATCTCCCCATGGAGGTTTTGGGGAATATAAACAATATTGAACGTAAATATTACCTGCCAGAGAGCCTGGAAGAGAGGACATCTGTCTGTGTGGTGGCATGGTGAACTATAGCACAGGGACTTCAGTGTAATTTCGTTGATTAGTGGTTTTCATGCCGCCTGACTCTCGGCCCCTAAGTTAGGGGACAAGGCTGCAGTCTGCGCAACAAGCAAACACACTAAGGGAAAGCACTGCCTTCTGAAAACCATTCAGAGCACTTCAGGAAGAGGGAGTAATACATCTTTTCAGTGCTTCCCTTTGACTTGTCCTTCTGGGCCCTGGGTGAATGTGGTTCAATACTGCTAAAATTGAAGCATGATCTTGAACTGGCCTTTACGCATAACCTTGGGCAGGCTCCACTCTTTGTGCCCGTTGCCACTTCTCTTGTAGATAGTGTCACTCCTGCTTTGTCTGGGAGGTGTTTCCTCCCCTCCTTCCTCCTTTGGCATGTTTCCCAGCACTGTCTGTTGCTATGTTGGTGACTCCATACCATTTCTTAGACATGGCTTTTGCCTGTAGTGACAGAAATTTTGCTCTGATCCTTTTCACCTAGGCTTTCCTGATACCCACTGACCTCATTCCCCTCTGGTCTGTTCAAAGGTAATGACAAATTCATCCTCTTTACCTTTTGAAGTCCTTCTCCCTCACTTTCCCCTGCCGTCAAGCAGGTTAAATACAAACTCCTTTTCCTTTATTCTAGAATTTTCACATCTTTTCCTCCTAGCCACCTTGTTACCTAAGTGCTTCCTGCTTTGCTGCCTATATGATGCCAGTCTCCTTCATTCACTTGTTCTCTAGCCACACACTCTTCCCTTTCTCCCACAGTGACACTTTCCTCTTTAGTGCCCTTTCCAAACAGATCTATCTAGCACCTTGCCTGAGCTCCTCCAAATTTCTCACCAAGGTCGACTTCTGTGAAGCTCCCGATCAACTGCCAGCTAATTACAGCTAACTTGTTGCCTTCAGTAGGAGACTAGAATTTATTTGCATCATGTATTCAATTAGCTGGCACATGGGAGTGTAAATTTGGCACATACAAACTCTCTTATTATTCATTCCCGTATGTCACTCCCTCACTTTCTGTTATATCTTGTCTTAAGTAGAGATTGTATGTTCCTTGAGGAAAATACCTACATTTTAACATGAGGTGGTACAATGCCAAACACAATGGGCTGCTACCTTCCTTCTCTCTCCTAGGCACTTCTGAGCAACAAACAATAAACAGCAGCAATATCTGGCCAGGGATTGTTGCATGCATCTGTGTTTTTGTCTGAATTTTCATGCATGCTGCTACGTGTGGTGCATATAAATTGGCTTTGAAAAGTAGGCAAACAATATGCTTGCTGACAACTGTGTAAACATTCTGCTGGAAACAGTATTTCAGTAGCTATCTGCAGATAATATGGCTACAAAGATTCCCTAAATTTGTATATTGTGGGATAAGATTGCTTTTTCTCTGGTAAATATTAGATTGCTTTCCTTTCCGTCTTTAGATTTTTGTGTCTGCATGATAGTTGCTCCCTGAGAGCTGAAGACCAACAGCATAAGTGTGCTGACCCTGCAGCCATGATCTTTTTAGTACTCCCAAACAACTTGTGATGTTGAAGGACCAGAACTTCTGCTTCTTATAGGGCAAAGTGCTTGTTTGTAGTCAAGCAGAGTTTGGGGAGATCAGAACTAAAGAATCACAACATTACATTTTCTAAAAGTGAGTGCGTGTGAGGCCAAATACGTGTGTCTAGCAGGAATCCTGCCTTCCCCTCTGTTTGCTGGGTTGCTGCCAGTTTGCAAGCTGTTAACCACGTACAGGGAAGCAAAGCTGTATGGACAACTGTT
Organism: Pavo muticus; assembly: GCA_016647715.1. Taxonomy (NCBI): domain Eukaryota; kingdom Metazoa; phylum Chordata; class Aves; order Galliformes; family Phasianidae; genus Pavo; species Pavo muticus. The sequence goes on from JACDJE010000156.1 coordinate 2,044,922, forward strand.
CTTGTGAGTCTTCAGGGAATGGCTCCTGCCACTGGCCTACATTCTACAGGCCAGTTGGACTGTACTTGGCATTGTGCCATGGGTGAGGGCAAAGCTGGCTTTAAACCATTGCTCTTCCTCAGCAGTGAGGCTGGAAAGTGGTCAGCAGCACAGCAGCTCCCAGACTTCTTTATATCTTCTGCCTGCTGCACGTGATTCCTAGGGAACGGTGGGATCCAGTTATATCCCACCGACATCCCTGACTTCAGTAAACATACTATGCTAGAGAAGGAAAGAGATGGACAATGCTACTATGTGGCTATTGGATCCACTGATGACAGGGGGTGTCTCCTCAACAAGAATACAAGTACAAAACTTTGGCTGGAGCTGCGCAGAAGAGTGGAAAAATCCTAGACAGAGATCCCAGAAGATGTCTTTGTCCACCCTTCTGCTTGAAGGCAGCATGACATACGTCTGAGCTGCCCCTGACAGCTGTTTGTGTAATCTGTTCTTTAAAACCTCAGATGCTGGAGATGTGACAGTCTCCCTAGGTGGCCTCTTTGAGCACTTAACTACCCTCAAAACTAGAAAATCTTTCATAAACCTTATCTGCTGCAAATCAAGCAGATTTTAAAGATAAGCATGACTGCTGCTCAGACCATAGGCTCAGCTGCCTCAGCATCCTGTGTATTGGAGCAGGACAAAGATGCAGTGACAATCTTTTACATGACTTTATTAACCTGGACCTTGGAAATGTTTTTCTTAGTCTGTCTGCAATGGATTCAAAGACACACTTAACTCTTATCTGCATAAGAACCATTCACATATAAGAAAATGCTTTTCACATATGGACAATGTTTTCTCATTTCCAGATCATATAACAGAATAATAGAATGGCTTAGGTTGAAAAAAAAACTAAAATATCCTTGAGCTCTAAGGAATCAAGAAATGGAGAAACAAAAAGGAGGCTAAAGCTGTAGCCCAAGCAGAACATGGAGAATTCCAAAGTCTACTTGCTGTACCTAATGTTCATGAGTGGTATGTACGGAACAGGCTTAAGCTGTATCCATTACAGCAGAAAGACCTGGGATTCCCTTTTCATCAGAGAGGCTCAGCAGAAGTAGGTAGCCATTCTCTTTTAGGCCCTAGAGACATTGCATTCCTGCCTGTATAGTCATGCAGTTTTTGGGGGAGAGGTGGAGAATTTGAAGCCAAGCCCTGCACCCAGCTCCTGTGTTATTCCCTTCTGGTACTGTTGTAGGAGTGGAGGGCTATGTAGATTTGTACAGAATTTGGCTGTGGCCACAACTGACTAGGAGATTTCAGCCTTTGGCATTTCTTTCTGGCTGTCTCAGTGTGACAGTTGTTCTGCATCTTCCTTTTAGAAGCTCAGGTCTCCCTGTATTGCATGGGAAATCAAGCATATGTCTGTGCCTTGTGGTGCAGCTCCTTATAATGGCACTTGAGTGCTGGCCCTAAGTAGAGAAGATGTAAAGCTGCCAGTGCCTCTTGGACCAAAGGCAGAGATCTCTCCGCTCTCTTTCATTTGGCAGAATAGACAGGTTTTTGAAGGTAAAAAACTGGATAGTACTTTTAGCATGCTGCTAAAATGAGCACTTGGACAGCAGGCTATGTTAATGTGACTATTCATTTTCTGAGCCTTTCCTCTGTGCTGGCCACTCTGCAACCAGGGATGGGAATACCTTTCATGGCTCTACCCAGTGGGCCATAGCCTTGATAACCTGCAGGGTTCCTGGCTAATTTTATATGCATCTGTATGACTAAAGATTTATCTCCTGATATGTAACCAGGACAGGCCAAAGAAAACTCTGGAGAGACAGAGGTGGCATAATTGCCTGTGTGAGGGAAGATCAGCATTAGAAAGATTGACATAATAGAACGCAGATCTTCATGTTTATGTGGGAAGCACATACACAAGCAGCACAAATCATTACCATCTGTATTATGAACAGGCCCCAAAGCATTAACCTGTTCTATTAGTTGCCTGTGCTGGAAATACTGTTTATGTTAGCAAAGCTGAGGTACAAATCCTTCTAATGCATAATGCAGGACATTTTATACATTTGACAGGAAAGCAATTTGAAATGTTTTGAATAGAAACATTCTCTGCTGAATCGTTTTATTGTGATGAAAAATACCCCCAAGAAACAGTGACGTTAAAGACGCTGACTCTTTGGAACTCAGGAAAGTTTGGAGAGATCAAATGCACCTTGTTTTAACATTTCCTGTGCCTCCCTTTTAGGTTTGTTTTAAAGGGGGGGTAGATTTGTTTGGCTCTTTGAAATGGAAATAATAATGATTAGCTCTTCATATAGTGCCTTTTATCTGTGGACCTCGGAATCTTTCACTAACAGTAATTTAGCATGGAAACCTCAATGTAAAGAAGAGGAAAATATAATAGCCTTCCTCATATTCAAGATAGATTCTGTGCCTTTATAAAGGGGGAAGAAGAGAAAGTTAGCTGGAAGTTGTGAAAGATCTTCTTATCTGCAGAGCTTTTCTTTTATATCTCCCCCTTCCTTGAGAAGTCTACTGGGGTCTTTTCCCTTCCAGCAACATGACTCCCTTAGAAACTTTGGGGTGAATTCTGTGTAGCTTCACGCTGCGCCCTGTCACACAGGATAGGAACTGGAATGGGAGTTGGTAGTGCTTCTGGCACCATCAGCTCCTGCAGGGATTTCTTAGTGCAAATCTTTGGGAACCGGATTATGTTTTGGAAGCGATTCTTTCATGTCTTCTTATCAAGGGCCTCGGGCTTTAACTGTGTGTCTGTTCTCTGTGGGAGATAGGAAGTATTTTCTCTTTCCCTTAGCTCATACTAATTTCTGCTTTTTCCTTTGTAATTCCAGCAAGAGAAGAGGCCCAGGGAGATTCAGAGGTGTCTCTGCAGGCACGGAATCAAGCTCAGGAAGGATGGTAATTATTTTTTTGTTGTTCTGATCTTCTAGCCCGATGTCCAGAATGTGAGACAATGTTCACAGCATAAGAATCTGGAGACAAAAAAAAGGATCTTCTGTTGCTTTTTAGTTTTATCCATTGTTACCTCTTCCTTTTTCCACATGGAGAAGCATGAGCAGAGAATTTCTTTCTGTTGCAAAGCAGCTTTCCTACGAGCATTTTAATATAGTTAGATTTGGAAATCAATGGCTTTTTAAGTGCACGTATTCACCTCCTGGGGATGGAAATGTGTATTCATAAGCAGATTACAAAAATGCATTTTTGCAACCCTCCAAAAACAACCTAGCTTTATCTAGATTGGAAGGGAAATAGAGCTGAGCACAAATGGCACAAACTGACTATGGCCCACATCAGTGAGAACTTCCTCATCTCTTTCATATCTGTGTAGTGAAAAAATACTCAGGGAGAGGTTCAGAGCAGAGCAAGGGATGAAGTAAGCACTGTGTAGTTGGTCAGCAGTCCATCTTGGTTCCATATCCTTTGTTATTTAGTATTATAGGTCTTTTAGTGCTTAGCTTCAGCTTCCAGCACTGGAATTTCTGACTCAGAAGCAGGTCATGGATATACCTTTTCATAGCCTGGGAAACCATGTGATATGTGAAATGAATCTGGAAAATATGAGGTAGAAATTTTTCCACTGCCAGCCTACAGTGGGGTATTGGATAGGATGTCCTAAACTGTGTGTCCAAGATAGTCTGAAAAGTGATATTAACGCCAAAAAAGCGAAAGCTGTAAATATAGGGATGTTACAAATCAGAAAGAAGCTCTTGAATGGTTTGACTTTGGGACTGAACAAATAACTAGGACAGGGGCAGACGGCAGGGTTTCTGGACTCAGTCTTCAAGAGAAATAATGCTCAACCAAAGTTCTCTGGCACTTAAATACTTTATCAAGTAAGCTTTTAACACATTTTTCCTTTAAATAACTAGTGTATGTTTACAGCTTGTAAAATAAGTTTGTGAAGTACTTTTGGCAAGAAGTGTGGTATATCCCTAAATCACACAAGTTTATTTCATATGTTGAAAAACGCCATTAAACAAACCATGCACCAAACGGAGTTTAGTGGTAGCATCTCTGGAATGTTCCCTTCCAAGCCAATTGTACTTAGAATAGTACAATTATTAAGGTTGGAAAAGAGTACTAGGATCATGTAATCCAACTGTCAGCCCATCACTACTGTGCCCACTAACCATGTCCCTCAGTGCCACACCTGTATGGTTCACCTCCAGGAATGGAGACTCCATGACCTCTCTGGGCAACCTGTTCCAATGTATTACCATTCTTTCTGAGAAGAAATTTTTCCTAATATCCAACCTGATACTTGATGTCTCTTGTTGAGAGATTATTTTGTGAGTAGTCTACAACAGGATGAAAACTCTCCTCCATTACTGCACATTGTAAAACCTCCTATTTGAGGGAACAAAACACAAGAGAGGCATTACTATAGGTACTAGTAACTGCACTCACTGTGGAAACAGGTTGCTCCAAAGAGCACTGCTTGATTTTAGACACTGCAGGCATGATCAGCAGAAAAGTGGTTAATGTGCTGAGAGCTGGAAAAGAGATGATGGTTAAATGGAGCAAAAATTGCCACTTTGTACCTGACTCTTCACAATCCTGCCTTCATTTGCAGCTGTATTGTGTCATCAAACCATGTGCAATCCATGGGGTTTCAGCTGCACGACTCCCATTAACTTTAATCAGAGTCAGGAGAATAAACTGCTGAGCAAAGCACTCTGAAAATGTACCCCTCCATTCTAAACAATTATATGACTCTACTTTGTGCAGTGGGGTATCTCTCGGAGGCAGAGCTGAATGCTCTACCATTTCAATACCTGCTCTTTGTGCATAATGATATCAGCATGATTTGGAGCCTGCTGCATACTACCGTTGACCACAGATTTCACTACACAAATGACCAAACAATTGACTTCAGCATTTCTGTACATGAAACAGATACAATAATTCCAGGGAGATAGCAGGCATGTTCTGTGCATGCATTTGAGGTTGTACGGGATGGAAAGACTGTTTAGGAAAATTCAGTGTTGCTGTCCTTTAACAAATGTTGTTGCCAGGATACCATCAAGTCATATAAGATAACTGTGGCTGTGGCAGCTCTAGTGTTAAAGAGATATAAGAGCAATCAGAACAAGTACCACACATTTCAGGCAGGAGCAGAGGTCCAGGTGCAAGGTGACATATCCCTGCTGCCATATTTACATGGACTATGACAATCACACAGACCTCAGGATGCAAACAGGCCTGCAGAAGTCAGAGCCTGTGAGTTACTGAAAATCCTCATCCCTCAATGTCACTGGCCGAGAGATACGGCTGCCCAGACACCCCGATAGGCAGCGAGCACATAGAGCTGGCATCTAGCCCTCTTGCTGCATATGTGCTTCCTGGCTTTTATGCCCAGGCTCAATTGTTCTGAGTAAATAATCGCTCTCGTTTACAAATCTGCATTCTGAATAATTTCTTCGGCATTCAAACACGCCCCAACCTTTTACATGACCCTCGAAGTGCAGATAAAACCACCGAGATTTCCTGTGGGAACTTTAAAAAAACAATAACCGCAAACTCTTCTGAAAGACGGATAAAAATGTGGGGAAAGTTTCATTAGCAACAAACTCCAGCCCTTTTAGTTGCACCAGCAGCCATATTTTTTGTTCGGCGGGACGGTTTTTGCACAGATGTCAAGTTTTGCTACTTGAGGAATGTGAAAATGAGAACAGAGTTTTCAATGCATTTGGATCAGTAGGCATAATCAGGTCTCAAGCCTACCCTTCCTTATCCAGATAAACAGTAATTCTTTACAATGATTTCTGAAGTGTACCATGTTCCCATTTACTTAGACACGCAGTGCATATAGTGGGAACCATTGAAAAGCGTTGTCCTGCATTATCTGAGGGATTTTGAAGGAAATGAAGCAAATCTGCTTTACAATACATTGTTCCTGCAAGGAAGGATCTCACAGAATCTAATCTTTTTTTTTCATTCATTTTGTAGTGTAGCCTGCACAACATAGGCAGCTCTTCAGCATCATTTGTATGATAATAGCATTATTTTGTCCCAAATATGGTGCACATCTCAAGGACCTCCGCAGTCACATCAGGGGGATTGTTCAGACCAGACAAGGGGGGAGGCAACTGTGGGGGGAACAAGACCCAGCACAGTGAAGTGAATTTCAAATATAACCGTTAAATCAGTACATTACCTTTTTCTTCTTCCATCGAAAAGCCTTTTCAGCAAGAAGGACATTTTGCTTCCCATGGAATTTCTGCCGGATGAGAAAAAAATGAGCTTTTCCAAGAGACTTAGTCTCCTGAACGTCACCTGTCTGCCTAATCCTGGATGGCAATAGAGTGTTGGGTGGGCAGTAAATGCTTAGATTCAAAACAGAGGTCCTTTTCAGTGTGCATGGGTAATTAAAGATCTGGGAAATTTGTGGTGAAGGAGGATGTCACTTAGACCGTAATGTTGTTTAGGTCCAGAGATATCTGAGATGTGTAAGAGTAGGACTTTGTCATACAGCACTTACAGATGGGTGAGGGTTCCCTATCTGAAAGCCATGATAATTGAGGGCATCTCACGTGGTCCTAATTTCTCCCATGAGAGTGAGTGAACAAATTTATTAATAATTCAATACATCTGTAGGGTTGGAAGAGGTTGGTTCCTCTTGTTCTTTCTCTGTGATTTATTCAGGGAACCTGGGGAAATCAGCCTCCTCATTCAGACACTACATTGGGCAGCCTAAACATGGCAATGTCAACCTCCCAGGTGCCAGTCAGAACGCTGCCTAGGCTTCCAGGAGTGAAACTAAGTGCTGTAATGGGTAGTTTTGTTTTAACACAGCAATTAATTTGGCATGAGTACTTTAATTACAGAACCAAACTCACTTTTCTTTTTTAGGGAAATGTTAGCAAAAAGCTCATGAAGTACGTGATGTGACTGGTTGTGTTTTATTCATGGTTCTCACAGTGTGTTGAGTTTGATGTGAATATTCAAAATTCACATTTGCTAGTGTACAGTAAATCCACATTAATTAGATGGAGCATAATTTTTTTAGTGCAACTTTATCAATCTAGAGACTGTATTAAATCTAAGCTATGGGCACTAGAGTTTGGGAGTGTCTATGAATCCACTTACTCCTTAAGGAAAATACGAAATAGTAAGTGGGCTGGACACCATAGACTATTGTAAGTAGATTAGAATAAAAGCCTAGAGATTGATTGTTGCCCACCAAAATATTTTTAGGACCATTTGACCTACCTTAGGATATTCTGTTTTGCCTCTACTTGGTCCAGTGAAGGTTTCTCTAACCCTTGTATCATATGCATCTCTTCTAGAGTGTCTCAAACAGCCCCAGCTGTTTACACTGTGAGCAAGAGAATCCCTGAATGTGTGGTCCTCAGTCACTGTGGTCAGTGAAACTCAAGTTTTCCTCAGCTGTTCAGATGCATGTGTTATCTCCAGGTTGTCCTCATTATCTCTCTAGACTCCATTGGCTGTATTCAGTTGGCTTCTTGCAAGCCCATTTCATGTGTAGACACCTTGCATCTTGCATATCTTGTAAGTGCCTGATATTTACTGTTGCATTCAGAGGGACTTAAGTTGGATGAAATGAATCTAACCCAATGATTTTTTCCTGATGAGAAAAGAATAATCTACAGAATTTACAGTTTGAGGGCTAAGCCAAAAAATAATGGGGAAAAACATCTAGCTCAACTAACATTGCACTGGATTGTCTTTCCTCCTTTATAGCAGAGGGGCTGGGAATGGAGGTAGAGGAGATGCAGGGACCCAAAAATGATACAATTTGTTCCACACTGACATAACTAAAATGCGTAGTCAACTAAAAGCGCATGTTCCATGTACGGTTGAATCCCCTTATTTTTAAATGAGGTCAATTTTGATATGAAAAAATCATTTTAAAATAAAAAATGCAGAAAAGATTCCTTTTGAAAATGTTGAAATGAAATGCTGTGCCATTTGGAAAGTTTCATTCCTGTTTTTTCAGACGAAATGTCAAATAAATGAAAATCAAATTTACATACTTTCTATCACATGAAAACAACATATTTTATCAAATCTATTATTCACCTACATTTTCAGGATAGCTCTATTTCTGATGTGTGAGCAGACAACTTATATAACGAGCGCAGTGTGAATTCAGCTATAAGAAGAATATGACACTTCATTCTCTATGACTCTTAACACTGTAAAAAGAAGACAGAAAATTCAGCACTGACAATATTTGTGTTAAGAAAGTTGGCTACATAATCATTTTTACTGAATAGATACTGATGTCTATTCAGTAATAATATGAATAGAAACTCAATTTTGACTTCTACGGAAATAATTTTGGACTACGCTTAACTTGAAGTAAAACACAACTTAATATAGAAAAGATAAAGTAAGGCCTAGTCATTCTAGTTTATGTATTTAACATCAGCTTAAATTTCAAGCTGCTTGTAAAGCAATCCTAGAGTAAGAAACTAAGTTTTTATAAGGGTATTCTCTATGTAAGCACTTGGGAATGATTTAGTTGTTTCTGATAAAACTCTGAAAATTCATGTAGCCCACCTATATTTGGTCAGTTGACCAAATATATCCTTTTCAAAGTCTTCACATTTCCATATTTGCTAGTGACTGAAAACTTTTGGTAGGACAGCTTCATCTTACACCCAATATTTCAAGTTTAGATTAGACTCAAGTATCAGCAAGCAGGACTCTATTCTAATAGTCTAATGGCATTGTTTGCTGCCAGCTGGTGAGAGTTAGGGTCAGAAAGACTATAGACCACTATATTGTATATGTTCCTGTAAGAGCAGCTGAGTGATCCATGATTCATGTAGTCCCTTTTTCTCCTTGCCCTAAAAGGGGAAAAAAATCCACCAAAAAGCAACAGTCCCCAAACAGAGAAGTGTTTTTATGAGAATTTTATGAAATTTGCTTTAGTGGATCATTAAAAGCTTTGCCTGGTGCAGGTAAATTGTTTGTATCATGGGATGATACTGACAAGAGGAGAAAAAAAACTGAAATGAAAGTTTCTGGTGATGTGCACACCATTTTCTTCATTTTAGTCTAGGCAAAGTTTAGGCAGGCAGGAACCTGTATGTAGAACCCAGAAATTAGCCTTTTGCTTTTGGCAGTGCTGCCTTAACTTATAGTACAGCAGGGCTTAGGTTCTGAGCCCTTCCTTCTAAGGCAGTCCTGCAGCCAAATAGGTCAGACTTTCTGAGCAGTAATTCTACATGTCTAGAGACTCAGATGGAGTGAATCCTCACCCCTTTCTCAGCAGCTGGTCTCACCACATGCACAGTGTTTCTGTGCTGCACATGCTCATGGTACCCATGGCCTGCAGCATACTTGAGACACCCCTAATTTCCAGAGTGAATTTTCTATGTGACTTTGGTCAAGTCACATTTTAGTTTCCTCATCTGTAGGCTAGGGATTATATTGCTGGAGTGAATGGAGGCTAAAATCACTGATGTTTGTAATTTGTGTTGATATTCTTCGAAGGGAGGCAGGCACAATGGAAGTGCAAATAAATTGTTGTGACTGTTTAGTATTTCAGTAAATGGAAAAGCACTCTTCAAAGCAGAGTTCAGAGCAAGTACAATAGAGTGGAAAATTACATGTGCAGAGCTAAGAAAGACAACAGAAAGGCATGAGGAAGAAATTTTATTGCAGTTGTTCTAGTAATCAATGAGATATATGCATTTATTTTCCAGTATGCATTATAATATTAGCAATGAGTCTCTCAAGGACAATACAAGATTTGGGCAGGATAAGCAAATGCCTTGCACATGGATTATGGAACTTGTCATGATTGTCTCAGGTCTGACCAACTCAGGGGTGTAGGCATGGAACTCATTGTCGCTTTGGTGGGGAGGAACTGCCCAGGTAACTTGTCCTGAGAATGAGTTATAAGAACTATTTCCTTGTGGGCAGGTTATTCACATTGGTTGTTATTGTTTCTTCTCTTCTAAAAATGAGATCATTATAGATCATTTCCTAACTGGGATGAGAAAGGTGAAAGGGCACTGTGAATAAGACCTCCACGTAAACGCCAAGAGCTTTGGGTGTGGAAATGGCCATTTGGCGGCTTACAGGAAATTAGATCTTTGTAATTTGGTTTCTGCAGAAACAGTTATCACCACATCACCATTGTCACCAAAATGCTCAGCCCTGTTAGTCACATCAGCAAAGATGTCAGGGCAGAGTGAATGTGTACAATTCCTACAGGCATGACCCCTTAAACTTAGCACTGTTACATGCTGTGAACTGAAGTCCTTGTCATGTTCTTACTTACACTATGTCATTTCTGTCCCTGAGCAAGTCTCCTACATTCCCAGATTGTCACTCTCACACTTTTTATAATCCCCTTACAGAGAGAGATGTCATTGAACCAAACCCCAGATGAAGACTATCCTCCATTCCAGGAGATGGATATCGAGTGTAAACGACATGAACTTAGAGGTTGCAGGCAGTCTGTATAACCAGCAAGATCCCCTTCCTGAGTTGAAATGTTCCTGAAATTAGGTTTGCCAGGTGTGTTGCCTAGAAGCAATAACTAAAAGCTTAAATCTCTCCAGTCTAAAATGCACACATAAAAGACAATATTCTGAAGTGGGGTAGATTATACCAATTCCAGTGTGGTGGGAAGGTGATGGTATGCAATAGGTCACAACATCCATTACTTTTTAATATCTGTGTATCAAACAAATGACAAAGAGAGAGACCTTGGGAGGAGAAAAGATGTGAAGAGCCAAAGAATGGAAAGGATAAAGAGAATCCCTAGACCCTAAAAGATTCATACCTGAAAGCTGCACGAAGTGGGAGAGGAGTTTAGCTGTCCTGAACAAGGACAGAACTAAAGAGTTATGATAATATGCTACTACTTTATTTAAATAGCCCATTAAATTCTTTTTATTTTGTGGGATCTTTTTCTTGGAAACTGGGGTCCTTTTGACAGCGAAGGAGAGTTAACCCTCCTTAAAAAGCTGACCCTGATACAAAAGGGACTGCTAAGAAAAATTGAAAACAGCCTCTTAACAATGGATGCTTCAGTTATACTGCACAACTGTTGGAAAAGCATGTCTCAGGACTTCCAGAAGGCTGCTGCATAGAGCTGAAAAGCGATTAAGGCTGGCAGATCACTGTATAGTTTTGCACTGCCAGTCTTGAGACTGCCTCAGTAATGGTGTGACTTACTCAATTCAATATAGCCTTGAAAAGGGACCTCTTGAGCTCAGAAATGCTGTTGTGTAGACCACTCATTTGCCTCGAGGGGATTGTCACAACATTTCCATGGCAATTGCTGTTGTAAGCTGAGAAACGTTCAGGAGGCTGCCATAATATAGAGACTGTATAGTAGGTACTGACTTATGTGTGTATGTATGTGTGTGTGTGAGAGGGGGGGAGAGAAAAAATATCTAATGAAAGATCTCTCTGACCTACTAATGTAGCTGAACTAGCGGAGGTGTTTGTCTCAATGCTGTAAAGATCTGTTTTTAGACTCATTTCTGAGCTTCGAGTGGATACATTTGCAGAAATCAGGATTGTTTTTGTGAATTATTTGTCAGCAGAAAAAGAAGGCTAAATGCATGAGATAATGTATTCATAATGCATAATTTGACTATTTTAGAAGCAATTATGCTTTTGAAACCATCAGCATAAGCTTAATGCAGACAAAATGGAGCTCTTAGTAGCCCCCCTGAAGCCCTCTTTCCTTCCTCTGCCACTGAACATCAAACAACCATTTTTTCTCACCTGAATAATTTCTGCAAATCCCAGTATATCGATCATGCTAAAATCTTTCTGTTTCTTCCTAGGCAATGTCACTAATACTGGTCTTCCCAACTCCTTCCCCTTGTTATTTCCCAACTCAGCCCTTATCAGTTCTCATTTCAAAAGCCATCACAGCACTCAGCAACCTCAGGAAGACTTCTGAAAATTTAATGTAGAATAGGTGCAAGATTTCAATTTGGGGCCAAATTTTTGTGCAAGCTTACAGTATACAGCTGTGCAGGCTTAAAAACTTAGTAGTAGCATTACAGAGGTGTTGTAGGACTTCTGTCTGCCAACTGCCTTTAGCTGGAACCACCAACACCTGGTGGCAGTGGAGAGGAGAGAGAGCAGAGACATTGCTGCATCCTGAATACACCAGCCAAGGTCCTTGGGCAAGCAAACAGAGCCTGGTGAACTTGTCACATTATTTCATAGCATTATACAGTAATTAAAGTTAAAAATGACCACTAAGAACATCTAGTCCAACTGTCAACTCATCAACACCATGCCCACTAAACCATGTCCCTGAACATTTGTGGTGTGCAAAGGATATTGTCACCTGTCTGTGTTTTATGGCATGTCACTTGCCTTTTCTTTTAATCTGATGACCTGTTGTATGTTTAGCGAGCATCAAATATAAGGGATGTTTGGTTATTTTTGAGAAACTTCACTGCTTCTTGCTTCTTTTCCCTTCACCATACACAAATGTTACTTACTGCGTCCCACCTGGCTCATTTCAAGTTAAATGCTGTGATATTGAGAGGACAAACTCCAATTCTATCAGTGTTTTTTCCCTTTCTGATGATGGATGGTGATGGGAAGAGAAGACTGGAGGAAGAAGTAAATTTGCAAAGGGTTATTTCAGCTAGAAAAGGAATGATCTGTTTCACATACCTGCAGAACTTACGACTTGGAGTGATGGGCTTAAGTGACGGTAATAGACCAATATGACTGAGATTTGGAAGTTTTTTCTAACTATAAGGACAGTGAAGCATGGAAGAGACTGAATGGAGAAGATGAAGTGTCTTGACCGTTTTTAATGCTGAACAAATACCTATAAAGAATAACACAAGCCTGGTTGGTAGTGCTGTGGTGCTGGGACTAGCCTGAACGACCTCTTGTGATGCTAGAGTTTCTGTTCAGGTTCTGATTATGAATTGTCCTGCCTGATGGCTCAGCTACATGCTATCCCTATTCCAACTTACAGCCATGACTTCAGGAATTTGCCTTGATACTAATTCAGGAATTTCAAAGGTTAATTTTGCCTAGGCTCTTGTTGTGTAGAGTCATGAAGCATCTTTGTTTGTTTTTTTTTTTTTTTCATCAGTTTATACCTTTCAAGATTCTAAACAGTAGCAGCCTGACTAGTTAGGATGCTTTTTACAGTAACCTACCTTAATTTTCTGTATTTCTAATCTTGCACCTTTAATCTATCCCAATTAGCTTTACAATATGGTTTCCCATGGTTTTGTATAATATTTTAGAATTGACCCAAGCAGCCAGATGTGTCGTATAGAGCTCAGACTGTTAACAGAATGTTAACAGTTGAAAAGTATTTCATCTCTCATTGATAACTACAAATAAAATTCTGCAAAAAAGGAGTCCTGAAGTATTGTAAAACCCTTTAGTAAAGCAATATGTTCCTGTTATTTAACCTATCACTGGCAGGTGACCTGTTATCCAGGATCAGAGAGCAGGATAGAATTTCTGCTTCCTCTGCTGACATTTGCAGCAGCTCAACAAAGGGCAGTTCATTTTCTCATTTGCTTTCTCTGCTGTGATTAGAAGAAAATTTTCTCTTATGTAATCCCTCAACCAAAGCAGCTTGGATTCACTTGCTGTTTTGGGGTGTGCTGTCTCCTTTCTGTCACATCCAAACAAACTTCAGAGTCAACAGCTGATTTATTCTTTTTTGTGGCTCAGAAAGAATCCTCCTGGTTGAACTCTGAACCTCGCTGTAACATGCAGAGAATGCTCAGTCAAAATGCCTTTTGATCTTTCTTATTGAAAGATGCAGTGTGACAATCTTGATGATTCTCAGCAGTCCTCCAGAGATCTGTTCTTTTTGTGTTCCTTGTGGGCACTACAGTGACTGTGACCACTGTGACAACATTTTAATATGCTTTCTGTATTCCTCTACATCTTCAGAAAGTTTGCACATTTTTTGTGTGTCTGCCTGTATACAAATGCATATGTATATTTGTTACCAACTGAAATCAAGACAGAATAAGAAATGAAAATCTTGTACGACAAGCCCTGAATTGCCAGTAATGAACAGAGAGTACAAAATCAAATTAAAAAACCGTATGCTAAGAGATAGCATTAGGAACAATTTGACATTTATTGAACAACAGATGGTGATTAAAAGCATAAAACCTTGATTGTCTTGCTAAAAAACAAGCCTCATAGTTCTGTCTAAGGAATGTATAACATTTCAAACAAAATACTCTAAGCATCAATGAAATCTCAGGAAGATCAGTCTTGAAGGTATACCTATATGTACTCTTATCAGAAGTGTTGCTAAGATCGTCTTTTAAAAGTATCCCATTTGTAGCTTGACAGTTTCCTGGAAAGGAATCTTCTCCCATGCAGGCCACAGATAGTAAACACTTAACAGAGAGAACATGCACATTAAACTTATTTTTTTTAAGTGAAGGGGGACCTGCCCACTTTCTTTTCCTTCTACTCTGTTCTCTCAGCTTTCAGTGAGTTGTCTGAGGATGCAGCATGCAGTTCTGTCCTTCAGAGTGTGAATTACGGGGGAGTGGGTAGGTCATAGAATCATAGAATCATAGAATCACAAGGTTGGAAAGGACCTACAAGATCATCTAGTCCAGCTGTCCTCCCATAACCCTCAATCACCATGGGGCAAACCTGGGTGTGAAGAGAGACTTGAAAATTATTTAGTACACTGTTCTGTCCTCTTTCTCCTGCACCGCACAATTAGATGATGTTCTCTGCCTGTGATATACTTGATAAAGGTGTTCTCTCTAATCAGTAGCTTTGAGCCACAGATCCCTAAAAGTCTGTATCCTGCCTGCAAAGGAAGTCATGAAACATGATTAAGATAAATCATCTATTGTTTGTCGATCTGTATTTACTTTCTAGTGGGAAGAGGGTGGAGGCGCATCATTCCAGTCAGTGCTCCTACGGAATCATCGCCTTTTTATCTCCAGTCAGTACATCTTACCGGGCTGAATCTGAACTCAGAGACAGTCTATTTGTGGACATAGATTGAGATATGCTGAATTTATATTTAGAGGATCAATTATGAACTGTTTTGCCTCATCCCTTTCCCTTTGTGCTAAACGATTTATTGCATCTTTGTGTGTAACGGTGCCCTCAGGAGTGACATAATGATAATTAGCATAGGATACATTAAGTAATATGTTAGATAGATGCAGCTAAGATACATAGATGCATTTGTCTGAGATAATACATTAGATAGATGTATTGGACAATTCAGCTTGATTGCTTTGTTAATCTAGCTTCCCATCCTTCTCTGCGTGCCCTGTTGTAATGTCATCTACGGGTGAGTCTTGCCTTATTTTCTCTATTCCGAAAGCCATTCTACACACTTCAGACTTGTTGGCTTTCATGTTATCTTTTGCTCAGATCATACTTCTCTGCATCATCTGTTGTCCTCCTTTTTCTCCTTCAGCATTTTTACTTTTCCCTCCTATGTTGGTCCTGCCTGCTGTAGCTACATTTCATTGACCATGCATAAAGAATTTCTAGTCTTCATTCACATATATTTACTCTGCCAAGTCTGATTCACAGATTACATCTGCTATGTCTATGAACAATAGCCAACAACACGGTCCTAAAGACTTCATGATACAAGATATTTCCTGTCAAAAATATTCCCTAAAGCACTCGGAAGACAATGACTGTAAAATCTCAAACCACAGAGCAGATAATATAATCTTAGAAATTATGAAGATTCCTGTGTCTGCATACAGGGGAAGATAAGCATGTGCACTATGTGGTTTGTCCCATCTTCGGATACTTATCATGATGAGATGACTGAACTGCTCTCTGAGGCAATTATACCTTTCTATGATGACTGTTGACTAAATGACTATCTCAGGCTAGAAATTTAGCTAATGGGAAATAGATTATGATCACAAACTGGGAAACAAGACATCTGATTTTCAACTTCTGTGTGCCAGCATCCTTGTGTTTCATCAAAAATATTTACTCTTTTGGTTAGCGTTTTTCAGATTTTGGTTTTTGACCAGAAGGCTATTTTATTTGATTTTTTTTTCATATCACTGCAGGAACTTCATGTCAAGATTTAATGTAAAAAGTAACTTTGAGAATAAGAAGTGATACTACAAAAACGTGACATTTTAACAGCAGAAGAGAACTCTAATGAAAAATCTGACTCAGTAAAAGCACAGATACTCTGACCTTGACTTTAATGGTGCAGAAGATGGCAGAAAAATATTATTTCTAGTTAAGAAAATTGCAGTTAGTATCTACTCATTAAGGAAAGTAAGTACAATTTTGAAGGGGAATACTGAGGACTACAGTAAGAGCAAGGTGAAACTGGAGGGCATAAGCAGAAGTGTTGTTAAAATGAACATCTGAAGAGTCTAGACACTAAATACAAGAACTTCTGGTCTTCTTCAGAAGCTGCAAGATGGCTAGTGAAGCCCTCAAAGGAAGAAAGATAAAATACTTGGAGAAAGATGGAGAGGATGATGTTCTTGTGATTTTCCATGAAAGTATCCAGTATCTTGAAGTCTTCTGTCTTTGGAGATGTTCAAAGTGCTGAACAACTTGAGCAAAGCTGAGACTACTTTGAGCAGATTGTAAAACCAAATGACCTCAGAGGTGCCTTCCAACCTCAGCTACTCTATTACTTGCTGATTATTTTTGAACTTCAGTCATGGAAACATGGGAATTTTTCTTTATGTTGGACATCAACGAATAGCATAATTCCTTTTCACTGCTGCTGAGTACACAAAGCTTTTCTGCTATTATCATGTAAAATTTTGTATTGAAGACATAAGCTGAGAAAATGTTTTTCTTAAGCACAGGCTTATTATTATTGCATTGGAAGAAAGCAGTAAAAGAAAGAAGATAGCACGAAAAAAAAAGGAAAACTGTTTATTTTGCTGATACTCGCAATAGGTAATGACAATATCGGCAGTAAGAGTCTATTAAACTACTTTAAATTAGTCTGATCTACTTCAAAAAGACACTCATTATCAGTTAATTCATTAAGGGTATTTGTTGAGGTTTAAGACATACAAAACAAAAATACCTCATTTGCAAGTGATTAATACAGAATTACTTAAGCAATACAGCTTCACAAAAGAAATACTTATATCTGAATTCCTTTTAATCTACTTGAAAAGGATGCTTAGATCTTTAATCATCAGATACATTAGATATGTTTTGTTAATTAACTATCAATCAATATCCCAGTTCAATGTCTACACTGCTCAAGAGAAGGACAAACCATTGAGATGGGAGTTTTTTCATTAAACATTCTTCCTTATTTCTTTTCTGCAGCTGCCATTGAGGGCATTAGCCAATTCTATTGTTCAATAATTCAAGGGAGAATTACTGTGTTTATTTATTTATTTATTTATTTTGTGTGGTAAGTAAAGCTCCCAGAAGATTTGGTTGTGTATTCCTGTGCAGTTGAAACATGTGCTGAGTGCTGAGTTGAGTAGTTTGGATTTTTGTTATGGTGTTTTTTTTTTTTTTAATTTAATTAAATATACCTTTTGTGTTCAAGATTTCAAAAGTAAGTGCATTTAAAAACTGCCACAAAAGGCATCATTGCGTATAATCTCTGATTTCAAGCCTGGACTTGACTGGACTGTGCTGACAGTGTAGATCTAATGGTTTTGTAGACACAATCCCTGTCCAATTCTGTTACGTTCCTGTGTTTAAATGGCCCACTAGGTTCTCAGGTTGTGTAAGATGGAAACGGTCAGCACCTGCTAAAGACAGATTTTATTATTTATTAATCTTCTGTCATGTTTTGAAACAAGAGAGAAGGAGGAGGAACTGCCTGGGCTGAAGATCCATGTCCATTTTCCCGCTCAGGAATAAAAATGGGTTTTTAGATAGAAAGTGGACCAGATTGTTTTCTTACGAAACATTCCAAATGATTCACATCTAAAGCAGAAATGTCTACATGTCTAAAGCCAGGGGTAATGATTGTTTTAATGTCTGAAATAAAAAACAATAAAAAAATGGGGTTAATAATGAAATGCTGACACAACTTTATCTATAGCACTTCTAGCAGAGCAGTTATAATATGAAAAAGTAAGGTTCAATAAAATGCAAGGCAGAAACAGCAAATTATATTAGATGTGACATATTAGCCATAAGGCCTTTTCTAAACTACAGTGAAAAAATTAGGACAAGGGTATGGTAGTATATTTCTCCCCACAGCATGAGAAAGGCCTAACCCTCAGAGCAATCCCTCTAAACTTGTATTCTATTTCTAGCATGTGTTTTATTAACTTTTATTTTTGTTTTGCAGGCTAGACACACAGCACCAACCTTAATGTCAAATTAGATAATGAAAAGCAATAGTCATCTTAAGAGAAATCATTCAAATAACTGTCATGTTGCATTATAGTTTTTGCTGCTAGCAAAAGCCTTAATTAAGTCTGCAGAATGGTTTCTTTTCTCATCCTCTGATTTCTGATGCTCTGAACTTCCTAAGCAATATTTCTGTTAGAGCTGTATCTTTATGTTCTTCTGGAAATCATCTGATATATAGAATAGAGAAGTATCTTAAAAAAAGAAGTAGAAGGGGAGAGTTTCACATAAAAGTCTATCATTTATCATGTTGTAGGAAAAAAGTAAAAGCTAGAACTTCAAATGTTGCCTGCTTTATTCTGGAATGATCAGCATAAGCCTAATGACTGCTGCTGATGTATACTGATAAACAAACTGAAACAACAGCGAATGACATATTAGTATGATAATCTGGAACTATGCTACAGAACAGATCCTGTCCCCCTCATGCAGCAATGCAACCAACTGCGAGAAATCTCTGGTTGGAAAAGAACCAGGCTGACCCCCAAAACAATTTTCCTACAGGAAAGGGTGTTGCAGGATCATTGCTGCTTTGAGCAATTTCTGACTTAAGCAGCAGTTCCCACCAGGGAATTTAATTATGCCAAGGGCTGAAATGATAACTACAAGGACCAGAAAATGCAAGGGAAATTGAGCTGTCCTTGGGTTCTGAATCAAGCAGAGCACAGCCAGACCTGAAGGAATGGGTCTAATGAAGGCATGCATAATAAGTTGCAATTAATACCACTGAAAGAACCATTGCTGTGATAGACATTATCTACTGTAATTCCATTATTAGAACGAGCAAGCTGAATGTGTTTGTACAGCCTACAACCCCCCACCTACTTTCCTTAACCTTAAGAGGATCAAAGTCCAGCTGGAGGCATGCAGCTGAAGGATCTACCACAGCTCTTCTCAAAGGCACTTGAGGTCTGTCTGCAGCATCAGACTCTGCCCTACTTGATGCACTTTGCTTCTTGCCATGGCCTGCTCTCAGCACTCGTGAGCCAGAGTCTTTCAGGTTGCACCTAAATTGGAAGAGGTGGCTGAGGAGCTCATCTGTTGCACTGCAGAAGGGCATTCAGTCTACTGGACCAGAATAGAGCTATTACGAAGTGAAATCCTTAAAAATGTGTTTACAGGGATGTCAGCACCTCTGCACAAACTGCTAAGATTTGCAGATAAGTTTCTAGTGGTCCAAACTGCCTGCCAACACAGATGGAAAGACCCTCAGGCCTCAGTCACAAGCTTTGTCTATGGGGGAACCACATTCTCCTCTGTCTGGCTGTTCAGGTTTAACCCAGAAGGCAGCTCAGCACTACTCTCCACCACAGTAGGATGGGGAAAGGTAGAAGTGTGAGAAATTGTGAGTTGAGATAAAGACAGTTTAATAGGGAAAGTGAAAGCTGTGTGCACAAATAAAGAATAACATGGAATTCATTCACTGCTTCCCATTGGCAGGCAGGTGTTCAGCCATTTCCAGGAAAACAAACTTAACTTACATAGCAGTTTCTGGAAAGATAAATTTCATCCCCCTGCGTATGTCCCTCCCCCCATCCTCAGCCCTCTTTCCTCCAGCTTTTATTGTTGAGCATGACTCCATATAATATGGAATAATCCCTTTGTCCATTTTAGGTCAGCTGCCCTGGCTGTGTCCCTCCCTTCTCCTTGTGCACCCCCAGCCCATCACTGGCAGAGTAGCATGAGAAGCTGAAGAGCCTCTGACTCTGTAAAAGCCCTGCTCAGCAACAACTAAACAACCAATACATTGGTTATTGACTCTATTTTAATCATAAATCCAAAACACAGCACCATGCCAGCTACTGTAAAGCTATCCCAGCCAACAGTATCCCAGTATGACACTGGTACTTATGTAATGTGGGTGCAAAATGCGTCTAGATCAGAATATCTGACTATCACATGTTGCTATTTATGCAAAAACCTTTAGAAATAAAAATACTTCTGATACAGCAAGTAGTGGTGAGCCAAGCTCCTTTTTTCCATTGAGTCTCTAGACTGAGTTTCCCTTGACTGTGTTAATTTGCTAAATTCATTCAGGTTGTTGGAGCCAACAGAATCACAGAACATCCTGAGTTGGAAAGGACCCACAAGGATCATAGAATCATAGAATAGCTTGGGTTGGAAGGGACTTTAAAGCCCTTCCAGTTCTAACCCTTTGCAGTGAGCAGGGTTGCCACTCACCAGATCAGGCTGCCCAGGATCCCATACAACCTGGACTTGCTGTTTGTTAGGTCCTGACTATGAAGCCATGCATTGCATGACTCTAGATTATTTCAAAGGTATGATATTCTAATATTGCCTTCATACTTGACCTAAATTCCTCTTTGGTAAAATTGAAACAGTAAAACTGTACTTCCCCTGTACTTTGTGTGCCAGGTCTAAGTCAGTGGTAGGTGCCCTGTGACATGAGAAAATAAAACCATCAGCCAGTCTGTTTCTTTGGGATTACGTACACCTGGGAAACAGTGTCCCTCTGGTAATACATCCAGTTTGACAGGAAACCTTTGTACGCAAAGAGGACCAGCAAATTGGAAGAGAACAAAGACTTTCCATAGAAAACGTAAAGATGGACAAACAGAGGAGGGAAGGAAAGAAAAGGAAAACAAAATGTTTTTGAGAATTCATTCAATCTTCATTAAATCTTTTGAACTGCATGTTATCAGGTTTTTCCTGCTTTTTGGCCAGCTCCACAAAGTCACAGTGGAGCTGGCAGAAGGAAGGGAGGGTCAGCACATGCTAAAATGCTACAGAGGTATACAGCCCCTAAAAGTACTATCATTTGCTGCATCCAATAAATGCTTTGTTCAGAAAGAACTGTGGCTGACAGTATCTAGTTCTTCAGATTTATGACCTGTTTGCATAGCAAGAACAATCCAGATTTAAACCCTTTTGAGACATACAGGAATGTTTGCAAATCCCTCCCTTCTTCCCTTCTGTGTTTCCTTCCTCTGCTAAATCAAAACCAAAATAATTCCCTTTGCTAGATATATTTTAGTTTTCTCTGACAGCCTAAAGGACTGGGTCACTTATCACTACATACATGCAATACATGACTTGGCCATCTTGATATTTTAGAGCTGTTTAAAAATGTTGGTTTCTGGGATGCAGGTACCGATTTCTAAACTGGAAAGGAGAGAGTAAGGAAAACCAAACTGAAGGAAAGTTTTGTTAAGCAGGGTTGTTTATTTTTTGGGGGGCTGTAGGGGAACACTTGTTTTGTTAGTTTGTTTATAGGTTCTAAAAAATCAAATGGATTAAAATACATCAAAAAACCCCCAGGAACCAGGCTGAAAGTGAACAGGAATTTAATCTTTCTTCATTGCTGTCAACTGAAATTCTTTCCTCCTGATAAATGTAAGTAGATGCTGTTGCTGCTTCTTTATTGATGCTGGCGACCTCAATCCAATAGTACAGAAGAAAGTGGAAGATTAAGATGTATAGTAAAGCAGGACTGCAAGATTATTGCAATAAAATGGAAAAATTGTCAGTCCCATGTTGCCTTAAGATGGAATGTTATGATGCTTTTTTTTTTTTTGTTAGGAAAGGTTAAAACTCTTCCAAGAATATCTTTCTTACTGATAGACTTTCCCTGGAGAAGACCTTGTAGTCATTTCAGTCCTTAGTGACCTGACTGTAAATCTGATAATACCAAAACCCCCAAAATAAACTGACTTGTTTAAGGACCTTCAGCTGTTCAAATTGTGCTTGCTGTGAGTTGCATAAAAGAGGAAATTAGAATCCAGCTAAAAGTCAGAGTCCATGGTTAAAGCAGCATTCCAAAAACATTCAATTAACAGAATGGTGAGAGAGGATGAAGAACAGGATCCATGTGTTCACCAAGAAAGCCAGCTGGAGGTCAATGAGCAATAACATAAGACAACGTCCCAAAGAGAAGGTACTTACATGTCACCCAGGTTATTTGTGCTGGTCATAGGTGCACCTAAGATTTTAGTAAGACCCAGTAAGTATTTCGAACCTGCTCCTTGGAAATTTCAGTTGTAAAATGCTAAAGATAAAAGCAGAATAGAAGGAGGCTGAGGTAATGTGAACACTCAGATTGTCACCTGGACGGAGAGTGGGGTGTGATCACTGCAGCCTGCATTTTCTGGTCAAGGAGTGAAGCAGCCTTTACAGAGACACAGAGTTGGAAATATGCTGCATGCACAGGGAAATCTCTTTATTACCATGGGAGAACTGAAGCAAAGCCCTTTCCCAGCACAGGGTTCTATCACAGAAACCTTACAGTAACATAAGGCTTGGCCATGTTTCACTGCCTATCTTTTGATTTTTTCCACACTCTCTCCTGGGATGATTGTACTGTGAAAAGAACTAGAAAGAGTATCACTCCTGTTCTAGCATCCTTTGATACTGAGTTCAAAATATTTAAGCCAGCAGGGAGATTGCTAAGTGACCCTTCTGAATATGTTTTTATCTAAATCTTTGGTCACATGGGTAGGAAAGGGAAGAAGTCCTGACAACGTTGCATGGCATATGTCTTAAATTTTCTTAGATACAGAGAAAAAAGTGACCAAAGACAATGTTAGTCCAATGGTCTTGTATGTCAAAGCATTTCCAAGATGCCTGCACTCCCTATTTACACCCTGCTATTTGCATGTGAAAAGGCTGTATTTGCAGATGTCAAGATTTCACTGAGGGTCAGGCTGAGCTGAAACCCTGAGTTTCAGACATTTCAGAAGGCCTGGGAAGGCTTGTTTTCACGGCTCTGGTTTGTGTCATTGTTGGAGATAAGAAAGTGAGATGATTCAGTTCAGAAATAAATCCCTACAGGGTTGGTCTGTGCTTTGGTTTTGGCCCCTTCTGTCAGTTGGCATTGTTTGCTTGTCTTATGTGGCCGGGAAAGCTTCAAATGCACACATTTAAAATAGAGCTTTCTGTACCTACATACTTCAAGGTAATTCAGATTGCTCGAGAGCTGTTCTACAGATCTGCTCTGGGGCACTTCTCAGCATGATCAGCCATAGAAAGGGATGGCAGAAGAAAAAATCATGCCAGGAAAGAAAGGAAAGCAAAAGAGAGACATTCTTGGTGTCACAGTGGCTAAAGCAGTTCTGAAGTTGGCTTATACTGGCTCACCCAAAACAGGAAAAATACTTCCTTAAGCATAGTTCTTTCTGAGCCATTGGGGATGCAGTGGCAGGTGGAGTTCTGTGTCCCTTCCAGTGGGTAGCCACGATCACACTGCCTGCACAGACATGCCTACCATAAACTCTTCACTGCAACAACTCATTTGTGGCCAGCAGGCATCATCAGAAATGGGGTGGTAGGGCTGGAGCATCAGAGTGCTACTGAGAAACGGTATTTTCCTATCCAGCAGCGAGGCTGCAAGAATTTGTCCTTATTCCTGGGACAGTAAAATTTGATTTTGTCTATGCTGCTGTGAATCCTTGATCATTCCCTAAGGACTGTTCTTACAGAGCTTGGAAGGAGACTATTATTACATTACCATTCAGAGCAGGCCTGCCGACGTAATTATTTCCTATTAGAAGTGCCTGCATCACTGCAGTTTCAGAGTATTGAATTTGCATTACGCAAAACTGTAGGTCAAGATCTTAGCTGATGTATCCCTCATAACTTTGCTGAAAACAACAGCATTGTAAGCATTTGTAATAGTTAAGAGCTCTGCCTACATATCTACACCTATATATGTAGATCTATGCACAGCAATGTTAAAAAATACTGACGTTTGTAGGGAAAACCCTGCCACAGTAAGGATAATGCATAGAGAAAAAAGGTTGATTTTTCTCATAGAAAGTGGAAATTGGTCAGTTTTGCATTTTAGTAGAATTATAACCTTGAACTAGGTACCAAAAGTCTTCAAACAAATGTCTGCAATTACCTATCTATTCACTTTTCTGTTGAGAGACTTTGAGTCGAGGAGTGCACATTCAGAATGAGAAGGAAAATAACGATCAGATTTAAGCTAAGCTAAAAGGCATTTTCTCAGCTGGAGGTTAGAAAAAGGAGATTAAATAAATGTAGAATTTTGTGAGGGGTCCTTGATGGTGTGTGGAAAAAACCTACATACAGCATAACATAATAATGGAAAGGGAAAATGGAAAAAAAAACCAACATGCCCTGCTTTAAACTTAGTTGATTCAATGCAGGTACATTTTTCATTTTGGCGGTGTTTCTATTTTACACAAAGTGTATCTTAAAGAGAACTTAGATGTTTAACTGCATTGAGATTGTGCATAATATTCTTTGTCCTTTACAGAAGAAAGTATACCTGCCAGCAGCACATAATTTAATAAAGAAAATATCATTATAACTAGATTTTGGTGACACTATAATCATGAAACTGAGGAGAGGGGTCAGCCAGCCAGATTGTTTCTACTGGGTATTTGAAAACTGTAGGATGCTGTTATTTTCAGCTACACCATAATTTTATTTTAGTGTGGGAATAAATCAAAGATTTAAAAGGAGGCTATTCTTTTGCTATCTAAAATCTGCGATGTTGGCGCAGAATTGCTTGTTGCCAAAACTAGCTGGGAGTATATTTAGTCTGAGAAAATGATTGGCTTGATAGCTCAGAGGTCAAAAAACACTCTATGACAAATATGTTCAGCTTAGCATCAGTGTAGGGTTTTCTGTGCTGTCCTGTCCTCATGCCTTCATTCTCCTTTATGGAATTTTCCTGTTATTGTGTCCTTTAGGGAACGGGTTCTGCGTGCTGTTCAGTCTGTGAATGGGTTCAATCCTTGGCTTCCGCGGGGACCGCTGGGAAGTGTGTCACTTATGAAGGCAGTTTTGTGAGGAGACAACTCCTTACTAAGACCCATACTCAGACAACCGGCCTCATGTAGGCCTCCAAGCAGCTATCAGGAGCTAATTGTGATGCTTATTAAAGACAGCTTAGCAGGGATGTGAAAATGGCAGGCAGAGCTCTGCTATTATCTGCACCAGCTCCCTGTCCTCTCACTCAGCAACGCTGCTATCCAGGTCTATTCATGGACAGAGATGCTGATTTTCTAAAAGGAGGAAAAAAAATAAAGGGAAAAAAAGAAAAAAAGAGGTCCCTAACCAATATTACTTGGCAGTTCTGTAAAAACAGCCCATCCCAGGAAGGCCGACACAAGCTCTTTATATTGTATTTGCATCACATGCCAGGTTTTTGGTGTAAATGTGGCTGCAGGACCACTAATGAGGCAGTACATTCTGCACAGTCTGCAGGTGCACATAGGTGTTCCAGAGGAAAACTGGGTGGCACAGATGTGCCTTAGATCCTTTATCACCAGTGGCAACACAGTAAAGAGAACCCCAGAGAAGAACAGCGTAACTCAAATATCCCAGTTTGAGTTTCAGTGTCATTTCTTATCATTTGCAATGTCTCCACCCACCTCCTCCAATTTTTCCTGTGAAAACTGAGTGAACATGGTATGGAAATCAGGGACACAAGGAGTGTCAAACCCAACATGCCATCTCCCTAAACTCCTTGTCACAGTAAAAATAGTTGGAGGTTTGCATCCTGTTATTCCTCATGCAAACTGCCACTGCAGACAAGCACTTTGCCTGTGGTAAATGCTCTTGTTCAGAGCAGATGTTTCCTTCAATTAGCATTTTTTCAACTATTTAGCAAGTGCATTCTATTAAAATATTTTAATTTATGCAGAAATTATGTTATTAAATTTACAAATTCTTTTTATAGGGCACATCCTGTAGTTTCAAGCTAATAATTTCCTGTCAGTAACAGTTACCATGGGCCGGAGAGTATTCCTCTAAAAAGAGATATCTGCATTCTTTTTTTTTTCAAAACAGTGAAGCATTTGCTTCTTTCATGTATTTCTCATAAGTATGATGATTGCATTTTTTATATCCTCCACATAAAGGAGGATGCTTAACACTGAAAACACTTGACAGTTTTTTGAAAACATGGGGATATAGACTTTAGTCTTGAAAGTTTTGCATGTATTTACTAACTCTTTTGTGCTTTATTCTCTTCTACTAACTTTTTTTCCTTCCAAAACCAGAGCCTTAAGGATTGGTAAGACAGTCTTTCTTTCCTTATCCTTCCATCTGTTCAGACCATTTTCACACACCCCGCAGACGCAGTTCTGCCCCTGGTGTTACTTTTCCCCTGAATGCTGACGGAAATGGACAGCATAGCTCAAGAAATCCATATATAGGTCAGTGTTATTTCTGACAGCACTTTCATCTATCAATTAAAATTAGCTATCGCAAAGCCTAACGCAGTTTTCCCGTGGGAGGCTGAGTAGCTCATGCGGTTGATAACGAAATGCCGAGTTTTACATCGAGGTTGTCGGCAGGAATCCAGCTCAGGTTACGAGTGACCGACAGTTGCTACCATCTACTGGCTGTTTGCAATCCTGTGAGAAACAACGGGGTATTGACACTCCTTCCTCATCCTATTGCAGAGAAAAAGGGTTCCTGTCTTGTTGGCAAGGTGACCAAAAGATTCTTCGTCTTGGCACCCAGCAAGAGGGTAGCCCTGTCCTTTGAGCGGGTCTTTGGCTAGTATTTTGTGTGTTTTTCTCCTGCTATCTAACATAATGCTGCTTGTTTACTTTTGATGAGCTCTGCTGTGTTTAGGAGTGTGCCAGCTAATCACTGCTGAAACTGATTGTATGCAAAGCAGTCCATGTCTGGCTTCAGTATTAAAATTCAGTATCCTATTAGTTAACCTGTGTTTAGCTGTCTCTTGGTAATGGCCTTTCACAGTGCTGGCAAACCTGCTTAAAGACCTATTGGATAAAAAAAATTGCATCTTTTATAAAGGTTAGACCATAAAGACACCAGGTTAGCTGTGAAGATAATAAAATGACTGGGCAGTAAGGCAGAAAATCTCTTTTAATAAACAGTAAATATATTCACTTTATAATGAACATAGAGTAAAAAGTCTACTGTCATAACAATATGTGTTTCAGGATTTTCAGAAGACTTAATGCATTTTAATTGATTTTTGTTTTTGTTACTTTGCAGTAATGGGTACAGCCTAACTGATTAAGGGAAAAAAACACAAAAATCCTATGTATGCTTATTCTTTGTACTTATAATTCTGAGGATAATTATTGGTGATTAATAGTAATATCAGAAATTGTTTATTTCAATTAACTCTAGGTTTTCCTTATTCCTGGCATTCCTAACTTGGTTAATGCCAGAGGAAGTAAGGAAGACAATGCAATTTGGCTTTTCCTTTCACATCTCCTACATGTAGCCCTCCTGGACCCCAGAGTGGAGTGGCTTTGACTAGTTGCCCAATCCTTGTCAGCTACAGTCAAATGAGAAGTTTCAAAAGTAGACTAGCAAGTGACAGTAAGCTGGCAGTGTATTTGCAAAATGTGATAGATTATAGATCTACACATCACCTAAAGGGAAGGCACAGAGGCAGCAATGACAGAATGACAGGAGAGTTTGCAAATGCCAGAATTCCATGTAGCAGTGAAACATTTAATGTTACCAAAAAGAGTGAACTCCAGCAAGATGGAAAGTAACCTCAGAGTTCTTATAAGTTTAGGTCACAAACAAGAACAACATGAAACTTTTAGTTAACCAGGGTACTACTGTTGATTTGATGTTATGAATGATGATATTACACGGTGTTTACCCAGACACGGGCAGTTATCTTAATAATGCAGGAACTCCAAACCAGCTGTAGTGCTCTCCTATCCAAAACACCGATAATATTCACTACCACAGTGGAAAAAGTAATCACTTCGTGACAAAAAGTACTAGGTGGAATTCTCTGGCTTCTTCTCTGCCAGAGGTCAGACAAAATATCTGACATATTCTTTGACCTGTTCCATGAACAAAATTGGAAACTAAGCAGACCTAGTACCCTTTCTGATTAGTCTGTTCCAACCCTCCATGCTTAAATAAACATATACAAGCCACAGTGGGAACTGTTGTAGAGCTGAAATATTTGTTATACTTGTAGTGATTTCCAACTTATGGAGTTTAATACTAAAATAAGTAGGTAAGCTATGTCCTTCTGATACTTCGGTCATAAACTGATTTTATTTTTTAACCAGTTCAAGCTGAAAAATTACAGTGAGTCAGTCACTTCTAGTGAGCAAAAGGATTTCCTTCATTAGTTTCTCTTAGCTAAGTGGTCAGATAACCATTTAAGAGGCTAGCACTGTGCAGTCCCTAGGATGATCTTCATTAGTAGTTCTGAAAAGAGCTGTTTAAGCAACTGGACCTTTAGGGGCTGTATTTATATCACTCTGACAGAGCTGATCCAAGGAGTCTATTGTCCTATTCTTCCCTTTCAAAGGACACCCTAAATCCTAGCTTTCCAGGTGTGCTGATCTCTGTAGTAACTCAGAAGATCTCATGAGACATGCAGACTTGCTGTTGAATGGTAGATAAGATTTGATCCCATATCTGTTACAATTGCATCTATCTGATAAGTAAGATGAGTTTCTGCTCCAAGGAAAGATGACTAAATATAGTTATCTAAATGAAGGTATTGACTACAATGCTATAGTCTTATTGCAGATATTTTCTTCAGCATTATCTGAGGCACCACTGAATGGGATTTGGGAACCAAATTCAGGTGCACACACGTGGACTCACTGATGTTTTTTTCCCCGGTTTTCAGGTACCACTACGGAAAATTATTGCTCTATTGTAGGTCCTCTGTCATATCTGTCATCTCCATGTGTCATCCACACAATAGGGAATCTTAACTTCTTGTGTATGTGTGTGCGTAACTGCAGTGAGTAAAGATCTCTGCTGTTTGCATTTGGAACTTAAACATACAGGTCACACATATATATCTGAGGTACCTAAATGTAAGAGTCTATTGCCATTTGAGTTGCCTTAGGATCTGTCCTATCAAATGTGATAGTGTATTTTTGTTTAGTCAATTACATCCTGGTCATCCAGGTGTTTTAGTCTCAAATTGAGTCATACCCCAAAGGAGTGATGCAGATGCCTTAAATACAGGTTTTCTTCCATGTTAGATGCCCCATACACCTGACATCTGCAGAAGTATAACAGATATTATGCAGGATTTTCAGATGTGAGGAATTTTGGAGTGACAGCTGGAAAGATACCCTCACTGTCTCACGGGACACTGTAAACCTATGTTCACATGACTGAACTGAGTCTTAAGTAACCAGGAACTGGGTTCTCACTGGAAAAAGTTAACAGTGGCTCCACAAGCTTCAGCACTACTCTCTATTCCACCACCATTTCTTTCTATTTCCCCTATGTATTAGTCAGCTAATTCTCTTCTCATCCTTGTTCCGTCAGGGGCTGGAAAAATGAAGAATCCACCACCCAGAAGGAGAATAATGCTAGTGCTACACTGCTGGGTACTGCTGGGGTGGCTTCCAAGCAGGCTGGTTTAGATGTGCATCCTGCCTGTTTTCCAGGCAGAACCAAGGTGGTTGGAGCCCCGTGAAAGTCTGTTTGTGTTTTATCTGGGTCACCAGTTCCATTTCAAAGGGAATATTTTGCTACTTAGACTTCTGAAGGTCACATCTGTTTAACTCCCTTCATAGGCTGAGCTGGTCCATTGGGTTCGGCAATGAACCATCAGGGATGCCAGCACTCTTATTAAAAGAGCTGCTTGGTTTTTGTATTCCTTTGATGAATTTCAATTTTCCTGAAACTGACTGACTGGGGTGAGCAAAGTAGGTAAGACAGAAATAGTTATGGAAGTATCAGGAGAACTGGATAATGACAGTGCCTGAATCATCTGTTGGAGGCATTCTCTTCCTATTTACTGTACGGTCATCAGTTAAACGCCATACTTAATCTGTCACTCTGTGTCCTTTTACAGATAATATTGGTAGCTCATGGTGTCTTTTGAAATCTATTTGAACAGAGGACTGAAACATTTTTTCTTTGACAAGAGGCTTGTCACACTTACTCATGTCTTTGCATTTCCAAGCAAGATTTCTGCAACATGTTCTGGGATTTATAAGCGTCTGCAAGAAAGGAAGATCAGCAGCTCATCTCCTTTTTGGAGTGGTCACTGAATACCATTTACATAAAGCATTGCTCTCCCATGATTTCCTTCTGACTCACTTTTTAACATCCTACAGTACAAAGAGGTAGTTACAATTTTGAAAGCCTTGTGTATGCAACAGCTCAAGAGAGAAATCTTTTTCCTGAGAGAAATTTTGATAAAAAAGATTGTAACCAAAACTAAGTTTGATTTTGAAGAGTAAAATTACAGTTTTTCTTTCCTGATGCAAATCACAGTTTTGGGGCCTATAAGACAGGGATATTTTCCCATATAAATAGTTTTGTGACAGTGGAGTCATTCTCTCTACATGCAAATGCATAGTCAGCTCGACAATGAGAATTTGTTATGTGCACAAGTGTTCAGCTACAAAATATATTGTAGAGGTATTCTAATCTCTGATGTGCTTTCCTCTTACAGCTAGAATTAAATCCAAAAGTAGTGATAGGGAGAATTCTTGATTCTAATGTATGAAAACAGCTATGTCAAGCTTGAATGACTGCCAATAAGGCAGAACATCACTGAACAACAACAACAACAAAATTCTGCACTTCAATGAAAGGTAATCAAGTGATGGGTTACTGGGTAGCAAGTGATTTTCACCCTGTGAAATTCAGGGGTAAGTTTTCCAACAAAGTTGATTTCAGAAGGAATGATCAGGAAAAAAAAAAAAAAGCTTGTGATAAGATAAAGGAAGTTGGAAGACATGCTTCATAGCATGGAAGAAGAAATTTGGCTGTGGGAGTGAAGGTGGGAGTCTGAGAAACTCTACCTATGAGAGGGAAATGTACAGTTCTGAGCAGATTTGAAGCTGTGCAGTCAAAGATCCGGACTTCAGAGGGAGAAAAATGCATACAAACAAACTCTGTCTATCTGAAGCAACCTTTTCCTTTTGGAAAATCATGTTGATGGGACATTCTGAGCAAGCTCTGCCTGGTTAATTTAAGAGAGAGGGACATCAGCACCTTCTGTGCCCGCTATTATGATACTTCTACTACTTTAGGCAATCATGCCAGAAATGCCTGCTCAGAAACAAGCACGTTTCTTTCCTCCATACATCTTGAGTATGAACGATGCATTTGGTATTACTTTTACAGCAATATTTCTGGCAGAAGTTACTCTCCCTATGATACAATCTACTCTGTCCAGGGTACTATGCATAAGATGCACGTAAACAGTATTCATTCTTGTAAGTACCACTCAGGCAGTTGCCACTCTCTGGAAACTGCTTTATACACTATGATGCTGAGTGTGGAGTTGACTGTATGTAAAAACATACAAATAAGCAATTCAATTATCCTTGGTTGTTCACAAATTCTGCCTTTAGTTCTCCACCACTGGAAAAAAAAAGGTTCACTAAGTTCTTTACAGAGTAAAAAATGTCCATATATTTTATGAGAAAACATTTTCCACTTTGAAAACATAAAAAAAAGCCCCCCACACTTGCATTAAACCTGGCTTAAGGTTTATAACATATGACAGTCTTTAAAAAAAGAATATATCTGGAGGTTTTCGTGACTTCATAAAAATACCTATTACACATACTGAAAGTGCTGCACATTAGATACTCTTGTCTTGGAATGTAATTGCCTTAAAGGTATAAAGGAAGCTGAGTCTAATAATTCCCCCAGCGTGTCTATTCTCCATTTCTGTTCCACAGAAGAAGCTGGAAGGATGTGGTATCATCAAAGAGGCATGTGTTGGGAGAGGGGAGAGCTAATCCTTAAATAGTTGTGCACTGCATCTCAACTAAGGAATGAAAACCTTGTGGAAGGATTTCCTGACATCTTACATACGCTGTAGCCCTCAACCTATTAAATGCTATAATTGTTGCACTAAGATAAGGGATGCCTCCAAAGTAATCCATGCTGGGTGGCCCTAGGTAAGAAATTATTTATTAATATCCCAGAGTTGTGCCATGCAGTGATAGTGATGGAAATTTGGCAAACAAACTCTACTTCTGTCAGATGAGTGAAACAGCCACTTCACTCAAGCCTGGATGACAGATAGATGTAGAGATCACTGTACTAGGAAAATATGAAGAGATGCCTTCTGATAAGGGTGGTGGCTGAAAGAGACGACAAAGCAAAGACAAGAGGGTGATACAGTGTTACAGATATAAATAAGTCTGATATGTCTTTTTCTTGCAATCCGTCTTCCCCTTTATATAGCTGCAAAATGTTTTTAGTTCAGTTTATTA
Organism: Pavo muticus; assembly: GCA_016647715.1. NCBI lineage: Eukaryota > Metazoa > Chordata > Aves > Galliformes > Phasianidae > Pavo > Pavo muticus. The sequence goes on from JACDJE010000156.1 coordinate 2,077,399, forward strand.
ATATTTGGCACTGATTTAGAACTTATTTAAGTGGTTTGGATTGGTGGACTTGTTTCAAAGAATCGCTCCAATCTCTTTTACATCGGCTGGTATGATTTTCCATAAAAATGGGAGAAGTATGAGTAAGAACTTAAATAACTTGCTTAAGTGGAACAAGTAGAAATTTTACGTGGTAATTAAGTGGTAATTATTTTTTGTGTCTAGTGAATTTTTATTTTTATTTTTAATTATGGTGTTAGTTGTTCTGACTTGGAGGAAAATCATGCAGGAGACTCTTAGCACCTGGTGATTAGAGTGTTTAGTGGAGATACAGACAGTTCAGGATCGTTTGCCCCTTTTGCACTCTACAGCCCGCAGGTGGATAAGTAGGCTCCCCTATCTGTGTATGAGAGAAGCAAAATGTCTCAGGCCGGAGCTCAAACCCATCCATGGACTGAGTGAAGAAACATTAAACTAAGTGATATGAATGAACTTGTGCCCTTCCCAATGCTTCCACAGCAGAGCTGCTGATTTCAGGGGATTACCCTGTGCTCACCTTGCAGTGAATGGAGCTGGAATCCCTACAGCTATAAAAACCTTATTTTTGCACTGAGAGTTAAAAAAAAAAAAAGAAAGTCAAAAGATGTACCGTCTTTTCCAATTTTCTGTCTAATAATGTAGCTGTTAGAGAATTCCCCCTTTGGAGAAAGGGCTATTTTCAGAACTTGCCTCGGCATGAAAGAGTCCTACCCACATCCTCATCGATGTGGAGAGCGCAACCTGAACTGCTGATTATTATGAATTACATCCAGTAACGATTGGAAATTCATAGCCAGTGAATAAACACCATCAAAACACATGTTGGTTGTATATGAAGAAGGAAGTCGTCCTGAAAACAAGCTACAATCCAGAACTGATTCTGGGTGCAGGTGAGCTGTCTACCACTTGGGTTAGAGCTCATGTCTCATTTTTACTGTTCTTTTCTCCCACCCTTCTTGAAGGTTTAATTTCTTTCTGAACTCTGCAGAGAAAGGAGATCCTGCTCTTTGTGACACCTTCCCAGTCACAAGTTCATATTCTGGAGCTAGGGCATTTGAAGGATGGCAGGAGACAAAGCATTGCCACTAACTTCTATGCTGAATTCTTTGCTTTTATGAAGTCCCCTTGAGAGTGGTTTTCCTGCTGTTTGGAGGCAGTGCCCACTTAGGACTACACCAGAGTACGGTAGCAGACAACTGGAATATGCTCTGGGAGTCAACTATCTCCTTGCTCTATGTTCCAATGACTGTGTGAGTCTCACCGGGGATTTGAGGGTGACATGAGCTGGTGATCACTCTTTGAGAAGAAAGAGGGGAGGCAAATCCCTGATTCCTGTTGTCTGCTGCTGTTGTCCATGAAGCGAGTGGAAGAGATTCATCTTTCTCTGTCTCTCCCCACAGGCTTACCTTTTCCTCAGTGTTGGTTGTGCAGACCCAGCTGTGGGAGGGTAAGGCAGGCTCCTTCATTTAGGCCATGGGGTAACTAGGAAGCATAACACTTTCTATTCATGGAGTAGCAGCACGCTGTGGATCCCACAGTATACATCCAAAGAGTTGGACAGCACTCACTTTTGTATGGAAGTATTTACTTCATAATGCATCGTGTCATGTGCTTTCTTAATGATCCTTTCTCATGCCTCTATCCTGATTCTTGTAATCAGTTCATTACTTTAGCCCTGTGCTCAGCATGCACTCAAGTGCCAGTCATTACCAGCACCATGTGTTCAGTTCAAGCTATGTATCCTTGAGCACTCTATTTGGTTGTTTTCTGGTCTCCATGTGTTGTTTGCGGAGCCCTCTGATGAAATGCAGACATGCTGCTTGTTAGGCTATTGTCTAGCTGCTAATCAGTAGCAATTCCCAGATGCCCTTCAGTGGCAGAATTGCAATTACTGGGCTTCCTGGTCGTCAGGTTTGTGTAGTTTATAACTTCATCCTTCACTGATGCTGGCCCTTAGCCTCCTGAGGGAAACAGAACCCATGAACAAAAAATTAGGGGCAAGGTTGCAAGAGACTGTTTAATGATTGTACTCCTCAGTAAAGGTTTTATACATTGACTAGTGCTTCACGAGCATGAAATAAGTGCTCTAATGAATAGAAACCAAATATTTATGGGAGACAAGTAATTAAATCCTAGAGAATAAAAGAGCCTATTAAACCATCTGGACAGTTCAAAGGATGTTATAAGCTTTGAAGAGTTAAGGACACCTGTTAAAATCTGACTCTTGGTAATGGTGATTAGAGGTTATCGTCACCTGACTGCTACCTGGGAGGCCAAGGTGAAATGAGTGAGTGATTGTGTTTGGGTTTGGTGTATGGCTAATTTTGCAGAAGAGATTTTCAGATCCTTGTAACCTTTCAAATATATTCCAGCAGAAAGATGAAATTTTAGATTATTTTTCTCTCCATCGATGTTCATTTAAATTTAAATTTGAATGTATTATATATGAGAAAGCTTGTATTTCTATGGCAAGTTATATGCATCTTCCAATGATTAAAAAGAAAGTTGAGATTCTGAAGTGGATGATTTTAAAGGAAAGGAGAAAAATCCCATGAAAAAAACCCCTCTGAAATCTGCAGCGTTTTATATGGAGTGCAGACATAGGAGATTTTAAAAAAGAACAGACCACTAGCTGAAACCTACTTGTGAGGAATCTTTAGCAACAGAAAAAAAAAAAAGCCTTCAAATATTTGAACCACCAGCAATTAAGAAACCAAGCACTCAAACAAGTAAGAATCTCAGAAGAAGGCAGGCATTATACAATCAAGTTTTATCTGAATTAGAAAGAAATAAAATTAAAGTGGGTGGACGTTGGCTCTTGCTTTTCAAAAACTGCTGTTTACAGCTGTCATAGCTGAGAATGGATTTAAAAGCCAAAACCAGCTGCATTCAGCCAGTCAAAAAGTTGCTAATATATCCCACAGCTAAAAAAGTGCTGCATTTTGTGAGCCAGTACTACGCTTTGCAGAAAGTTACCCAAGCCAAGAGATGCGCAGTGCTTCTGGGTGGAATCATTCTCTTCTCTTTTTGAAACTCTGCCATTGGTTTAGCAGGGTTGTAATTAAGTAAAGGAAGTAGGTAGCACTGGGATACTAGAGTCTACTTTGATTTCTTGCTTTATGAAGACTCGATTTCAACCTTGAACTTCTGATAGGATGAGATGGATGCAGAACTTCTTGGAGCAGAGCCTTTCTGCTACATTTACTAGTGTAACACCACATACGCAGAATATTGGGAAATGTGGGGCAAAAGATGAATTAGCCTATTTTAGCTTCCTTATAGAATAGTATGTCATTGGATCTTTTATTAGACCACGTGGTTTTGGCTTACAGCCTTGTTCTGACATGAGGTATGTAAAGAACTGGATACCCAAGAATGGAGTCCAAAGAAGACAGAAAGTTTGGTGAGGAGCTGCCTGAGAGAACCATTAGGAGAGGCTTCCAGCTGGAAGGAAACCAGTTTTTCACTCCATCACATAGTGGTAAACCACTTCCTATAGTTAACTCTCCTATCCACGATGGCAATGCATTGGAAAAGAAAGCAGCAGTCTGATACGTGATAGTTAATCATCTGGAGGTTTGGGGCCAGTTTTTGCCTGATTTGGAAGGTCTTCAACCCAAGCTCATTTATCTCTCTGATGAATTCTGTAACCAGGGTTCTGCAGGTACTGGTAGTTTAGTGTCTCCTCTTGAAGCTGTTCTGTTTGATACAGACTATTTAAGTATTCATTGGAGCAGAGACTGCATCGGTGCAGGTCTCCCAGGTGAGTCTTCCAACCATCAACCTACAGCATTTCTCTCTTGCTCCTGCTCTGGCCTAATGAATATTTAAGATATGATAGTGATGACAGCCATAGAAAAGCCCATGAGAAAATTAATTCTGTCTTCATAGCAGGGTTTGAATAGCGTGCCGTAAATAAAGCACTGGGGCCACACACTGAATGTGGAGGATAAAAGAAAATGTTGAATAGCTTACTCGTTAAGTGAGAACCATCCAGCATGAACACAGAATGAGGCAAAAACTGGGTAGAAAAATAGTATGTCATCAAGTAATTAAAGACTGTGGCACAATGCATATGCATAAGGGACTGAATTAATGTTTTCAGGAAATCTTAATTTTTGCATTTACTGGTACTGGAGTGCTTGACTTTGCAATCTGGGCAATATTCTTTTAATGTATCTTTTTGTGTGGATAAGTACGACATAAAAAGGAACGGAGGGAGCCTCACAAAGACCTTAAAAAGCCTATTCCTTTTTCCTCTTCCACAATTGCCTCTGAATGAGAAATTATGGTAGCTGGCTGAGAATCATAATCAAAGAGTGAAAACTAAGCATAGTTGATAATTATTACCACTGCATTTCCTCTGAAGAAATTATTTTCCTCATTTCCATTCCAAGCATTTACTTCCTAACTTTGCAGACTAACATGTAATGAATGTTACCAACAGGAGGTTTTTACAAAATCCTCTACTACAACAGTTGAAGAGGGAGGGGACATTTAAAGGGTGAGATTTGGAAGAGACAGCTAGAATAGATGGCTAAATAATAAAAAGTAATGAAGACGGAAAAAATTGCCTGCTGTTCTGCTGATGGATTTGCCCAGGAGCAGATTGAAATATTTTAAAAACATATTCGTTATTCAAAATCATTTGTCAAGGGTCAAATTCTTTCCTGGTTACTCACAGTGAAGCAAGCAAAACCTGTCTATGGAACAAGCCGCTGGTGTGTGTGAATAGATGTGGGGAAATCTGTTCCCAATTAATTTATGGAAATAATTATCAATTTCATAAGCAAGACTTGGTGTGTTTGTTATTCAGACTGTGAATAGTTTTGACTGATCTTGTAAGTAATGTGGCATGTTGCAATGTGCTACAACATATTGAAATAGATTTCTAGTACAAATATTCGGCTATGTTCTGTTATAATTTGATTTCTATGATTGCTTTCTGATATTCAGAAGTAGTTGCCCATCTCAACATCTCTGCCTTCTCTTCCCTTTCCTGGAAACATTTTCACTACAGTAATCAGGGAAAGTCAACACAATAGGAGATAAAGTGATATATTTTTTGGCAGTATTAGCCTAGCACCGGTGATTAATGACTGAGAAATGGATTACATCTATGAAAACACATGAGACTAGTCAGACAAGAAAACACACACATGATATTGCCAAATTCTCTAATGGTTTTGTAGTGAAAAAATAAAGGACATAGAAAAATTGTGCTTTGTAGCTAGCTAAGAAATATATTATGCTGTATAAAACACTTTTTAGATTGATTCATTGAAAGACTTATCTTTTGGTAGCTTGCGGCACAATATTTTCTTTTAGTCTGCAATATATGTTTGTTCCCACTTTAGCAAAAGTACTTTAAAATGTGACATCTGGGTGACTTGAGACACCCAATCCAATATTGCTATGAATTTTTGCTGTCCTGCAGGTGTTCTGAGAGTCTTTTGAAGTCTTTTTGAAATAGAAGAACAAAAGAGATTAAAACTGGGTGCTTGTTTTATCTCACACTGAAAAGACTTACTCTAGAAGAGTAAAGACATGTCCACAGTCTGTATAACGCATGGACCCTACAAGGAATCCATGAACGTATTTTGTTTATTGGCTGAGTACTAGATTTCTCCTCATTTCTTTCTCGGCTGACTTTATAAAGGGGATTGCCACTCAGCAATTTTTTTTTTTTGAAAAGCAGTTGTGGGTTTAGTAGTAGTACTGACTACATAAAGAAGTTTTGCTTGTTGAAGAATAAAATGGTTTTTAGTAGTTTTGGGATTTCAGGGCAGATTATGTTATGTGCTTGGATTTACCATTAGTGAGGAAAAAGGCAGTGAAGCCCTTTTATGCCATATCTGTCAGGACTAAGCCCAGTGGTGTTGACTTTGGGTCCTTTTGATCTGTACATCAGAGTAGTGACAGTGATGATCCTGCTAACTGAATATCTACATGGTTACTGACAGTTCTTCAGGTCAGAATGACCTGTACTTAGAAATCACTTGGGTCTATGATGCGTCCTCTGAAATGCCAAATCCGAAGCATCTTTCAGGGATTCACTGGCCATAATTTTGTCTTTGTACTGGAAAGCTGTTGCCATACATATTAGCTGATGTGATAAGCTTTGCACAGCTGGAGGTCTGGGTCTCTGTAAGTGCCTTTTTGTTGAGTTTGGGGTCCATTTTACTTAATTTAGAGTGTTCTCTGACTGGCGATTGTGTTTTAATCGAGAATAAAGATGCCATTTTTTCATTCTAGAAGGCTGTTTATGACTGTCTACCTTGCTATAGAAAGACAACTAGAGATCAATCTACAGCCCAAGGCTGATGTGCAACCATGTTCGTATGGGATGAGGGGCTATCCTTTCTCTAGCAGACGTTTTCAGAGCAGCTCAGATCTGAACCAGGCTGTATAAAAAAGACAGACTTCTCTATTCATACTCGCTTCCTGATTCTCTGATGCTACCAATATGGATATACTTATTTTGGAACTTAAAATGTAAAAGGCAGAGACAATGTGTATTAATACCCATGAATTCAGCTTGCATAGTCTGAGTCAGGCAGCAGGTTATGTTGCCTTTCATCTCCTTTGCATTCCTGGTTTGTATAAACAGGGTTCAAGAACTGGGCTTGTTGCTTTCACATTCATAAAAAATACAGATTAGTATTTAAGCGCTGAGTCACAAATATGCTGCATAAATTAATGAACTGAAGTGTGAAGTGAATAATATCCTTCTTTATTGCAATAAGTGGTTCCAGTAGAAACAGGCACCTTATCTTTATTCAGGGGGTAGGTAGAGTGCAAGCAACAGAAATTCAATTTTCTCCTACAACAGTGATAGCCATAACAAAGGGAGAATATCTTTGTTGAGAAAAGATAACAGAGCGGTTGAGGTTGTCAGAAACCTCTGGGAGTTATCTGGCCCAATCCTTGTGCTCAAACAGAGACATCTAGCCATGGTTGCCCAGGACAATGTCCAGATGGCTTTTGGAGATCTCCAAAGAGAGGGACTGCACAGTATTTCTGGGGAAACTGTTCCAGTACTCTGTCACCTGTACAGTACAAAGCATTTATTGATATTTAAATGAGGCATGTTTCAGCTGGTGCCCATTGCCTCTTGTCCTGTCTCTGAGCAACACTGACAAGTGCCTCACCCCATCTTCTTTGCATCCTTACTTCAGGTCTGTATATGCATTATGAGCTGCTCCTTGAGCCTTCTTTTCTCCTCACTGAAGAGACATAGCTCTCTCAGCCTTTTCTCATCGGACAGACACTCCAGTCCCTTAATTATCTTTGAGCCCCTTAGCTGGTCTCTCTTCAGTACGTCCACGTCTCTCTTGTACTGGAGAGCCCAGAACTAGACACAGTACTTCCAGGTGTGGCCTCGCCAGAGATGAGTAGAGGGGAAGTACCACTTCTCTCATCCTGCTTTGCCTAATGCAGCTCAGGATACCAGTAGCCTTCTTTGTGGCAAGGATACATTGCTGGCTCACGTTCAACATGGTGTCTATCAGGACTTGGAACTTGCCAGCTGAGTGTCCCACAGCATTTACTGACACCTATGGCTGTTCCCTAGGTGGAAGACTTTTCCTTCACTGAACTTCAGGATATTCCCAATAAACCTATTTCTCCAGCCTGCCGAGGTCCCCCTGGATGGTGGCACAGCCTTCTGGTGTATCAGTCAGTCCTCCCAGCTTTGTGTCATCTGCAAATTGGATCAGGGTGTATTCAATATCCTGCCCCAACATCCAGAGTTTATTAATGAAGGAATAAGACTTGATACAGTACTGACTCCAAGGTACACTGTTGCTGACTAGACTTCATGCCATCAATGACCACCATCTGGGCCTGGCCATTCAGGCGGTTTCTTCAGTTTCTCTATGAGGATCTTATGACACATACTGTCAAAAAACCTTTCTGAAGTCTAGGTAGGCACTATCCTCTGCTCTTCCCTTGCCTCTTAGACCAGCCACTTCATCATAGAAGACTGAGGTTATTCAAGCATGACTTACTTTTGGTGAATCCATGATGACTATTCTTGATCTTCCTGTCATGCATGTGCTTGGAAATGGTTTCCAGGATTAGCCATTCAGTCACCTTCCAAGAGATTGATGTGAAACTGACTGGCCTGTGGCTCACTAGGTCATCCTACTCTTTTGAAATATAGGAATAGCATTTGCTTTCTTCTAGTTCTCAGGCTCCTTTCCCATTCACCGTAATCATTCCAAGATAATTAAATATGGCCTTGAAATCACATCAGCCAGCTCCTCTAGTGCATGGGTGCATTCTATCAGGACCCACAGATTTATGTATGCCCAGTTTGCTTATGCATTCCCTGATCTGATGCTCTTCCACCAAGGGTACCTCTTCCTTGTTCCAGCCTTTCCTCCTGGTCTCTAGAACTTGGTACTCTTGAAGGCTGGTCTTGATAGTGAAGGCATTCAGTACCTCAACCTTTTCCATGTCCTTTGTCACCAGGGTCCCTGCCTCATTCAGCAGCATGTCCACATTCTCCCTAACCTTCCTTTTGTCACTTAGGTTCTTACAGAAACCTCTCTTGTTTTCTCTGACATCCCTCACTAGATTCAATTCCACTTGGACTTTCGCTTTCCTAACAGCAGCTCTGCAGGCTTGGACAATGTGTCTATACTTCTCCCAGGTTACACACTCACAGAATCACAGAATGGCCCAGGTTGGAAGGGACCTCAAGGATCATGAATCTCCAACACCCCCGCCACAGGCAGGGCCACCAACCTACACATTTAATACTAGACCAGGCTGCCCAGGGCCCCATCGAATCTGTCTGTACTCTTATTTTTATGTTTGACTTTTGCAAGGAGCTCCCTGTTCATCCATGCAGGACTTGTCGGGACAAGATTGGTCATGAGACTGGAGGATGTGATTCTTAAATATCAATTAGCTGTCTTGGGCCATCTTCCCCAAGGACCTTATCTCATGAGATCTTTTCAAGCAGATACCTGAATATTCACTAGTATCCATGCAAGGACTAACCCATCTTCTAAATCATTTCTATTTAACCAAATGCAAGAATTTTCCATCATGTAATCCTCCCTCTGGTAGGATGTGAGTGATATTTTGTACTGTTTTGCCATTCACTACAATGTCTCCCAGCTTTCCTTACTCCAAACACTGATGTCCCAGACGTATATGTTTCTCTTTCACAGACTAATTAGCTAAATCTGCACCTGTGAATGGAACAGAACAGTGATCAGCCTTTGGCCCTGCAAATGTCACATTTTGTACCCAAACAGCTAAAATTATCCTTGAGACCAGACTGGCGGTGCCCAGCTATCTACTGGGAATGGCTTTGGAGTGGTGTTAATTTCTTAATAGTGCTGCGAAAGAAAAGCTGCTCTGAGCCAAAAGTGTGCCAGAGAAACTGCTTCTGGTTTAACATACTTTGGTCCCTTGCCCAAGTCCATTTTATTATATAAATATTTTTTACTGGTATTGATGTGTCTGTGAAGTCAGTTGCTCTCTCCATGGAAGAGTTTCATACAAGTTTTTCCTATATGATTTTGTCTTTTTGCCTCTAGCTTTGTAAAAGCACTTAGGACTCATAACATGACACAGTAGTTAGCCAGTGTAGACAAGCATAGTTTTAAACCTTGGTCTCCCAGTGCCCCCAAGTCTGTTAATGCTGGAAGCTGCTCTAGGAATGGAGACTGATGATATTTCTCAGAACAAGAACAACAGTACTTAACTTTTAATTTATAAAAGAACTGACTGTTTACTCAGGAAGGGATTTTAAGCCTTTTGTATGCTTTTTATTTTTTATTTTATTCTAGATAAAGGCAGGCCAGGCTGTTGTTCTTAAGCAAAGTAGTTTTACAAGCAAGATCTCACAGGAATGAAGAGTTACTCCCCGATGCTTAAGCATTTTTCTGTATAATTATGAATATTTTTTCTTTCCAAAAATATATTTTTTTGAGAAGCTGACATTTCAAAGGCTTTCAATTCTATGTGTCACTATCAAATAATCTTTTTTGTACTTGGCTGTTTATTATTGGATTGCAACAACGATAAAGCTCTAGGGGTTTTGTCTCCTTTGGTATGTTAATTAGCTATTCTGCCTTTGATCTTTTTCTTACTGAAAAGAGTGAAAAGCTATCTCGGTAGGGAATCTTACTGATGTACATTCATCCCCTCATCTCCATAATCTGAGGATCAGAGGGAGACAACAAATTTCACTGCTGAGTGAGGTTGCTATAGGCCTTAGTTATAATGTACTCCACTTCTAAATAATCCCACCACCATTTATATTTGGAATATTGAAGAGGAACCTCTGAGAAAAAGAAATGCAAAAATAATTAATTTTAAACTGTGAACTACCTTCGTTAATTTAACTTTTTTCTTGAAGTTTTAAGCTCATGCATATGCCACAAGCTCTTTTTTCATCATATGCATCTACGCATCTTAGACATTTTTCTCTCTCTTTTTTTTTTTACCTCCTTTTTTTAACATTTGCTTCTGTTACATTTTCATTTCCCATGGAAATAGAATACAGGCTAGGTAAAAAATAACTATTGATTGAACTTTTTAGGTATTAAACGTTAGAATAGCTTTCCTGTGGAAATGATGAAAATCCTGGGACCATTGCAGTGATGGGGCAGGACTGTGGTGTGGTAGGGAATGCACACACACACGCACACCTTTATGCATATACACATTACAAATGTCTGTCTCTCCGTCAAAACTCCCTGTCATCAAAAGCTGCCATCCTCATACCATGTTTCTTGAAAAGTCTGAATAAAAACCTTTCAGTGAGAGGCAGAGATAGATGGACTTGCTTCTTAGGACAACCCAGAGGTGATGCAAGTGTCAGCAAGTTCATCTACTAAAGACTTTTCAGGGTTTCTCTGAGCAGCTTTATCCATTCCAACAGGAGATGCGCAATGCACTTGGCAGTCTTGCTGTTGAGTTACTTGCCTGGTGTCCTGTAGTAAGGCGAAGACCTTGACATTCACAATCAAGTCACCTCCAGCTCAGCTAGTCATGTGGACAGCCTCAGCAGTTCACAGAGCGAGATTGGCATCTATTAGGCAAGACTGATGTCATTTTAAAGAAGAAGTTTAATATTTGTCGGGTAAACCATGTCCAGATTTTCTCCATTACTCTCCAGTAACCAACTCATATCTTATCAAATTGTTACTTGTGTTTTTTGAAATTAGATAGGACAATCTCTTCCTCTCCCTTGTGACCCTGATTGGAAAGCTAAAGCAGTTGGTTGAAGAGGATGTAGTGCAGAGGGCCTAAGATAGTCCTGACAGTGTACAACCTATGCTACTGCTCCAGCTCACTGTAAGAATGGTTCACCTTTGTGCATATGCAAGAGTAGGGGCCAGGCTATTCACATTCACATTGTATGTCACTTACAGAGGGATGCACAGCACTATCGGCACTCTGCTGGTGTGACCTCCGGGGCTGGAAATTGTTCTGCAAGCTGGCAACAAACAGCTCAGTTTGCAAAACAGAGGTACGTAATGCCATCCAAGGTGCCCTGAGCAATATCAGACAACCATATGGGGCTGACTTGATGCATAAATTATGAAAGGCTCATGTTTTTCTGGAGCAGCTGGAGGTGCTGTAGCATCTTTTATGGCATTTTGGCATTTCTATCTGGGCAGCTAAATGTCCTTCTAGGAGCAGTATTTAATGTCACGTTTGGACACTGAAATTTATGTGCTTACATGTGAGCAAGGTCTGATGAGCATCTATAGTCTGGACCTGACTTCCACTCCTGATGTGTAAAAATCTGTACTAGCTCTTTCGATGCAGTCAAGTGAATACCATTCTTGGTATCCTGGGTTCATGCCTCTCAAAGACCTCTGGGATTCATGTTATTCCCAAGGAAGCAGTACACTGCTTGTTTCCTTAGAGCTCTTGCATGTTGTAGTCTATGCTCTGGTGCTTCCAGGGCTGAAACTAGAGAAAATCATCTTGGAGCAGCTCTAGAGAGATTTCAGTGCTTATGTCTTCCCGCATGTTCTAGAACAACAGGATGTGGCTTGTGACTGATGCAAGGTAGTGCTGTGGTATCAAGAAACAGAGATGCTTTCTGCTGTAGATCTGTGCTGTTAATTCTCTACATTCACTGCTTGCACAGCAACATTTCCCCTCAAGCTTTTTTTCCAGTGTCTCTGAGGTTTAATCTTTTAGAACAGTGTCTGTCAGCCAAAGGCAATAAGAAAAAGCAGGCAGGAAGATTTATATCCTATTACTGTTTTATGCAATGAAATTCTTGTTCCCACAAGGATCAGCTGTTCTGAGCAAGATTCAGGTGGTGTCCCTGATGGTCTGTGTAATTACAGAAGGAAGGATTACTGTTTTCTGCCTTGAGTTAAGAATCTAAGTCTGAGGTAGACTCATGACCTTCCCTTTATAGTCAATGAAGAGAAATCAAAGTCTCCAGAGGAGATTCAACATTTAAGGCCTCTCTAATAAATCACTCTCTGGATGTGCTGATTCCTGTCTATTGGCTGTAATAGGAGCCTCAAATGATGAGCTTACCTCAACTCAGACATTTATAAAGTCAGCTAGATAAAGGCTCATATGGACCTGGGACCAGTGAAGGCTTTCTTCCTGCTTTTCAGGATGAAATGTTTTGTCAGCCCCTCCATGCATATATGTCGTTGTACATACAACTATTATTCTTATTTTTAGAAATATTTTACAGTTATATTATTTTTTTAATACTTGAAAAATATGGAAAGCCACCATTGTCTTTAGGAAAAATTAAAAAATCTTTCCAATCAAGTCTACTTTTAAGCCACAGTGATGGACAAATAAGCACTAAGTTAATGCTAACTGAATCAGATACAGTGTGAAATCCTGTGGACATGCTGAGTAGGTTTCTATTTGTGCTGGCTGATTATCTCTTCAAGTACATACCCTGTTTATTTATGATCTCTTATCACTCTTAAGTTCGGTCTCCTCCCTCTTAAGTTTAACTGTTGTTCCTCCTTTGCATTTTCCTTTTCCTGTTTTAATTTTAATTAAATTGAACTTTAATTTAATTTTCCTGTTTAATTTTCTTTTTTCCTTGTTTGTTTTACTTCTTTTCTTGGCATTTGGTTGTCTGCCAGTTTCTGAATTCTTCAGGCTGGGGATTATCTAAGAGATTCTAGGAGTTTATTGACATTGTGACTCTCCTGTGTATCACCAGATCTGTAGTGAGATCAATCCTCTTCCTGAGACTTGACATCTTTATCAAAGACTTTGAGGAGGTGATGGACTCATCAAGTCTGCAGGTGACACCAGGCTACGAGACACTGGTCAATACAGTTAAGGGTGGAGGATAGAATAATTGACTGACAAAAAACTCATGAAATTTGACTAGGACAAATGCAAAGCCCTACACTTGAGGAAAAAAACAGCAACATCAACCCTTGTCACAATATAGGCTGGCTGCTACCAGGCTACAGAAGCTTTATGGAGAGGACCAGGAGAACCCAGCAGACAGCAAGCAGCACAAGAGCCCTGTAGTTTAAAAAAAAAGTCTTTGAAGGCTGCATGAGCATAGCCAATAAACTGGAGGAAGTCATCATCTCCCTCTACTCAGCACTCATCAGACCACATCTAGATAAAGTGATCAGTTTTCAGTCCCTGGTACAAGAAAGTTATTGGCAAGCTGGAGCAAATTCAGCAGGGCCACCACAGTGGTTGGTGGTGAAGCATTTACTTGTGGGGAAAGGCTGAGGCAACAGGGCTCAACCAGACAGCTGTAGGAAGATGTCATGGCAACCCACCATGGCCTATGCGGAGATCACTGAGAAGATAGAGCCAAGCTCTCCACAGTGGTGTGTTGGGACAGGATGAGGGACAACAGCCCTATGGTGAAACAAGGTAGGATCAGACTAGATCTAAACAGAAACTTTTTTCCCCATAAGGACAGCTAAGCCTTGGAAGAGTATGCCTGAGAAATTGTGCAGTTGCCATCTCTGGAAGTTTTCAAGAAAAAGAAACCATTGGACTAACCTCCTGAGGTGTTTTCCAAACTGAATCAACCTGTAACTCTGTAATCAAAGATCAGTCCCTGCCTTATATTATGCCTGAACTAAATTGTAGTGCTTATATTTCAATGATAACAATTTTGCATCTTCTGACCTTACGTCACTGACTGGACTTCCTGGCTTGACCTTGAACTAAGCTTTATGGGCTTGATGCGCAGTTGCTAAACCTGAAGCAGAACTAGTTACTGTCGCCAGCCTGACCCTCTTCTTCTTCCTTGGGTATCAAGGAACATTGCCTCTGGATAGTGAGGACACTGCCTGCTTCTGTCATCTTTGGCTCTGGACTTGCCTTTCATATATATCTAAAAAAGTCTGTTGATTGCAGTTTATTCTGCATCCCTCTAGAATCAGATGTTACATGTAGTGTGGTCATAGTAGGAGAAAATTTATGAGGGAGATGGAGGCTTTTTGTGTGACAAAATGTTTTGGTATGGTTGAGCTGGATTTGTTCCATGTGTGATGGTTGGATACTACTGCAAAATTATCTGCTGGAACTTAATAGGAGCTTTTGTAATCAGAAAAGCTGTTGCAGACTCTCATGTATGCAATGCTCAGTGAGTTACAGTGAGTCTTCTGATTAATCACAGAATCACAGAATGGCTCAGGTTGGAAGGGACCTTAAAGCCCAACTATTTCCAACCCCTTGCCATGAGCAGGATTGCTACCCACCAACTCAGGCTGCCCAGGGCCCCATCCAGCCAGGCCTTGAACACCTCCAGGGATGGGGCATCCACAGCTTCTCTGGGCAGCCTGTGCCAGTTCCTCACTGCCCTCTGAGTAAAAATATATTCCTAGCTTTTAATCTAAATATTAACTCTCCAGTTCAAGAGCACCATGGTGAACCTGCCCCCATATGTTGTTCTTCAAACTCTTGACAGCACAGACTTCTCACAAATTGTATTGCTGCAAGCTTAACTTGTTCCTTACTCGCTACCTTTTACTATCTACTTATCCTTGTTAAACAGAGCTATCCTTCCCATCTCTCTGCAGAGCCATAGCCCTTATGCTTTATGTGGGCTTGCAAGGAAAGTGGGCTACTCCTGTTGTTTCTGACATCCCCTGAGGGTTTGGAGGCATTCATTAGGAATTCCTTCTCCTCACACTGACATTGTGTAGGAGACAGTTGCTTTATTTCAGTGGTGACTCTGTATTGGGTTGGGTTCTGTTTTCAAGAGTACCATGGAACAAGCTGTGGGTGGTGTCATAGTAGGATTTCATGCCAAATTCACTAGGTAGGAATATGATAAAAATGATAGGTATATTTGGCTCCTCAAGAGAGGTCCTCAAGAGATTACTTACTGCCACTGCAGCAATGCATGATAGGTGTACTTAAACCCATGGTAACAGAGCGTTGTCTATTCAGCCACTGTAAACCCTCAGTTGCTCAACTATTCTACACAGTGGATTTCACAGCCACTCCACACTGAAAACTCCAGTGTGGAACTGGTCTTTTAGTTGCAATGCCTTCTTAAACAGCTACATTAAATCACTGCTGCAAATTAAAAGTCTTTCTTTTAATTCTTGCCTTTGTGGACAAGGAGAACTGTTGTTTGTCATGGTAAGCTGCAGAAAGACTGGCCCATTAAACAGGATGGTCAGTCTCAAGAGGAGGCTTCGTTTCTATGGGGTTTATTGTGGTACCTTTCTTGCTTCCCTTGCTTGCAGTGCAACACATCTCAGATCTCAGCTGCTTATCTGGGTTGGCTGACAAAAAGTGTCAGCAGGAGAGAGGGATATTACCCACTATCGCAGTAAGTTCTAACATATATTTTTGGAGGGGCAGAAACAGCAAACTTTTAAATGCAAACATCTAGTGTTGCAGACAATGTCTAGAGCGTGGTAGTGCATGAGACCTTTATCCTGAAGAGAGGAGAGGAGCTGGTTTTGGCTGCAGTATTCATGCAGGTGCCCTGTGTCTGGTTCAGTGTCATCATGTGAACTGAACTGGTGAGGTGGGAAAGGCAGCTTTGAGCCCCCATGTCAAGGTGTTAATGCAGCCACCTCTCCCAGCTGCTTCCTGACTGCCTTGGTAGCACCAAATGCTACCAATTTGCTCAGAGGCAAGAAGACAGGAGGCAGCCAAATGCTGCAGGAGCTTCACGAGGCTGCTAATTACGAAGGCTGCCTGGAGTGGATGTGGTAAATAAAAATACCACAGCTGAGTCCAAATGGACGGGCTGGTGTTTGTTTTTACCTTGCAGGAGCAAGCTGAGCAGGAGGGCTTGATAATATCTGATCCAAGAGTATAACCAAGCATACAGCATCTTGAGTGATGAGTGGCGTGTCAGATGGACCATTTGGATAACAAAAGTGACCCAAACTCTACTGCAGATCATGTTTAGGCTATTTAGGGTCTATGCTTAGATAAATAACACAGCTGAACAATCTTCTGTGTATCACATAGCTGCTGCTGCTGACCTTCTATTTCCAATCTACCCCAAAATATGCTTATCCTAGGAAAGTAGCGACTATGTTTGTGTAAATACAGAAAGTTAGCTTGTTTATATTTAACACACACATTTAAAGAACAACAGCAATGAAAGGTCAGCATTTAGAAAAGCCCAGCATTACTATTAAGCATATTCTTATAATATCATTGCTGCCCCTTTGCACGTTTCTGGTATTTGTATTTAAATTTACCCCTAGACACAGTCTTTATTCTTGGCTGAGAAAAATCTAGCATCTTCTGTTGCAATGGAAGGCTGTATCCTAAGAGTGCTAGGTCACATAAGGGATTTCAGACACGGTGTTTTCAAAATTTACACAGTTATTTATTTTATACAATCTTGTTTTCAACTCATTTGTTTGTCTGTGCCTGTGAGATAAACACGCAGTTTATTCTGTATATATTCATGCCCACACCCTCTTATTTTTTTATTTATTTCCATTATAAAAAACATAATAAGGACTATATTTCATTGTTGTTACATCCACGCTACAGTGTAGGAAAACAAATTAGCTTTAGCCTTCTCAATTCCTCTTCTGTAAAACTGGGATTTACAATTCAGGTCTTTGCTTTCTCCTATGGAAGAAATGTGTTCGGCAGCATCTGGATGCTGTTGTTACTGCTATGCACTCTGTTATCATTTGAAGGACTTACTAGTTTGTTTGCCCAGACACTATTGAGCTGGGTCCATGGAAGTTTATTGCCTTGTACACAACACTCTATATGTGTGAGTATACAGCATACAGGATGGGCTCTGAGATGCTGGAGGAGGGATGCTGGGACATTTAAGCAAGGCACTGGCATCTCATATGCCACATGGCACCATGAGGCACAGTATCACTGTTGGGATGGCAGTTAACTGAGACAGGGACTTTAGCAGTGACTGCAGAGCCCCAAGCCTGTCATGGTGCTGCGGTAAGCAGCTAATCATGCCCAGGGGTGTCTGTTCTGTGGCAGGTGTGTATCACTGCTTTAAAATTGCAATATCAAAGCTGCAGCACGATTTTGCACTGCACTTGTAATGAGATGGACCTGGCTGGCTGTATGCTGGGCTGTGTCATTTGAGACCGCTTTCTTTGTGGTCAGTGCATGGAAACCATTTAATATAGGTCACAATATGCTGCAATGCAAATAAAGGAAAATCTGGAGTGACTGCACTCTAACATATGCGTTCTCACATGCTGTCTTAAGTCATGGCTCAGAGACTGTTTATTTGCAGAAATAATTTCCCCTCTGAGCACTTGCAAGGGAGATGGCTTCTGTGTCAGTTCAGTGCTGTAGGAGGTACCAACATGACAGCCTCTGCTTCCCTTTCTGACTCTGCTGCCTCCATTTTATTGTGAGCCTTACTGTGAAGTACATCCCATCTTTTCAGAAATACCCCCCGGAGTCCCCTCTCTGTCTGTCAAAGTAAAACCTTTTTTTGTGAGTGCTTCACTCAAGTCTAGGTGTGGTTTCATTTCTCCCATTCCTGCCTCTTTTTTTTTTTTTTTTTTTTTTTTTTTTCTATTCTCTGCTTTCTTTCTGTCATTCTGTCTTTCTTTTTCATTCTTTTTGCCACATGATGAGCATTTTGAAAAGAAGTGTGAAGTGAATGCATGAGTAAATCCATTTGGGCACCTGCCTCTTGAAAGAGGGGAAGACAGAGCAGAGTATAAATGGCAGAGGCACTGCATGATTGCAGGAAACAGCTCTTTTCACATCCGTCTTTCTACAGAGCTATCTTTTCTGGTGGGAGTGGTGCCTTTATTACTTTCACTGTTTCTTTACAAAATTTGCTTTTCCAAATGGAAATTCATTGAACTTTGCTGCACTCTTGTTAGATAAGTAATATGGTCCAGTCCAGTTTGGCCTCTGTAGCAGAAAAAGCAATATATAGAAATGTGTGGAGTCCGTCCAGGAGTCTGATGGTGTAAGTTGCCTGAGCTTACACCAAAGCCTGATCAAAGAACATTTCCATCCTGTGGAACTTGTGCCTGATGAAATATTTTATGGCATTTCTACCCATTTTAGTTTCTGTCCTTCATTTTCTTTCATTTGTATCTGAATGGCAGTGAACTGGAGAAAGACGTGGGAGCTTGATAAAGGGAAAAAATCTTTTACAGTGAGGGTGGTGAGGCACTGGAACGGGTTGCCCAGAGTTGTGGTTGATACCCCCTCCCTGGAGACTTTCAAGGCCAGGGTGGATCAGGCCCTGGGCAACCTGATCTAGCTGTGCATGTCCCTTTTTACTGCAAGGGAGTTGGACTAGATGACCTTCAAAGGTCCCTTCCAGTTCTATGGATTCTATGATTCTGTGAGTTCAGGAAGCTGCAGAGGAGCCTATACCCACAGGTGAGGTGGTTCCATGCTCTGGCATATCTCCTTAGAGGCAGTGGGTCAGTGTTCCCCTGAGAGAAGAACATGCAGGAAATATCATGTCTGTACTCTCCCACCTGTTTCATGTTACTAGTTTTCCTGTGACAATGGTTAGGCTTATTCATGACTATACACTATCATGGCTGCTTGTTCATAATTCACATTGCAAGTGGTCTAGGCTGAGTCTTGGAGTCCAGGTATAGAATATATGATCCTATCTGCTCTGCTGATGTGATAAGTAGCTGACATTCAGCACTGTCATGGCGGCAGTGTTCTACTCCTCAACTAAGGAGCAATGCTACTCCTTCCCTCTGCAAATATTTGGATTTCTGTGATGATCAACAGCACCAAAATTCCAAGTGTTATTATAAAATGTTAGCACCAGTAATAAAGAAAAGCACTGCACCCAGATGAAACCGTAAAGAGAATTTAGATAGTGTTGCAATTATCTCATTTGTAAATTGAGTAGGACACTGCTGGTAGCAAATTTTATGTAAAGTGTCATAGGGTTTTTAAATGACCCTAAGTAGTCAGGGCATTTGCTCTGAGTGTATTGTGCGAGCTGGAATAAATGGCGGAATGATTTGGGCTTTTAAAACTAGGCTGAATAAAATGCTACAATATATCCTGCATGGGTGGGCTCACTCTGACAGGCAGATGCATTCAGGAACATAACGTGTCTTGTATGCCTCTGATTTATACCGCTCTGTGAAGGTGCCTAAGGGCTGGTTTACACACAAGCTTGCACTGTTTTAATTAAACCTGTTTTCAGTCTAGGATTGTCAGTTCAGAATAAAAATTACTGTCATCAAGACAGCTAAAAAATGTTGGTCTGGTGGGTTCAAACTCTGCTTTAGGCATCCCACCAGAGGTGTCTGAGGGTTCTGCTGTGAGCTCTACTAATCAGGTATATTAGCATGGAAAACAGGGAGGTAGGTTCTGCCAGAGCAAATGTCCTGAATTCCCTCAGGAAGAGCTTTAATGCTCTCCAATGACTCCAGGGTATGTGAAGATGAAGTCTCTAGTTTAGACAAACTGAAGCGAGATACCCAGAACAAATGATGCAGATTATATCTCCTCTCATTTGTGCAACCTTTTTTTTCTGTCTCTGATCGTTCTTTCATTGTTTTTACCCAGCACACTGCTGGGTGGAAATCAGGAGCACAGATGAAAGTGGAGAAGACAAGAATAATTTGGAAAGGAAATAATGATAGTTTACTGAAATATCTATAGCGAAATTCAAGAAAAAGTGAACAAAAAAGAGAAAACAAAAAGTGAAAAGGTTCCAATAATGACTTCAGTAGATATATAACTGGAGGTGCTGGGAATGTATAGTAAAATGTTTTTGGTTTTTTTTCGGCACATTTATTGACTGAGCCCTAAGTTTTCAGGGAGATCTAAAGAAGCGATACAAGCAACTTAGTGGGATATTGACCCATATTCTTCTTCCAGAAAATCCTGCCTTAGGTACCAAAGTGAGAATCAGCAAATATATTCTATTCATATACATGTTTATTCATATATCACAATCACAGAATGGCTTGAGTTGGAAGGGACCTCAAGGATCATGAAGCCCCAACCCCACTGCCGCAGGCAGGGCCACCAACCTCCACATTTAACCCTAGACCAAGCTGCCCAGGGCCCCATCCAACCTGGCCTTGAACACCTCCATATGTATGCACATATACTTGAATATACGTATACACACATGCACATATATATTTATACGAGCATATATACTGCATGAAAGCAAATACAAAATATTTGTTCAATATTGCAATATTCAACATGCCTAGCAATTGTGTATACAGATATACAGGGAAGGGAAGCATGTATTCATAAGTAAAATCCTTAAACAAGAATTGATTTCTAGGGTTTTTAGGAAGAAGAAATAAATAGCAGTAAGACACCTAACATGCCACTTGGACTATTAACACTGAACTCTTAACAGGGAGATTTAATCAGCCCTCAGTCTTCTTGGTTTGCTTAGCTTTAAGAAGCTAATACCTTTTGCTTTCCTCAATGTTTTAAATTCTTCTCACACAGATGCCCAAAGGCTCTACCTGTCCATCTCCTGCCCCAGTTTGTCTAGGAGCTGTAAATGAAGTTGTATGCCTGTGTCTGGTCTCGCCAATGTGGTTTAAACCACCAGTCTGATGAGACAGGCTTCAGACAAAATACAGTCCTCAAAGTGGTAAAAATAATCTTGACATTTGAGCACTAGTCATTAGGCTTGGATTCAGTCATGTGTTTCGGGAGATTCATATCTATGTTGCCTCATGGAAAAATGCAGCAGACAGCACTTCTGGAGGAGTCTCTTTCTTCTACACCAAGGCAACACCTACAGTATATGCAGCAGTACTTGCATTCAACAGCATCAGTGTCCTGCGCCCACATGGCTTAGGGCTGATCCCCTCTGCACTGACCTTCAGGCTCTTCTGATCTTCCTGATCATTGTAGCCTAGTACTCAAAGTATCTAAAATAAAGTCCTGGAGGTACCTGGAGCTATCTAAAGTAGTTCTGGAAGGCTGAACTTCATGTGGTCTGATGCATGCCATTGCTGAGGTCTTAACCAGGCCACTTAAAAGACGTTTCACTCCAAAGAAGAGTCCCAGAAGAAACTACAAGCAGACAGTCAAGACATTGAGTTATAGCATAGTAATGAGGAGACAAATCCTCTGGCATTGGTAGCATTTATATCCAAGAGCTGCAGGACTAGAAAGAGGACATAAAAGAAAGCCTGAGTTTGAAATTTAATCGGCAGGACTCTTGATTGTGAGGCTTCACTTATGGTGACCCTTCCTTGCGAATATTACCTGCGATCAACCCTTTACCAAAAATGTAAAGACTAGAAAACATACTTCTGACTGAGGAATAACTGGATGGGAAAATTGGTGTAGGAAAACATAAACAGTGGAAAATATTGAATAGAAAATATTAATATACAACAAGTTGGGGGCCATCCAGTGAAGTTGTCTGGAAAACTTATGAGAAGTTCATTGAGTAATTTTTATGTCATTAAGTTATGGAACTCACTGTCACTGGACACTGTGAGAGTCAGATTTAAGTAAGATGTGGGTGCAGGGCAGATTCATGGAGAAATTATTTCATAGAATCCTAGAATCCTAGAATGGCCTGGGTTGAAAAGGACCACAATGATCTTCTAGTTTCAACCCCACTGCTATGTGCAGGGTTGCCAACCACTAGACCAGGCTGCCCAGAGCCACATCCAGCCTGGCCTTGAATGCCTCCAGGGATGGGGCATCCACAACCTCCTTGGGCAACCTGTTGCAGTGCGTCACCACCCTCTGAGTGAAAACTTCCTCCTAATATCTAACCTAAACCTCCCCTGTCTCAGTTTAAAACCATTCCCCCTTGTCCTATCACTATCCACCCTTGTAAACAGTCGTTCCCCCTCCTGTTTATACGCTCCCTCTAAATATTGGAAGGCCACAATGAGGTCTCCCTGGAGCCTTCTCCAAGCTAAACAAGCCCAGTTCCCTCAACCTTTCCTCATAGCAGAGGTGCTCCAGTCCTCTGATCATCTTAGTGGCCCTCCTCTGGACCCACTCCAAGAACTCCATGTCCTTCCTATACTGGGGGCCCCAGGCCTGGATGCAGTAGTCCAGATGGGGCCTCACAAGAGCTGAGTAGAGGGGGACAATCACCTCCCTCTCCCTGCTGGCCACTCCTCTTTTAATGCAGCCCAGAACACAGTTGCCCTTCCGGGCTGCAAGCGCACGCACTGCTGGCTCATGTCCAGCTTCTCGTCTACCAGGACTCCCAAGTCCTTCTCTGCAGGGCTGCCCTCAAGGAGAACTTCCCCCAGTTTGTATAAATACCTGGGATTGCCCCAACCCAAGTGCAGCACCCTGCACTTGGCCATATTGAACCTCATTAGGTTTTCATGGGCCCACTTCTCCAGCCTGTCCAAGTCCTTCTGGATGGCTTCCCTTCCCTCCAGTGTATCGACTGCACCTCTCATTACAACCCACTCAATCTCTAATCAAATATCTGTTAAACATAAGGTTATGGTATAACCCATGGCTAAGGAAGACCCTAAGCTGCTGATGGTAGTAAGCAGGGAATATTTGCTATTGATACACTTCCTTCTTTCTAATGTATTTTGCAAGGCTTCTACTATCGACTGTTGTCAAAAACAAGAACTAGGTTAAATGCGCCTTTGTTCTAAATCAGCAGTGTTCCTCTTATGCACTCTTTAGCAGAAACCATAGATAATCCTGAAGAACTGTTTCTTTTAATGCTGGAAAGGGAAGAACTCACATATTTTTCCTGTTACCAGAGTGCACAGCATACAGTCACATCTGCTAATAATCCCATCTAGTTCTTCTTATTCCACAGGGGGATCAAATTCAAGACAACAGCTCCAGGCACTTAAATTACCGTATAGGAAGCCTAAATGCAGGAGAGCAGTCAGAGAAAACCCCTTCTAAGCTGCTTGGGGTTGATTGAAAAGTTCCTGCGTATGTCCCCAGAGTGTTACTGATATTTTGGAAAAAATTCCTTAGGCGCTTACCTCTTATATTGGAAATCCAGCATTTACAATTGCTGTCTTATGGCAAATGATCAGCCACAGGCGATTTAAGCCAATCTGAGCGACGCAGGAGGAAGTCTGTTCCTACTCTTACCCCTCCAATCCTGAGCACATGGTTCCATGATCTCCCTGGGCAAACACAAGAATTTTTGTGGATGGACAGTAACTGGATAAGCAAGATAATAACCACCCATATAGCTAATTGAGTGCTAATGGGCAGAAATGCAGGGCACAGGCTAAAACCACTATTTCTGAGAGTAACAAGGCTTTACATTGGTTTAGAACACTTGTGATAGCAGATATGCCACCTCTCACAGGATCTAATTACTAAGAGTACTTGGCCCAAGAAGAAGTTTTTTGAATTGACTGATTTCAGTTAAGAGTAAATGATCATTTATAGAGTATATACTGTGTAGAACATTTGTTCAGGAAATAGAAGACCGAGGATTTAAATTAATGTTCACATTGTTCAGATTAAAGTGCTAAAGAGAAGGATATCCTTGCTACAAGTCAAGGAAATGTTCTTAAGAAGATCCCTTATGTCCTTCCTATTTAAAGCTGGAGTGAAAAATTTACACTGTCAGAAGAGGTGAGATAGGATATATTTACTGCTTAGAAATTAGAGTCCTCAACAGGAAACAGAAAACTTTTTTTTTTTTTTTTTGTCCTGAGATGACTTTTTTCCCTCCAGTGCTGATGTAGGTTAAGATGTGTAAACACTATGTGTACACACTGTCATGTAAGCAAGGCCAGATATAGTGTTGTCCTTAATCTCACGTACAGGATCAGGCTCTTCTCCTTTTGGTGCCATATATTCTATGTGCCTAGCTGCACAAAAATTCAGCTTGAACAGATGTAGAGGCATCTTCCAACTGTCGACGGTTTCAGCTCTGAGACACTCTCTTTCAGCTTGGAGACTCTCTCAATTTCAGAAACTCTCTCTCTCTCTGGGATAGTATTGAATAAGGCCCGACAAGCATCAGCCAGGCCCCAAATCATTTGTGCCTCCTCAGATCTGCCTGAGCTGCAACATTCCTGTCTCAAATGTCTGTTTAGGCTCTCGGGGTCTTCCAGGTGTTCAGGAGTAAAGTTCCATGACACCGAAGATGTCCATCTCTCTAAAGTCTCTCCCAAGCCTCTCCACACTCAGTGCCACTCAGTATTCTCTGGTTTTGGAGAAGGCTTCTTCAAAATATGATAAATACAAATACTGAGTGAAATGATGAGTAGTACATTCAGGGAGATTAACAACGTGATCAGATGAGCATTCAAAAACTGCATAAGGGATTCAAAGGAGAGACTGGGAACCTGCTTAAAAATCACAAGTTCTGTAAAATTAGCAGCTCCCTCTGCAAACAGTTGTAAAAGAGAAAGAGGAATCATTTTTTTTTTCCTCTTTACAGAAGCAAGTTTACAAATATCCCAGAATACTGGCAGTCCGCCTGGACTTTCAAGGTCAAGTTTTCAGTGAGCACCTGTGAGAAAGATAAACTTTCCCAATGAAGCTCTCTGAGAGCAGAGAGATTTGTTCTAAAAGCTAAAAAGCAGCTTTTGCCCACATTCTCCACCAAAAACGTTGATGGTTTACGGTCTGGTTTGGCCCGGTTCTGTGACTAGCGGGGCGGAGGGATTTCGCAAAATCCGCGCCTCCGGAAAAGGGAAAGAGGGGACCCCAAAATAATTAAAAAAAAGTGGCAACGATTTGAGGAGAAACAAACTAATTTACTAAATATGGTATCAGAATGCAAGATAACACACTATAATACAATATAATTAGAATTGAAGCTAATAAATCAAATATAATGAGAGAGAGAGATTGTCCAAAAGCTGGGTAGGCCTCACCATAACGCTGAGGTGAAATGCACAGTCCAGTTGAGCAGCAGGGAGAGAGTCTGATGAAGAAGAGCCCATCAGATGACCTACCAAGGCCTTATATCTGTTCCCCCTGAGCAGAAATGATAACAATACAGCGAACAGGCTTCTGGGGAAAGTAGTTCCTCTCTTTGGGGACAGGTACCCAGAACGCTTTAACTCCCAGTGGACTACATGATGTTATGATGTGGAATACTGATGACCAAAAATCATAAAACCATGACACCAACCCAGGTGAGCCTACAGACAGCAGTTCGTGCATCCTCCAGTACTTCTAGAAAGTATAAATTCAAACCCTGTTAGTTTGAGGAAGACGCTGAACTCAGCTTTACCATTTCCTGAATGAGATGTTGTGCAAAAGAGAGCTGCCTTGTCAGCCTTCTCCTCAAGGGAAACCTAAATGCTTAAGCCAGGATCAGGTTTAGCATGTGAACTGCAAGCTCATGGCTGTGTCTGAGATCAACACACTAATCTAAGCAAGGGATGATATGTCAAATGCAATCAGCCCTCCCTTTGGCTTTTTTTCTTTGTCTGCAGTGCAGGAACCAAATCATGTGTTGTTTCAAGTAGAGTTTAAGCACCTGATGCATCCAATTGGCGCACCTGGTCATGGTGCATCAGCCTTACCCTACCAACACTTCCTCTGGGGGTCCACTTCCGGGAACAAATGGAAACTGCCACAGTATAGTGCACATACTTGTGGTCTCATAACATGGGCCCATGTCTCATGCAGAAAGTGTGGAAGAATTTTAATTAACCTTTAAACATTCCCGCTGATGAGTTAGGATATTCCATAACACCCAAATGCAGATTTTAGTCGGGTCTGGAGTGTATCCCTGGGAGAGATGAAAGCTACAGCTTGATTAGGAAAAGCCCTGTGATTGTCATCTTGCATAGCAAAACCATAGCTGTATTAGTAACCGAAGAAAATCTTCTCAGTAACTAAATGTGCCTGTGATGAATCTTCCAAAGGAATTTAGTTGCATGTAAAGCTAGCTATTTACCCATAAAATGAACATAAAGGCAAATAAATTTAAAGAGCTATGCAGTTTTTTGTTAGGATTAAAACCAAACTCAGTGATGTAGTGAAGATATTCCTGTAACTCACATAGAGGAATTTTGAAGAAAAAAGCCTAAAGGGTTCCCTATTTGGTGAATATTTATATACTTTAAATAATGGTAATTAAAACAGTGAGAAAAGAAGTAGTGGGAGGACATCATATACCTCCTCCTATTCCTTGGATGAAAATCACAAGCTTCAAATACTATCATCAAAGATAAAAGGCTTGTTGTGTTGGCAACTTTACAGTCACTTTTCAAGTCTGTCAGATAGTCATGCTGTGGCATCAGCCATTGTTCTTCCAGAACCCTCCTTCTTCTCTGATTTGATGGGAAAGAATCTGTCATCGCTTAAATGATATTCCCTTCCTAAATTAAAAAGAGGGCAAGAATTGGCAGATCCCTCTTTAAGTGAAAGAAACCATCTATTATTTATATGCCTCTTTTAGCCCTGCCACTGCTACATCTGATTGCAGAAAAACCCAACAAGCTTCTACCCACCATAGACAAATAAATAACATTGAAAATTCTGTCTTGTATTGAATTAAAATATCGAAAATGCAAAGCTCTACCTTGATGTTGGGATCAAGGGAGATGCATTTGTGTTGCTGAAGTCGTGAGACAGAACCCATTCTTTTCAAAGTAATTGGCTCCCTGCTGTCAGAAGTCCTGAGGAAAGTTTGGCATATTTGTGTAGAGCTGCATCGTCTTACTGTATTTATTTGGAATAGGATGCTCTCTACAGCTGGACCTCTTTCAATCAGAAGTAAATGTCTGCAAGCAATCTAGCTACTGAGTTTTGGGGATGTGCATGGGGCTTGCACGTGTGCTTTCTTATACTGTATAGTCATTTTTTTTCTAAGTTTGTGTCTCCAAGATGTTTTGATTGAGATGATGACTAAAAAATTCCTCTGTGAGAAAGGAGCAAACTGAATTCTGAAAAACTTCCACTTCACAATTTACAACAGAGTCTTCTGAAATCCTTGTATAAGATTGTTGGAGAAGAGATGCAGCCTCAAAGCAGCTCAGATGCCTTTTCTCTGTCTAGAAGCCCAGAAATAAATCTCACACACCATCTGGCAGGAAAAAGTATCAGACTTAGATTGTGAAGAAGAAGCGAGCTATTGACCAAGTGTTTCCCACTTATGTGCTGCTCAATAGATATTTGCCCCTTTCTCACCTCGTGAGCTCAGATTCCCCAGTGAACTTCTCTGCCAGAATATGAAATAAGAGTTTCCAAGTTGCAAACTTTCAAGGACAGCTGTTGGTATCCAATAGTTTGAAAAGCAGAAACATATTTGGTTAGATACAGTAAAACTTCATATGGTGAACAATACATTTTTAGAGCTGAAATTTTGCATAAACTCACAAAGCAATTATAATCAAAAGGAACTTGAAGAGTTATGATATGAAAACCTGGCATTCCCCTGGGATAAAATAATCCTGCAGGGCTCTTCCTGACTCACAATTCTGTATTGAGTTGAAGGAGGAAAATAGGACATATCAGCTGATAAAGCTGAGATAAAGAAGTAGTAAGTTTGTAATATTATGGACCAACCTTCTGTCTGCTGTAAATGTGTTTCTGATATTGAAGGGGCATATTCTGCCCTCATCTCCACTTCAAATCATTGCAGTTCTGAAATGTAGCCTAAAAGTAAAATGAAAACCAAAGGCTATGTCTGATGGTATTAACATTCTGCTAGTATCCAAGGCCTTTGAATCAGATGTATTGTTTTCAAGGGAGGAGAATATCAGTATTACTGTTTTCGTGCTTATATGTGGTTGGTTTTTTTTTTTCATATTATGGAGAGTTTTTGAATTATGAGCTCTAGAAATTCAGGAAAAATATGTTTATCCAACTTCTGCATATGGCAAGATTTCCCTCTTCAGCCATCTACTCTCTACCTTTTACTAATTTCAAATATTTGAAAATAAATTGTCTTAATTCTGGGCTAGTAATCTGGATACCTTCCCTATTTAATGGAGTGAATAGGAATCTCCTAAATACAACATCTCATACAATGCTATCTAACGTGGCTGGGTGATTCATTCACTGTCATGCCCATCTCTGTACCAATACTTTCTAGGAATTGGATGGAGACATAAGATACTGAAGGCTAAGCAGCAGACATAATAATTTTGGTTCCAAATTCAGGTCACTACTATGAGCCTGGTCTAGATCCAATTAGTGACCTGCTATAGAGGTGAAAACTTGAATAGCCCAATGGTAATTCCCTTAGTTATTTGGTCTCCCAGAGCAATTTTGTTTAGCTTGAAGCCTGTTTTTCGCAACTACTGATTTATATTTTAGCTGAGTGTAAGAAGGATTTTAATCATTAAATGTAATAACAGCATTTCTTCTTATAGGGTAAAATAAAATCAATCCATATCCAGTAAAGAAGCCTGTGTAATTGAAATAGAAGCACACTACTCCATCACTTCAGGCATGTAACAAGAATAGCTAATAGTAAAAGATGATATATCTCATCCCCTGAGGGACACTTGAGTAATTCGTAGGCTGACAAAAAGATCATCTACAGCACCTATTCAAAGTGGACAAGATGGTGTCTGTCTATTTGTATTTCTTGATTTATGCTTTGGATTTTGTTATAACCTCTGGTATTGAGGGTGGCTTTGCATGTACCTAGACAAATACATGCTCACACATTCTCACTTGTTTCCACATTCACACATATACTTTACTTCTCGTAAAGACCATACTACAACATCTGTATTTGTGATAATAATTCAAACTCTATAGAGAAGAACTTGTCAGAGCCACATGTCACATAACTTTTTGACTACTCTGATGGTAAATGTACTGAAGCAAATGTGTTTATCCTTAAAAAACCCCTCAGAAATCTGGTAACTGCTTCTGGGTGAATCTAGTTGATGCTTCCTTGGTGAAAATAATGAAACTGATGTATTCAGGGAAATAAATCACTAACTACCTAGACAGTAACAGCCTCCTATAAATAAGACTAAGCTCTGTGAGACACAGCTGAAAAGTGGAATAGAATTTGCCTGATTTAGGCACTAGTACAACATGGAATTTTTAGGTAATTATTTCAGTTGTGGTGCAGCAGGTTTCTGAAGAGTCCTGCATATTCCAGGGACAGAGGTAGATATCTCTGAGGGTTTTCAGGAGCAGATCCAGTCCAGCCAACTGAATTGTCTGTACCTAGGAAAGCAGGCTGTCTCTCTACAGGTCTTAACTAGCATCTTCTTCAGAGAATGTAGAAACTTCCCATAGAAAGACTACTTCACTTGAAGATTAATATCTATATACAACAATATCTGAATACTAGCGATGTTCAGATCAGGTGGATGAGATCACTTTCTATGACAGAATAAAAAAACTCTGGTGGGTCCTTGACCTGCTATGTACCCTTTGTTATTCTATGTATCCACACAAGCAAAATCACTTTCTTTTGTTCACTATGGAATATTATACTGTGAATGCTTTTAGAAGATTCCTTTTCTAATTCAGAGATGTGCACCACTTATCATCTGGTTCATTGTTATACAAAGACTTCTCTAATAGTTTAATCAGTCTGTTCCCACAGTACCTTATCATGCCAGCTTGGAAGGGAAATATGGTCAGGCAGAATGCGGACAGAGGGAAAAATTGACTGAGAGGGCAAGAAAAAGAAAACACGAAATAAACAAAATACAAAAATAAAAACAGACTGTACAGAGTGATTAGTTTGTGGCAAAATAGAAACCATGTAGTTGATGCATTTAGGCTAATTTATGTATGAATAAATGCAAAGAAACAAATGAGCTTAATAATACTTGGTTAAAGACGGAGAGGAAAGAAGGAATTTTTATTTATTTATTTATATTAGGTTGCATGCAAAAAGAAAGGCTGTGGCATGGACAAAACAGTTTCTGGGTGAGTTTCATGTCACCTAATTCTAGGAGTTGAGTTCATCTCCAGATTAAAGCACCTAAAAGCACCTGCGGGTTTATAAGCATGCCTTCTGCATGTAGGTGAGACTTGAGATTCACTACAGATAATGAAGATAATGAGTTGTCCTTAGGTTCTGTGTCACATCTGTAATCTCCATCTGAGTATTATCTTAGGATGACTCCAATCGCCATGGATGATAGTTTGACATAGATGACACTCCTACCCAAACTGTGTTTAAGGCTGTTGAAACCAAGCACTTAGAAGCAACAAGCATGACAGGCTGCTTGGAAGTAGCCATCCACTACTATCTTACTATGAAAGAAAGACAGGAGAAATTGAATGATTAAGAAAGTAAAAATTCTGACAAAACTGAAGAGAATGCTAATATGACTCTGTAGCAGTCTTGTGAGTGGAATCACATCAGCACCTGGTACTTTAAAATTTTGATAGCAGAAAGCAATAGCAACAGTCATTTTCAACTAATTTGCATTGTAGATACCCACTTCACATAAAGGTCTTCTGCTTCCCCCTCTGATAACTGCATTTGTCCAAATTATTTATTGCAAATGAAATAGGAGATGAGTTCAACCATTTTCCCCTGTTTATGAATCATTTTCAAGCTCATCTTAATTTGTGTGGAAGTATTCATTGCACATAAGTATTTGCCAACTAGTTTATGAGGACAAATTACAGATGACAACTTGTTCATGAACATTTATTTCAACTCTTTATTACTCCTGAGTTGTGATTAGTCATCCATATCACATGGTATTGAACTGACTGTTACTTTTTAATCAAGAAAACAATGATTAATGATGGCAATTAACTGATAATGAGAAACAAGAATAATGTGGACTTCAAAACTCACAAACAATTTTAAAATAAACCAGCAAGTATTCATACAGGTAACCAATACTGTTTTCATCAGAGTATGAGCATGGCTAGATTAATATGTTAATTAATGAAACATGCATCTCTTCTAGGCATTATTCTTAAAAATGTATGCTACCATTTTTCTATCCAAAGTAATTTTGGGATAGCACTTAAGCAGTTTTTTTCCCCTTACTTTCCAGGTAAAGGGTATTATTAACATTGTATTTCCCCCTAAGGCCTGTAGTACTCTTTGATGCACTCTTTTGGGGCCTTTCTGAAATTTGGTCCTGCACTATACATGTTAATCCCCAGTTTTGATTATGACTGGAGCTATATCAGACAACAACTAAAAAAAAAAACACCAAAAAACAAAAAAGCAAAAACCAAAAAGTCCAAACAAACACAACCACCAGAAAAGAAACAAACAAAAAAAATCATAAGAAAAAGACAAGAAGCAGCTGTGCGGATTGCAGACAAATACTTACTTTGATTTTTCTTGATTAAAATAGCCACTGGGAACCCTCAACGACCCTTTTTCTGGGCTATAAGAAACAGAAGGTGTCATTGTTCAAAGGCTGACTGATGCTTAATGGTTATGACAGAAGTAGCTCCAAGCGTTATCATTTGAGTACCACTGCACTTGCAAATATGTGGTGGAAACAAACTTGCATTGGCAGCAGAATGGATGAGAGTACCTTGGATATCTTTTAACAGCTATTCTTCTCATTATTTCAGAAATAAAAAAATACATAAAACAGTTAAATCTGTCAGATTTCTGTTAATTATAATCTCTACAATCTCTTACAATCACAGAATCTCCTTTCATCAGATCAGGTATGAAGAAAACATACACCCTGACTACACTCACTAGATGACAAAAAGTCATGAGAATGTGAAGCTGTAGAGCAATCAACACTAAGGAAGACAAAGTTTCTTCTCTCCCATTCCCTTATTGCCCTGTATACTGGGACCAAAAACCAATGATCATTGATGGATGAGCTAACTCGATTATGGCTCAGCAACTAATGGAGTTAAGCTGATTACACTAACTGAAGTTTGGTTTAGCAAGCTGCAAAGGCAAACTTTTGATTATTGGCTGTTGGCTTCAAACAGCAATGGGCAGTTCAAGTAACTTCAGGGGCAGCAGAGCAAATGAAGCCCATTTTCCTATGAATTAGGTCCATGAAGTTGTATTCTCCGGAATCTAATAAGTAGTGAACAACAACTAAGGTTTCTCCAGCAGCTAGAACATTCATTCCCAGTATATAATTATGAATATGCCTGTGCAGCAGCTTTTCCCCTGCTTTCAAGCTCACTTTCTAGACCCTGATAGTTTTAAGAATATAATATCTGTTGACTCTCAGATGGAATAGTAATCGATGAATGAGTTCGGAAGCGACTGGAAAGGGGTAGAAAAGCACAGACACACACAAATTATAGACAAAGTAAACACAGAAAAGCAGGCTAGACCCATGATCAGCTTGCATGTATTTACATGGGTGGATAGTATAATAGGTTCATAATTATAAAAATTATTGGTTCACTTAGGTTAAATTAAAAAAAAGATACATAGACTTTCTTTCTCTAGATATATCAGCATTGTGGTTTGGCTGTGCAATTACTTTCACCCTAGGCAAGCAGATCAGCCTTAAACACAGAAAAACCAAACCAAGCCGAAACAAAACTCTCAATATTGCTTCAGTAGAGGTGTAGCTATGTAAGTATTTGTATAGACTGAAGTAACCCATATGAAGTACCCAAGTACCTGAGTATTTCACTTGCTGATAAACTTGTAGTGACATCTTCATTACAATGCTTACATTTACAATGTAGAGTAAATGAAATGCTGCAAATACAAAGATTGAAACCCAATTGCAGACTAAGTGCAATCCATCCTTAAGCTGAGGAGTCAAATATACTGGCCAGATGAGCAAATGCCCATAACCACCTCTAAGGAATGCAAAGAACGTACATCTGGCTGTACCATGTCATGGCTCTGCCCAATCAAACCAATGTATTGCTGAGACTGGCTGATGGCAGGAGTCTAGGGAAGATTATAGAACTGACATGAGAAAGGAACCTGTGAATGAATTCACTCAGGCTGCACCAATTCAAAGTGCCAGGACTTCCTATGATGAAGGTGTGAGTGCTATGTTCAGCATCTTTTAATAGTTTTTAATTGCATGAATTTTGTCTGTCATTTTTTGAACCTGGCCAAACTTTCACCATTTGTACTATTGTGTGATGGAAGTTCTCAGTTTACATACATATGGTGTGAAGAAAAATTTGTCATGATCCTGAGGGCTAGATCAGGACTTCTTCTCTGATCCTGGCCTGCTGCCTTGACTTCCCAGCTTTATCTTGACCTCATCAATCTCTCTGGTATTCACTGGGTACTTGGATGACCCTTTGTCCCCAGACATGCTATGTTGGTCTTGCTTGGGCAGCAAGGACCTGTGTTCTCATCACTGTACCTGCATGCCTTGTGACCATCTTCTATTCCCAGCTTCCCTTCATTCAGTTCCTATTCACTTTCCCAGGACTTTGCAGAATTCATTTGTTTTCCTACCTCCTTTCCCCTACGTATGCATTAGAAATAAAGTCTTTACTTTCCTCTACAAAGCGATTTAAAATTAAAAGATGAAAAGTGTTATGCAGGAGCTTGTGGGAACCTCCTAGCTTCTCACTGAAACCAGCAGGAAGTAGACATATACCTGTGTCTGTTGAACTGGCTCTTACTATACCTATCCTATAATGATGGGGAGTTAATTTTCCCTAGATTCGGTAGTTTAAATAAGAAGTATTTAATATAAATTAGTCAACTGAGATGTGTGAATAGTTTCAGCCCACCTTTTAATTCCCATGGCATTCACAAAGAGAACCTAAATTAATTACTTAGATGGTCAGATCTAACTGGTTGTTTTATGCTAGGTGTTAGAAAGTTAATGGTTAATTTACTTGTGTCCAGATTGATGGATCCAGTATTAGTCTTTGCTAATAAGTAGAGTGTTTGGTTATAAATCACTTGAGTAACAAATATTGTCTTGTTGTAGTCTTATTATATTAATGTAGCTTATAATGCTGTTGTTTTAACGTGTCTGTAAAGGTACTTTGGGTACAAAAGGCTTAAAAGATTAGAGATAAAAGGAAGGTGACGTGATTCAAGAAATTGTCTTCTGCACCTAGTCCAGAAAACAATTAATTTGGATTCTTCCTTAATTTCCACCAGGTTAAAGAAAAGATGGGCTTGAATTTATAAAAATGATTTGCTCCTACTTGGTTATGCTTCAGTAATCTCAACTATATTTTAACCTGCCACTTGGGTACTGAGTATACGGTGTATTTAGCTCTGTGTGATCCTGCATTATCTTCTCAGACTATATTTTATTAAGAGATGAATGCTTTTACTGATATCTTTCTTTTTAGCAGGCAATACACTTTGGTTCTAATCACAAAAGAATGTAATATCTGAGAGTTTAATAAAAATATGAGATAACAAGACATTAGGACATAACTCATTTGTATACATCCAGATTAGATTATTAACTGAGATTCTGTTTCAAGGATTGATTATATAATTAAAACAAAACAACAAAAACTAAAAACTAACCCAAAACTGTACCCTTCAGATTTATTTCTCAGATATATCAATGCCTTCTCAATGGTTTCATTTCCTGGTGTTTAAATCTTGAAGTTATTATACATGATAGCACACTACTATAAAATCCACAAAATGTGCAGAGTTGAGAAATACAGATCGCTTTCAGGCTTTACAGGAGCCTGCAGTAGGGATGAAATCAAACAGAAATATTTTACCCCATAGGGAAAACAAAGGAGTAAAAGAGCGGAAGTTTTCAAGGTCTTGTAAAAGTTTTTGCTCCCATTAAAACCAATGTCCTCACCACTTGCTGTATGATATCTGGGGAATCTGAAGCAGCCTCCCCATGGATTCAGTTGTTTGAAAAACATGCTTTTGATGGCTTCACTGTTCACTGTAGCAATTATGAAATGTGTAGAATGAGATCTGGGGAAGGCTTGGGAAGGTAACTTGATGTGCACAGCATCACCAAGAACTCACTGCTCCCTCCTGCCTCTCTCGTAGGGCAGTCTTGCCCTATTGTTTTAATTATTGTTTTTATTTTTATTTTTATTCTTTCACGGAGAGGAGGGGAAAGAAGTCTGACTGTTCCCGCGGGTTGGGTAGCCCCTGGGCCGAGCTTTAGCCACCCTTAACCGCCGGTGTCCCGCTCCGTAGGGCCGCCCCGGGCGCTCTCCTTGGTACCCAGCTCACGTCGTCTCCGCTTCTCCAAAGCAGAGCCCGGGGCTCCCTCTGTAGTTCAAGCGTGGAATTGAAATCATCTCCGGGAGCCACCTCGTCCTTGAAAAGGAGGGAATCGGAGCGGCGGGGAGCGGGGTACGGACCCGGGGGGCAACCACCACCACTCTTCCCCCTGCTCCCATAGCCCCCACTGCATCTCGTGGTTTTTATTTATTTATTTATTTCCTGTCTTCTCCAGGACTCTGATGGGAAGAACCACCCTGAAGAGTACAGTGGGCCTGGCGAGCTCTAGGGCGTTTGATCCACATCAAGCCACTGCCCCAGGGAACACATCTGCTCTGTCTGTGCTGGCCTGCATGTCAATCTATGGGTGTAGTGCTGATCTTGCCTTGGAAAATGTCTTTCTTTAAGCTCCAGATGTCCTTCATTAGCACAAGCTGTCTTGTTCCGAGATGAGGGGTTACAGCACATGTGAGGAAATAACAAGATGCCCGTGCACCTACAGCCCTGTGGGGTTCTTGCATGATGCTCAGAGCAAGTGTGGTCCTGTGCAAAATCAAAGAAATTACCAGAACAGTTAACTGAAAACATTGCTACCTCAGGCTTGATGCCTTAAGTTTATGAAAAAGTAAGACCAAGAGATAAGTCATGCACTGCTGGCCCCTAATTGCTAAAACATCATTGTCAAAAGCATATCTTGAAATGCCACAGTAGTTGTCAGCCCTGGTGAGCTAAAAGAACCATTCTGTCTCTGTCGAGTAAAAAAGACGTATTGGAAAATCAAATCATTCACAGATGGGAGATTTTCTGTACAGAGCTTATAGGATAAAGAAATATTCATGATTCCTATAAAAAGGATTTGTTCAAAGATAATTTTGCTACTGTTGCTAGGACCAGAGACCAGCAAGTGGAGCAGAGCAACTGTTTCCCAGTGAGTGCACCAGCGCATAAAATCAGACTCAGAAGCAGGCAGAAAAATACGGAGGGGCTGTGCAACTCCTTTTGGCTTCACTTCATAAAACAAAGTTTCTGCCACTTTCTGGCTTTGACTGATCTCTTCAGTCTCCTTGGTCACTGATGGTGTGTGTCTAAGTTCAAACAGAAGGAGAGTTTTCTCTGAAATCAGGGCAGAAAGCTTCTCTGCAGTTTTCATGCTTCTTCTGTGGGTAAAACTGGGTGTTGAACTCAGAAACAGGACGCTGGCACATGCCATTCAGGTGGGTGGTAGCTGAGCAGTCTTTGAGATAGTCTCTTTTAAAAGAGACATTGGCATTATGTTGTTTTCTAAGAGGAAGGAAAAGAGAAAAAAACTTCATAACACAACTTTAACCCTTCCTTATTGATATCTCTGTAACTGTCTTTCAAATGCAGTTCTGGCAGTACTAATTGATGTGTTTCAATCTTGCAAAATTTACCAGAGATTCTCACTGATCAGTGACACAGAGGGGGAAGAGACAAATTGATCACTTCACAGAATCACAGAATCACGGAATCATAGGGGTTGGAAGGGACCTCCAGAGATCATCGAGTCCAACCCCCCTGCCAAAGCAGGTTCCCTGCACCAGGTCGCACAGGTAGGCATCCAGGCGGGTCTTGAACATCTCCAGAGAAGGAGACTCCACAACCTCCCTGGGCAGCCTGTTCCAGTGCTCCGTCACCCTCAACGTAAAGAAGTTCTTGCGCACATTGGTGCGGAACTTCCTATGCTCCAGTTTCTGGCTGTTTCCCCTTGTCCTGTCTCCACACACTGCTGAAAAGTCCGGCCTCACCACTTGTGCCTTCTTTTCTTAAAACATATAGCTGGTGCAGTTTGGTATGCCAGAAGTAGCTGAGAGTTGCCCATAAATCATGGAATCACAGAATGGCTTGGGTTGGAAGGGACCTTAAAGCCCATCAAGCTCCAGCCCCCTGACATGGGCAGGGTTGGCACTCACTATGTCAGGTTGCCCAAGGCCCTATCCAGTCAACCCTTAACCATGCTTCCCTCTCCCCATGTGGCACCAAGTGATTTCTCTGAGCTTCAGTTTCTCTACTTGTAAAGTGAGAAAAACAGATTTGATCCTCCTTTATATATGCAGGTTATGCTGCAGCTGTGTATTATGCACATGTTTCTGTTGCACTTACATTCTCTACTGAGCTTTTATTTATTTCTTGTACTACAGTCTGTTGGGTTTTTTTGTTTGTTAATCTGAAACACTTGTTTGTGCCACACTGATAGATAAATCTATGCAAAAGAATAAGATAATCTTCTTTTACAACAAAGTCAAGTTCTTTTTTCTTTCCATCCTTCATCTCTTTAGATGGAGGCAAATCTGTCTATTTTTCCAAATTAACAATTGGAAATATTGTACTTCATATTCGTGTGGTGCCTGGAAAAGAAAGCCTTAATGGTCTCCTTTTGTTTTTAGTGCCCATTCAGCTTCAGATCAATTGAGTGTGAAGGACAGTGAGAGAAGAGACAGTGAATTTAATGACTGTGAGTTCAATATCACTGGAGAAAGGCTAAAGAAACCACCTTCAGAGGTGATGGAAAAACAGGTTGGAAAGTATAAAACTAAAATCTCAATTTCGGAGTGCAAGACGTAAATGAAGGCAATGATCTGAAACAGACCTTATTATCATCCTTTCCAAAGCCTCTAGATGAAGAAAGGTAAGAGTAGATTGAAAAGTAGGGATGCCTGAGCCCCTAGATCTCAGCATCTCTGACTCACCGTGAAATATCTCAGTGATGTTACGCAGGCAAGAAATCATGGTGGTGGGTGAGTTCCATGTTAAGCACTGTCAGACCCCTGAGTGACTGCTTTCTGAGTGCTTTGTTCTTGGAGGCTCAGTTTGACATAGCAGAGAGAGGTCTGAAAGTGAGCAACTGCTGAGCAATGCTTTGTTAAAATTTCTTGAAGCTGTGCAGCAGAAAATACAGACATTGAAATCATAGAATCACTGAATCCTAGAATCATTAAAGTTGGAAAAGACCACTAAGACCATCTAGTCCAACCGTCAGCCCACTACTACCATGCAGACTAAATCATGTCCCATCATGTGTTCCTGAAATTTTTGTCCTACGTCTGTCCATATGTGTTGCAAAGAGTCTACCATATGGGTGCACAGCAAAAAATACATGTTCTGTGAACAATTGAACTGCTGAGTGTTGAATCATAAGTTTTACATTGATATATATTTATTACAGATCACTTCATTAAGGTGTTTATAGAACCCTAGTGCTATTTTAGGACATGATCTTACTTCCTGCAGTGTCAGCGCAAAGAAATGTTGATATGCTTATTTGTAGATATGATAAATAGATTTTTGGTAGAGTAAGCACACCAAAGGTCTTCCAACAGTAAGAGTGATACTGCTGATCCAAGCATAAGGTTGCTAAAAATAAGCCATTGCTATGAGAATATTTTATCTGTAATTTAGTAAAACATATTGGATTGTTGCTTTGCAGAGAAATACTTATTTAATTTAAAAGTCTTTAGTGTTGTAATAGGCGAAGGCGGGGATTCGCGATGTCACGGGATAGGAAAACCCCTCCCCTCCCCCCTTTGGGGGCGTACACACGGTAGAGGCTTAGTATATAAGGTGTTGCACCACGTGAATAAACGGACCACTTTCTTACACCATATTGGTGCATGCTTGCGTGGTCCGGGCCGCAAACTGCAGGTGCATGGGAATCCACGGGAAGTTCAACAAGTGGTGCTCGCGTGCGAGGCCTGCGTGCGGCTGGGTGCCTGGCGGGGGCACGAGCCTGGCTCGGTAGGGGCCGGAAGAGTGGAGGGGACTGATCACCCCCTGGGCTTATGATTTTGTGTATCCCCTCGGCCCTTGGTTAATCCGAGGGAGGCAGGAGATTTCCTGAAGTCTGAGGGAAGGGCAGGGGAGGACGTTTCCTTGGCTGCCGATATGGAATCCGTCATAAAGGTAATGCTTCAGCTTTGTAAATCTTACTGTAGTAAGTCTGCCCCTTCTAAGAAGGAGGTAACTGCTGTGCTAACGCTCTTACATCGGGAAGGGCTCTTAACAACCTTTACGGAGGTGTTTGAGCCTGCGCGGTGGGATGATTTTTCCTCTGTACTTTCGCAGCGCGCGATGTCGCTGCAAAAGGCAGCGGAGCTGAAAA
>JACDJE010001382.1:0-11717 GCA_016647715.1 Pavo muticus
CTTTCAGGATTGTAAATGAAGAATGAAACTGCTACGTGAGGTGAATGCCATTGCTGAAGTCTTTACGTAGTGCCTGTGTCCTTGCTTAGAGATAACTAAAATCTCATGGAAAGTCTTCCTACTGATTTATAGGATGTGGGAACGTAACCCAGAGCAAGACCACACAGAACCGTTTGCAAAGCTCCGCTTCGAATTTCACCAGTCAGCAATTTTCTGGCACCTGTCATTAACCCATTCGGCCGTCGGTCACACTGCCACTCCCATATTTCCACTGCTGTCTTTAGTCACGTTTTCTCTGAGATGAAAAGTTTGTACGAGTTTATCAAACGTTTTATTTATTTATTTATTTATTTGGAGGAGGGGCGAGGGAAAGCGGAATGGAGGAGACAGGCAGCGGGGGCCTCTCCAAACCGTCACGGCCCAGACGTTCTCTGGAAGCGTGATTCTCTGTCATTCCATTCGCGTCAAATGCAATGCGACCCGTTTGAATTATGTACAGTTATTTAACTTGTTAATGAGGCGAGAAGGTGGAGCATGTAACAAACTTTAATTTGAAGTGTAATTTAAGTAAGTCCGTAATTCAGATCCAGAGCCCACGTGTCAAACCGTCAAGGCCCCGGGCCGGCCCTAACCAGACCCAGCTGCATAAACGACTCCCAGGTGCCATGGAGCCGCGCCCTCCTGCGCACAGCCACTCCTCCTCTGGAGCTTGGGGGCAGGGCCCGCCGCAAAGCCTCTTAAGCTCCACTGGAGGCCGTCGGGAGCTACAAGGCAGTAGCTGAGGTTCCTGGGTTGTGGTGCGGGAGCAGGTTCTGTTTCTTTATGTGGCCATAGCACTGCCCGGGCCAAAATGCTACGAGAGGGGCTGCTTTTGAAATGAAATCTTGCAATTCCATTTAACGTTTTCTGTTTGTTGTTTTGTTTCAGGCTGCAGCGAGACCGTGCGCAGTAAGGATCAGCCCTACCCAGTGAGCAGTTCCAGTAGTAACAAAACAGTGACGGCGAGTGCTCGCCAGGGAGTCACGGGGGGTCGTCTGCCTGCGGCAGGAGGCCCCTGAGCTCTCCCCCTTGCTATTCTTGAGGCTGGCGTAGGGCTGCCGCTGGGCTCTCCCAGCTTTTCAGAGCTGGAGTACCGTTGTTGCCCAGCTTCCATCGCATTTTTGGAAGAGGCCGACGTGGGGGCGCCGCTCGGTTCCCCAATTCCCGATGCAGTCCTGCAGCGCTCTCAGTCCCCCGGGGTTTTTCGGCGGGTGCTTCACTTCCTCTTGCCGTTGTTGGTGGGAGTGAGCGGGACAGGGCCATATTGCTTCAGCCTCTGTGCTGCTGGGGATAAGAAGGGACACGAAGGACAGGTAAGACTTAAGTTTATGTTTTTGCATGTGGAGCAAGGGCCGCGGCAGAGTCAATTTCTTTAGGATCAGCACGGTGCCGTTGTTGGGCTCCCACATAGCTTTTTAGAAAGGCCGGCACGGGGCCACCGCCCAGATCGAGCACAGCCTTGCGGTGGCCTTAGCCCCCTCCCGTGTCCAGTAATAGGAGCGAGTAGGACGGGACCGTGCACGTCCTCCTTCCTCTCCCCCAGTTACATGTAACTTCAGGAGCACGATATCGTTCCCATCGTGGAGACGCAGCAGGGAAGCTTGCATGACCGGAATGCTGTTGTGATGGCGATGTTCTTTTTAGGAAAGACACTCCAGCACGGCAGCGGAGTCGCAGTTCACACGAGGTAGCCGAACGGACCGAGCTCCTCCCGAGGAAGGACGAAGCAGGAGCGGAGCTCTCGGCGGCAGGTAAAGGCGGGAAGCGTCACCGGGGGCATTCCTTACAGGCAGGGACAAAGAAGCCAGTAAGATCTTCACGTAGCTGGAATTAGCCTCACGGCTGCGGGCTAAAGAAGAACCGTAAAAACCAGTATAGGTTAGGGACCAGTCCGCCGGGAGCGATACTTGAGAGGCACCGGGTTGTCCCTCACGGCCGAGGAGGCCAGCGTTATCCCAGGGCGGGTTAAAATGAGCGCGGCCGGCAGGGGGAGGGACGGGATTTTCTTTTCCGATCCGCCCCGCCGAGGCCACGTCTGCTTCTCGGCTCCGCAGCACGAGAAAGACGGTAAGTTTGTAGAGAGAGCGGGACGGAGGGTGACGAGGACTGGGAATGTCTTCTTTCTGAGAAATGGAAATATTTACACTGCAGTTTGTAAATATCTGAAGTGCAGGAGTACAGTCGGGGGCAGGGGGAGGCTTGTTTGGACACGGATGGGAGGTGTGCAGCAGTAGAGAAGTTTTATGCACTCATAAGAAAGACTCCCTTCCCTGTGAGAGGGATGGAATAGGTTGTGGAGTCTCCTTCTCTGAGGATATTCAGGCTGCATCTGGATGCTTTCCTGGGTGATATGCTTGTAGGTAAGCTGCTTTAGCAAAGGAGCGGGACTTTGCTATCTCTGGAAGGGCCTTTTCCATCCCTACAGCTCTGCGATTCCCATCTCCATGCAGGGCGAGGGCTGCGGCGGAGCCTTTAGCAGCAAGGGTCAACCTGAGTATGAGAGTGGTTTCATCAGCGGTGGGATGAAGGAAGTGAGTGACAGACTCCAGGGGGCCACGTGCCCCAGCAGCCCCTTGGAGCTCTTCCTGAAGGTTCAGGGCTAGAATGAGTATCCTGGTGCCTTGCGTCCTTTAGTCCCTGACTGGTACACAGTGTTTGTGGGGTAGAGCTTATGGCTAGAATTGGGTGCCAGGGGGTTTAAGCACATTCTGCTTGGGGGTGATGGTGTGTGGTATGCCCCCCTCGAGGTGAGGCTTCACTGTGCTTTCATTTCAGTCCCAAAGGTGTGGAATTGATGGAGTGAGAGGTAAGAAGCGCTCCTTGAGGAGGGGCTCCGGCAGCCCTTTTGCGTGGCACTTTGGGATCCCGGTGCTATTTCCTGTAGTTGGGTGGTCAGTTGTCTGCCTGGGTGAGATCCGGGGGTCCAATACTTCAGAGCTGTTCTCTTCCCTCAGGTCTCAATTCAGATGGTGTTCTGAGAGGAAGGTCAACATCCTTAATTGGGAGCTGTGCTGTTCTGAAGGCTGTAGAGGAGGAGGTGGCAGAGCTGACCAGCAAGGCAGGCACAGGGTGTTGTCTGTGACTAACTCCCCAATCCCCCCAAGCTGGCGTGCGTTCCATATTTCTTGGGGTTCTGTTGAGTGCTAGAGTCCCTCTCTATTTTGTTGTCTGCGAGGTGGTGTTTTGTGTTGTAGTGGATTCTAATTGTGTGTCAGCTTGATTTGCCCTAGGTTTTTTTTGAGATGGTGGTGGTTTAACTGGAGTGGTAATAGTGTGTTTCTTGGTTGATTTGTCTCTCATGTTAAGGTGGCTTATGTGGAGGCGGTCATGGTGTGCGTCACTAGATTTATTTGCCTTTTTTGTGATAGTGGTAGGGTTTGGTAACAGTTTGTAGCTTGGTTTATTTGTTGTTATGGCAGCTTGTGCGGATAGAAGTTGTGGTACTTGGTTTCTTTGCCTTTTCTTGTTGTGGTTGTCCATGTTGGCCTCTAATGGCTTAATTAGTGAGATGGTGCTGTAGGCATGGCAGGTTGTCCTGCTACTGTTTTGGGTGCTAGAGGCTGGGGTTTGCCCATCTCAAAGAGATAGGGGTGTGTCCCAGCCAGGCCCTATGTACAGAGGCTCCCCCCCGGTGATGCTCCTTCTAGGCTGTAAGCGAGAAGATGAAAGCCAGCTCCTCCTGGCCCTGTGTTCTGGAGGAAGATGAGGTGAAGTTCAGTAGACTTCAAGTTACAGGTAAAACCTCTTTAAATGAGGTTATAGTCTGTGACTTAAGTCACTATGTGTAGTCATTTAATGTGCTCCAGGGAGCGCAGGGAGTATTCCCTTTTGAAAGGGCTAGGGTAAGCAGCTGGATGCAAAATGCTTCTGTGGTGTGAGTCCATCCAAGTGTAAGATGTCCTGCTTACGCTTGGGCTGTTTCACAGTATCAGCAACCTAAACAGACTGAGATGGTTAGAAAGGAGTTAAGTTGGTGCTCTTGGCAACTCTTTTGCCAACTGCTCCTGGAAAAATTTCTAATGGAAACTAAAAAAATGGAAATGCTTAGGCATCCTCCTTTCCTGAGAGATC
This sequence comes from Pavo muticus, assembly GCA_016647715.1. Classification (NCBI taxonomy): domain Eukaryota; kingdom Metazoa; phylum Chordata; class Aves; order Galliformes; family Phasianidae; genus Pavo; species Pavo muticus. The sequence continues at coordinate 4,111 of JACDJE010001382.1, forward strand.
TAGAATAAGGCCAAACAGTATTTTATTTTCATACTTTTCTGCATTTCTACCTCATTGTGGGGATAAGGTTTTACTTCACTTCTATTTAAGGCAATGCTTTGTAACATGCACCAAATTGGATTGGCAGGCAGGCAAGTTAGGAAATTCTACATTTTAAAATTAGTAAATTAGTAATAGTAAACTAGTAAAAAACTAGGTCACCCTTATAAGAGGCATGTCTTTCACTTTATCTTCTTGCTGAAGCAAAACTGTGTAGGAGGACTCACAACTAACTGTTTTCATTTCCAGGTATGCCCCTAAAATTCTAGTAGCAACCATGTTTGCTTCTGTGTGGAGGGAAGCAGGTGATGATACATCTATTTCCATGGAAGAATCAGCTCAGTGCAGTTATTTGGAAAGACTGTTTCTACTAAAGGCAGAAATGCTCTGTTACACGTAGCAATGAGTATGCTTTAGAATATCTGCACTAGAAGGGAATGACTGACTTAGCTGGCAGTGAATGAAACTGGTTCTCTGTAAGGTACTTACCTCTGAGCAGTTCTTTTTGAACAGCATATAGATTCGTCAATACAATAAACAACCAAAAAACCCTTAAGTAGAAAATGATTTCCATTACTGAAAGCACCATCATTATGAAGTCTGCTGAAAAAAGAAAGATCTAATGCTCTCCTTGGCTTTTTTTCTCCCCTGCACCAAGAAGGAATAAAGCCAGCCATTTTGGACAGTTTCTAATTCTGCAACTCTTGATATGTTTCGCTTCTTACAGTTAACTCAGGCAAAGGAGGCTAATTATGAAGTTACTATAGAAAATACAGCACTTCATTTACAGAAGGAAAAAAGAATATGTTCTCAAAAGCTGAGTTAGAAAAAAGCATTATGTCTATGTACTCAACTCAGCAAAAGGTTAAGAGTAAAACATAGTGTTATACATGAAGCACGACAGAAAAGTAAACCCCCTTTGCAGTTGATCTGCAGCTAAAGATACACTCACACCAGGCCAGCAGGATCTCCAGATCTGCCTGACAGCACTTAGCAATTCCATCTGTGCTTTCAACGAGGAAGTTACTTGGAGCTCACTGTTGGCAGTTCTGGTTGTTTAGTTTGCAGCATTTGCTTAACAAAGCAATTTTACTGCCTGTGGGCAGGAAACTACATACCTGAACTCCTCCAAACCCTTTAGGAGCTAAATAGCGTTCACGCTCCAGAGCAATATCAGCCCAGCACATTTCAAAGAGATGCACAATAGACGCCCTCCCAGCCTGAGTGTTGGGGTTGTACTGTGCCCGGCAAAGCCCCACAATGAACAGAAGAAAATAGACACCCACGGTGAGCACTTCTTGCTGCATATATTTTCCCTGCAAGAGGGTGAAGTACACATTACAAAACATGCATTTACTCCTCAGTGGTATACTCTGGCATTGTATTTAATTTTACTTGATTATCATTTTGTTTGACAACTGGTTTTACCTAAACCATGCTGATTTTAAAAAGTAGGCCACAATATATTTCATAACACATTTACAGAAATAGCTGAAGAAGTAGAAATACCATATATTTTAATAGTGTATTTTTAGGAATATAGTGGTTGAATTGTTGTGATTAATTCTTGTAAGTTTCCTTCCCAGTACCCAGGTGCAGAGTTCCACAAAAGCACTAGGGCAGCTTTCCAAAAGAGGGAACTAGCTGCATCATCTTCTGATAAGCTAAGATGGGAACTATACTTCCTAATTCATATCGCTTTTGTATTTACTTATGTATGAACAGCTGCCTCTTCTCTCCTTCCTCTCACCAAGAGTGAGACAGCTCAGAACAAACCAGAAGTCAAACAACTGTCAAAGATCACATTAGGCTACATAGGATCTCATTTTGCGCTCTTCATGTTTAGAGAACAAAATTATAAATGCTACAACAGAGATCTGCTGCAAACAAAAACTTTAACTACTACTTCCTGCAAGTAACAGAACAAAATATTTTTCTTTTCCCCCAAGTACTCATTCATCGCTGAGGTGAAAGCGAAGGCACTACTAAACACCACCACCGCAATCCTAGCTTTGGGAGTGTGGTGAGAAACAGTTAGCACTGAATCTGAGCAGCACAAAAAACCATCCTTCTTCATCCTTGTGGATGCCCCGTCCCTGGAATCATTCAAGGCCAGGCTGGATAGGGCTTTGAACAACCTGGTCTAGCGGGAGACGTCCCTGCCTAAAGCAGGGGGGCTGGAACAAAATGATCTTAAAGGTCCCTTCCAACCCAAACCGTTCTATGATCATAAAATCTATCAGGACTGTAACAATCAGAAAGATCAACACGCTAGAAAGGTGATACAAGAGGTGCAATGACAGAGGGACTAATGCAATAGAAAGGTATCATAATGGAAAGAGAAAGGACTGCTCACCCATCTCCAAAGATCTAGGCTCACAGGGGAAAACTCCACAAAGAGATCCTTACATAGTGGCAGTCAGCCCTTAAATGAGGTCTAAGAGAGGTGCAGCCAGGCTCCACCCCTTACGGTCGCACAGCTGAATTGACCTCACCTGTGCTCCCAGGGCTGACCAGGTCTTTTCCCCAGGTGCTCAATCAGTGGTTCAGGCCAGGACTCAACAGTTACCATACTTCCAAATTAATTGCAAAAATCACAAAAGTTAGGAAGAACTCCTGGGACTCTTTTCCTGCACTCCAATCCTCAGGTTGCATACAGCCACCTGGGAAGCTTGGCGGAGAGAATTACAGTAGGAGGGTTTTCTGGAGAAAAGGAAGGCAGGAAAAGAGAGAGAAAAAACAGAGGTGACAAACAAATTCACCCAACCTACTAGGTCCTCTGAACTGCTTCTCTCCATCTCCTTCTAGAAATACACTATCAAACAAATTCAAAACTCTCGGAGTCCAACAAGAATGACTAGGAATCCCCACAACTTTAGACAGTGAATACAGTATTAACGGTTTCCTTTAGTAAAAGGAAAAAAGGAAGACAATTCTTTTTGTGCCCCACCTGACCATATTATTTAGTCACTGAAGTGAAACTGTAGGAATCAAAGCCTCCACAAGAATCATCACCCAGCTTTGTCCTCCCAGCCTACCGCAGCCAAGGAAATTCCACAGAGCTGATCTTCAGATTACTAAGACGTAACAACAAATAAATACACAGAAGAGTATAACCGTAACTATCAGGGAATGAGATGATGCTTAACTGACCTTGGATGGTCCTTAACACAGATCAGAAGACCGGAAAGAGAGAAGAGAAGGACCTAGGTTAGGATGCCGTATGAAGCTATATACCAGCCTGGAATCTTGCCGCTTCCAGACTTGTCTAAAACAGGTACTAAAATTTTCATAAGCAGCAGTGCATCAACAACACAACCTCAACAGTAACAAAAGTAAGAAAAAAGCCTCCAATCTGGGATTAAGCCATGAAGAAGCTACAGATCACTCATCCAGCTACTCACTTATTTCAGGCCATCACCCAGACCTGCCGCTTGTGCCTCCACCGGTTCCGACTTCTCTTCCTCTGCCTGATGGAAGATCTCTGTCTCACGGCTGGATTCCGAAGGAGGCAGCTCAGCCACGAGTACTGCAAAGACAATAACTTGGCTGTTATTCTTTCTTGGACTGATGCAGAGTTACATATTAAACAGAAAGAGAAAACGCTTGAAAAATGAAAGCACTGGTGGCATTTTTCCAATCTCTTGTAACATTCGGTTACCACATTCTCAAACTTTTGCTAGAGAGGCATCCTTCATAAACGAATTCTACCTAGACGAGTCAGGAACCCTGCAGGAAACCTGCAGAACAGGTGCAATGTTCTGCCATAGCTGTTATGGGAACAGTGAGTACACACGGAATCTCTTCTGTGGAAGATGATAATGCTTAATCTTTCAGAGTAGTATTACTACATTTCCAGTCTCAAGAAGTGCATTGGAAGGGCTCTATGGAGCAGGGCATTCAAGAGATCCTTCTACTTTTGTTATCTGCTGCCTGCAACGATTAGCATTTCCAGTCCTCTACGCAGGTTCAGAAAGCCCACGTTTGGAAGGCAGATCCTTCCTTTCACCTGCCACCAAAAACCATCGGCAACTTGTAGAAAACCTCCAGTTAATCTCTCTGCTACTGAGACAACTCCTTATAACTACTTCTGCAGCACCACGCAGACCTTCCTTGTTAAATGAGAAGGGAACTGGGACTATTACAGCAACTGAAAACGCAGCACCATCTACCAGAAACACGGCCGCTTGTCCACAACACTTAGGACACCTACTTGCTTCCAGCTAACACACAGCCTTAACTTGTGGCATCTTTTCCTGCTCTGTCTCACTCAATGAGCTCTTTCTCAGGGTTATCAAGGAACCACCTCTTGTCTCCTTAACCATTATTATATCAGACATGTTTTCAAAGACTTCCAGTATGGAGAAAAATCCATATTGCATGTGCTGGAACATCCGCTTAAAGCGTGTGTAGTATGCATCATTGAAATCCAAGAGCAGAAGTGGTGAGGAACTCAAGAGATCTTGCAGCTCCCTCTTCACTGCTGCTGGCAAGACATGAGTCTTGCTCTTTGGAGGCAAACCCCGCTGATTCTGAGAGAGAAAAGCAGCTCTTTCCTTCCTAGCGACGCTCCGTGCTTTGCCACTTGTTTTCTGTCTGGAAATCAGTTTGGAAATATCTTTGGTGGTCTCATCGGCAACAGCTAGGATAGGAAAAAAATATTAGCTATTTATTAGCTATTAGAAGACTGGAACAGTAAACCATTAAAAGCTCTACGTAGGCAAAGCTGTTCTTCCCACTTTTCTCATTTCCCTTTTTAGACGGGTGTCTCTTCTAAAAGCAATCCCACTAAACCATACCTGGATTTTTGTACAGCACTTTTCCTTTCCCTCTGCAAAATGGACGGAATCCAATTTAACATCTAATCTGCACTCTCATCCCTATAAACCCAGACAGAAGGAAGGCTGGTCAAATGCGTACTGCATCACAAGAAGAAAGCCAGCTACTGTGGGTTTTGCTGGAAAACAATAAACGTTTCACTGCTTCTCTCAGCCAGAACTACAGTATAATCTCAACACAGCTTAAGAGCATCAGGATGTTGATTAACTGAGTCTTGTTTGAAAGTGGCTATGAAAAAAAACAAACACCAAAATCCAACAACCACCTAAGCTTCACAAAACTAAAAGAAGCTGCCAGCAACGCTCAAAAAAGGGCAGTGTTTGTGCACCTGTTCTCCAGGTTCGCCCTCAATCCCAATACTCACGCAAAAGCAACAGCTCAGAATCACACCAAAAATTGGTGTAGAGGACCTCTCTGGAGGTCATCTGGTCCACACACACCCCAGTAGCTCCAAAGCAGCACCGGTACTGATCTTCACTCACCTTCTTCACCCACTGCCTTTCTGTACTCTGCCACTCAGCCAAACAGGAAGAAGCTAAAACAGAAAGGAAGTGCCAAAAATACCAGCAGCAGTAGGGAGCCAGAGACAGCCTTTGTGCAGCAGAGCCCTCACTTTGGGGCACCGCTTCACCCCAACGCATGGTTCCAAGCAATCCTTCTCTACCTGCAAGGAAGAAGGCCTCCCCTTTGAGGAGAAACTCGCCTTTGCCGCTGGGGCAGATCCAGACTGCTCCCGACATGCTGGCCACCAGCTCCATGGTGGTGCAGAAGCCCAGGTCACACAGCAGCAGTGGCCTGCTGACCGTGGCCAGGTACTCTCGCTCCAGCTGTGCTGGGGTGAGGCCCTCCTTGGCAGCCAGCAGCTCCACCAGCTGCACCTGCTGCAACATGTCTGCGCTCTAGGAGAGACAAAAAGCAAGCAGAACACATCTCATGCCACGGCTGCAAAAGGCTTTTTACCACCTCATGACTGAAAGCCAGAAGGGCAGCAGGTCAAGCTCAACACCACTGCCAAACCCCAGCCCCACTGCCTAAGCCACAACAGAACATCTCCAATACAATGTCACGAGGCCCCCATTGCACCTGTATGCTCCCTTCCCACCCTTTCAGGGCACAAGGGCAGAGCCTCCCTCAGCCTTCACCTGGCGGAACAGGTGTGCTTCCCTTCTGACAGGAAAAGCCAGACCCACCTGCAAAAAAGTTCCCTTTTCTTGAAGGCAATATTGAAACCCAAATGCCAGCATTACTTGGGGTGATCCTGCGCATTTTTGTCCCATCTGGGAGGAAAGCCTACAGTGGAGTGCCTTAAGTGTCATAAAGTGGGTTACAGTAGTTTCTCGCCTACCGTTAGCCNTGCTCCCTTCCCACCCTTTCAGGGCACAAGGGCAGAGCCTCCCTCAGCCTTCACCTGGCGGAACAGGTGTGCTTCCCTTCTGACAGGAAAAGCCAGACCCACCTGCAAAAAAGTTCCCTTTTCTTGAAGGCAATATTGAAACCCAAATGCCAGCATTACTTGGGGTGATCCTGCGCATTTTTGTCCCATCTGGGAGGAAAGCCTACAGTGGAGTGCCTTAAGTGTCATAAAGTGGGTTACAGTAGTTTCTCGCCTACCGTTAGCCGCCTACATTCATCACTGCAGCAAGCAGAGCAGAGAAAGCAGCAAGCTGGCAAACCTGCCCCCCCTGCTTCTAACATCCTGACTCTGGGCAGCCCAAAAGCCTGCAATAAAACAGGAATCTTTAAGAAAACAAGATCAGCATCTCCCTGGCTGCCTTCCCCACTCCCTCCAGCAGCTCCTCCACGTGGCACATCTGCCAGAGGCTGAGTGGGAAACCCTGAGCTCAGCACTGCCCGACAACAGGGTTGTCACAGCTTGTATGTTTGAGCCTCGTTAGTGTGATTTCCAGTCAGGTATTGATTTCACACAGCGTGATCTGTGGCACTCCTTGCAAAGGTTTCCACAGACAGCACCACGGTCTGTGCAGTATGGCAGCTCTTTCTCTGGTAAAAAGCTCCCACGTTTGCGCTGCCTCACTTTTGCTGTGCAAAATTATGAAGGCGTTTTACACACAAACTCTACTGGCAAATTAGGGATAAATTCAATAGCTCTGTGCTTGCAATGACCTCCACGCTCATCATACTCAGGTACTGAACAGGGAATTTATTGTGTTGGACACTCACAGCATTTGGGGTTTTGAGAACCAAGTTCTGCTTGTTACTTTTAGGTTTCTTTTTCAACAGCTTTGCAGAAACCATCTATTAAAAATCATCAGAGTGCTTTTGATTGCATTTGATTTCCAAAGGCAGGAGGGTATGAACAGAATGTCTTCCTGCAGTTCACCCTGTTCAGGTCCAACATTCTGTATCATCTCAACAGCCATGCGAGATGAGAGCAGAGCGGGAGGGGAACAGCTTGCTCACTTCACCGCGCATTACCTCTGCCAACCTTACGATAAACTTGAACAAGCCTCCTTGATCTGGCACCTCCTCTTCTCTCCTCCCCTGCCTGGATTTTCTGCCTGCAGCAATAAATTCAAGCACGGATTCATCCTGCTCCCACAGGAAGCTGTATGCTCCTCACTGCAGAGAATCAGATGAGGATGGATAAGAGATCTCAAAGCTCTTCCAGGGAGACCCATAGGAGAAAGAGAGAGTCTCCAGCTATGCAGAGGAAACAGGAGAAGAGGGAGAGAAGCAAAGAAGCCTGAAAAGAAACAGAAGATATAAGG
>JACDJE010001386.1:0-11638 GCA_016647715.1 Pavo muticus
GTGAGCAAGCATCACAGTCCTGACATGCCTGGACAATATCTGGTAACTGTGTCCAGAGACGTGGTATGCTTGTACATTTCTGTGCCTAACCACGTTCCATATATCAACCCACATATCTTTGCCCCAGATAGGTCAGGCATGGATCATCCAATCCTGAGTGGCCCACTGTGCTATCCAGAGCGTGAGCCCTCGGTAGACTGCCCAGCTATCCATGCAGATGTTCAGTGTGCTGTTGCCAGGCTCTTGAGTTATCACCATCCACACAGCTTGTTGCTTAGCCCACTGGTTAATTTGTCCATCCCCTTCTTCGAACCATATCGTTTCAGTTGGAGGGACGATATGCCACAGCTTGCCACCTACTTGGGTTCCCTCTGCTGGATCCATCTGTGTACCAGGCATCTTCTGGAATAGGGTATTTCTCCTCCTGTACAGGACTCTTCTCTGGACAAGTAACCACTGTTTCCTCAGGTGTCTCACTGTGACATATTTTCGGCCCAAGTATCTTTTGCAGTTCTTTCTTCAGTGGAGAAGATGACAGGCGGCTTCTCTGATTAAGATAGGCGACCCAGCGTGCTACTGTTTGTGATTGGGCCACCCCGGTCTTAGGAATGTGGGTTAGGTCTTTTACCCACCCCTGAATCGGTAAAGTTGTTTTAACAATAACTTCTGCAGTCTGAGTTATTGGTTCTACTGCCTGCAGTGCAGAATAGGTAGCCAATAACTGCTTTTCAACCATGCTGTATCTCTCTTCTGCTCCATGCCAAATCTGTGACCAGAACCCAATTGGGATTTGAACGGAACTCTGGCGCTGCCACAGCCCTCAGCTAAACCCTTCTTGGGTTACATGCGCATCTAGTTCGGCTGGAAGGGTTGGATCAAATATACCCAGCGCCTGGGCCTGTTTAACAGCTATTTTTGCTTGCTGGAAGGCTTCTTGTTCCGTTCTACCCCAATCCCATGCTTGGCCTTTTCTTGTTAATCGGTATAAAGGTTTTAGCAGTTGTGCTAAGTGGGGTATAAAGGATTGCCAGTATCCTAATATACCTAAAAATTCCTGCAACTGCTTTGGTTTCGTGGGAACTGGGAATGCTTGGATCTTATCTATCTATGATTGCACTGGGTAACACCTTAGTCTTACCTGACCAGACAACACCCAGGAATTTAACTGATAGCCCTGGTCCTTGTACTTTTTGTGGATTTATAGCCCATCCTTTTTCCTGTAAATAAGTAATTAAGGATGGTACTGTCTTCTCTAATGCCTCGATCGAGTCAGACGTTAGCATCAAATCATCGATGTAGTGGTACATTTTGACAGTAGATGGTTTGTTCCAATTTGCCAAGTCACGCGCTACCAAGTTATGACAAAAAGTAGGTGAATGCACGTATCCCTGAGGTAGGACTTGAAAAGTCCACTGCCTGCCCTCCCATGTGAATGCAAACTGGTCTTGAGATTCCTTAGCAATTGGAATGCTGAAAAATGCATTTGCTAGATCCAGAACACAGTGGTATGTTTCTGTTTCTCTACTTAATGTATCCATGAGGGAGGCAATGTTGGGTACGGCCGCATGGATTGGCGGCCTGACTTTATTTAGTTCTCTGTAGTCTACTGTCATCCGCCACGTACCATCTGACTTCCTGACTGGCCATATGGGGGAGTTGTATGGGCTGTGTGCAGGTCTAATGATCCCTACTCTCTCCAGCTCCTGCACAGTCTTGGTAATTTCTTCTTGCCCACCCGGGAGTCTATACTGCTTTGTATTTGTGATCCGGCGTGGTTGTGGCAAACAAACAGGTTCAATTTTTGCATGGCCCCTTATAATTGCCTGCACCGCCCGGATACTAATACATCTTTCTCTTAATCTGAACTCTCCCACAGTGGTTTGGAGAGTCAGACCTGACAGGATGTCTATCCCCAATATGTACTCTGGAATTGGGGCGATAGACACCTTGTACTCCCGGGGTGGTAGACACCCAACCCCCAGTTTCAACCATGTTTGGGTTACAGGGATCATCTGCCCCCCAAACCCACCTATCATTGCATTAGTGCCTGAAAATTGGTTTGGGTCACCATATATAATTGATGTTTCTGCCCCAGTATCTACTAGTGCCATAACCCGCTGCACATTTTTTTGGGACCAATGAACCGTTAGTTCAACATAGGGTCTCCGGTCCCCTCTAGAGACCCTAGTCTTGGGGAATTTTGGCTCCTCTGTCATGCTATCAGCTCTGCAATCCCTAAGTCTTTTTCCTCTGATGGCTGCCCGGGCCACCTGAGGAGGTTTATGTTTTTTCGATGGGACTATGAAGTCTTCTAGATTCCACGTGTTTTGTGGAATCTGTTCTATGAGTCTAACTCCTTCCCTTTTAGGGGAGCGTTGGAATCTCTGACTGTTTGGTAACTGTTTCCATAGTTGTAATAAGACCTGATTAGGCTGTCCATCAGTCTTTTGAAATTGAACTCCCACTCTAATCAAGTCACTGAACATTTGTTTTCTTGAGACCCTGATGGGTCCAGATTGAATTACCTTAGGGGCAGGTCTCCTAGGTCGTGGTGGTGGATGGATCTCCGACTTTTCCACCACCATTCGGACATTGCGCCTGGCCCGTAGACTCTCTGTCTCCCCCAGATCTGCCACCAATTGGGTGGCCTGTTGTATTATGGCCTCTGAGGCCACTAGGGGATTCAGTATGGATACCAAAGTACCATACTGATGTGGTGGAGCTTGCTGCAGGATGAGGTCCCTCATTCCTGCTGAAAATCTCATCATGTCCGGGCTCTCAAAATCCTCCTCATAGATTGCCTCCCTCATGCCTAATTCTCGAATGTAGTTTTGCAAGTCCTCCATAGAGGACCATATGCTGGTATTTAATGGTACATCACTCTTATTTGTCCATGTTGCATGGCATGCGGCCATTAACCATGTAATCAATGAATGATTTTCTTCATTATGTTGGACAGCTGCATATAGTCTTTGCCTGAGGGCAGGATGAGTGGTAATGGATGCCAGTTTTGAAATTTCTGGTTCATTAACCACAACGCTTTCTGCCCCCATGTCATATAATTGAAGCAGCCAAGCTGGCACGCTCTCTCTAGGTTTTTGTCTAAACCACTGTACTAAATCCATTAATTCAGCTGCCATGTATGGGCGAGCTGTTACATGTAGCGTGCTCTGGGCAGGGGGCACCCCGGCTGGCCTATCCTGCATTTTTTTTGTTTTTTGAGTTACAAGTGGTCGGATCTCAAAGGGGTCTAGCTCTAATGGAGCCTCAAGATCCGACCTTTTAGTGCTTTACAGAGTCCAGTTTCTGTGGATTCTCTTGTACAGGGTCCCCAGTAATTTCTAGAGAGATATTCCGGATTTTTTGTAGGGGAATGATAGGATTAGGTTTTTTCCCTCTCAGAACCGCAACCTGTCTTTCTAGTTCTTCAATACGGTCACGCAGTAGTTGATTTTCATCAGCGAGAGCTGCTTCAGTTATATTTAGCCGGTTCAAAGCCATCAGCAGTGGCCACACCACCGTGGAGGCAGCTAACTGTTGTTCTCGAGTAGTAAGTACGTTTTTGTTAAGACTGTTGAAATACTCAGCCAGGCAGGCTGGGGACTCCTGGACATTTCCTCCGTCCCGCAGGGGGCCCCATGTTTCAATGATACAAGTAATCCCATGATACGGGGATCCTAGGAATCCCGGGATGTGCCCTGGCAAAACTTCACTCATAGGGCTAGTCTTTCCCCATGCAAACCATCCCATGATATTGTTCAAAAATGCCATGGTAATTACTTTAGGAGGCTTATAATTAGGTACCTTTAAAGATATTTGGCTGCCTGGCTCGCCAAAATGTAGAGCAAATGAAGGCAATGATAGAGCCTTTATTTGAGAAATAGGTGTTATAGGAAAAGATATGAAAGAGGAATTAACTCACCCCTCCCAGCAACAGTCTGGAGAAAGGGATGAGCTGAGGAATGTGACCCTCCCCCATTCGTACTGTCGCGCTGCAGGAGAGAAGGGCAGGGGAAAAGGGGGACCTGCGCAGACTCAGATTGCATGGGAAGTAAACCCCCCCCCGCCCACTCCAGGCACTCACATACTCGCGTAGCTTACCCATTGGTTCAGGCTGTGACCTTGGAATTCCACTACAGTACCAATACCCCCCTTTTCTAGGAAATTCTGATCTGTTTGCCATTGTTGTCCTAGAAGGTTTCCTTTCCCAGTAGGCCCCACTTTTACCCTGTTTCTGGTACTAGGATTGTACAATTACTTTGTTCAAATACTTATAAAGAGTGTCTGTCCCCCCAATATGTTTTATTATTTTTCCTTGGAATCAATTTCCATAAGATACTAAAGGGCACAACAATGTGTCCATCTGGGTATGCACCCATCGGTCAGCTTGCTCTCTTCTCTTCTGAATCATTAATTAGATTCCTATCTTCTCTAGAATACTTTACAGGTTCTGACTCAGGTTCAGAGATTTTAAGTTTTCTGTCTGGAATTGAAGCCAGTTCACCAATTTCTTTTCCTTCAGCTGCCTGTTTTGCCACCTGATCCACCATCTTTTTTCCAGTTTCCTGTACAGTGTTACCTTTCTGATGTCCTTTACAATGTATAATAGCCATACTTTTTGGTAGATTTACACCATGCTGAATTTGTTTTCCTTGTGTGTGAGTGATCCTTGCTCTTTCCAGATGGTACTATGAGCGTGTACCACTCCAAATACATATTTAGCATCTGTCCATATATTTAAGGCTCTTGTCAAGGCAATTATTTCAGCCTTCTGAGAGGAAGTCCCTACAGGTAATGGTTTTGCTTCCATTACCTTGTCAGTAGTAGTTACTGCATATCCTGTCTTACAGTTTCTTTGTCTCACAAAACTGCTTCTGTCGATGAATCCAGGAATCCTCAGCATCCTCCAATGGTTCTTCCTGTAGGTCTGGCCGACTGGCATAGACAGTCTCCAAGCGGTCGCGTGCTGCCAGCTTGGAGGTAGCTCCGCGTCAGTGTTCTGGGCCTTTGGCAAATTGCTTCCTTCCTTTTCTTTGATCAGTTGAGCTTTCTGTTGAGAAACTTGATAACCATTTAAACCAAGAAATTCAGCAAACTCACAGTCCACTGTACACAGTCCTCTTTTATTACTGTGGCATCCACATACTGCAGTGAAGTTCCACCTTGAGATGGAGGAACCCAAGTCTCGAACTCATGACCTGACTGGTTTCCAAAAATCATTGGGATGTTCTCACAGCCCTGGGTAATGCTGTCCAGGTTAACTGAGTCTCTTCTCCCCGTATTGGGGTTTTCCTACTCAAAGGAGACTTTCTTTGGCAAAACCAGGCAGAAAAAGGCATCCTTCAAATCCAGAATGGTAAACCCCACCTACTCATTCCTTAACTTAGTTAATAAAGGTATGGATTAGCCACCACTAGGTGTGTATCTTCAACAATTCTATTAACTGTCCTCAAGTCTTGTACCAAACTATAGCTCTTGCCATCTGATTTTCACCAGCAAGATTGGGGTGCTGTATTTGGATTCACATTTGATTAATAATCCAAATTCCGAAAAGTTACCTATTATTTCTTCTATCCTTCTACAATCTTGTATCCTCAAAGGGCGCTGCTTTACCCTGACTGGGTTGACTTCTGCTTTTAACTTAACTTCTACTGGGCTGCATTTTTGGCTCTGCCAGGTATCCCTGATGCCCGCACTCCTGAGTATACCTGATTTCAGATTTTTGTAACTTCTGGAGGTACAACATTGTTTTTCCCATTTATGTTAAAGCCAGACTTAAAATTTTCAATCTGTTAGTTGTGCTTGACACTTAGCTCCAATTTTTTCTTTACTTAAATTTAATCTCTGCATCCAATTGTTCTAATAAGTCTTGCCTGAGTAATGGTTTGGGAGAACCTGACATGTACAAGAATTTATGTATTCCTACTGTATCTAATTGGTCTCAAAAAGTAAGCTTTTTCTTGTTGGCCAGTAGCTCCTACTACTGTTACAAAATCAGCATCTACTGGTAATAATTCTTGATGTAGCACAGAGGCACCCGTATCTACCAGAAAATTAACCTCTTTACCCCTCTCCCCTAGCTGCAATTTAACCAGTGGGTCTGCTAAGGTAAACTCAGGTTCCTGTCATTCAGCTTTCGTGATCAGAGACGGTTCTCTCCCCCGCAGCTTGGGACAGCTTCTCCACCAATGTCCCATTTCCCTGCAGTTTGCACATTGCTTTTGGTCCAGTGGGGGCAGAACCCTCCCTGGGCCCTTCCAGACCCCCCCTAGCACTTCCCCGGGGGTATCTCTGGGTCCTAGGGCCCTGCTTTACTGCTGCAACAGTAACAGTTGCTATTGTTCTTCCCAATTCCCTTGCTATCTGTTCTCAGTCAATTTTCCAGATCCCTCACCTCTCTTCTCGGTCTTGACATCCCTGTTACACCTTGCTCATCTCTGCCTTCTTCAGCCCGTGTCTTTCCCAAACCTTTTTCACTTTCCAAACTTTCATCATTACAAAAACTATTAACAGTATATTTCAGTTTCACCTCCTCTCCCCCGGAGGCTTCCAGTGCTAACACTGGGATATCAGGTTTCCTAGATCTCTGCAGATGAAGGCTATTCTCGCTTCCAATGGCCCCGTCCCCTCCCCGCCCTCTTTTCAAGTAACACACTGTTTACAGCAGGAGTCTCCGGCCCGGCTCGCGCTCGCGCTCTCTCTCTCACCCCGAGAGTTCTGCTTTCGAGCCGCGGCGGGGTTGCAGGGCAGGGGGTTGTTCTCATGCCGGTGCAGATCACAAGCTCTAATATCTCAAACTCACTGTTTTTCCTTAACCCTTTTGCTGTTTTTTCCACAATTCCACTATTCGTACTCTCAATTATACTTCCACTTACCCTTAACAATTACACTTCCATATACCATTAACAATTGCACTTCCACATACCATCAAAACAGTTTGTCCCACTCCCTTCAAAACCCACAAGTCAAACAATACAGTTCTGCAATTTCCACAATCACCCAGTACTTAGTCTCATGATTAGAATACTCAGTTATAAAAGCTGGTCCTGTTACTTCATTTATGTTCCTGGTTTCTTATTCAGTGTTCCCCCTGGTTCACCAGCGATGTCCTTCCAGTGAGCCAAGATACAATCCAGAATGGTCTTTTTCGGTATTTCTTTTGACAAACTTTTGCACCATAACAGTTGTTTATCCCAGCCGGTCTTAGGTATTGGGTGAAAATCCCTGATGTTTTTGCTGGGTAATGAAGTCCACCTACTTCCCCAGGGCACTGGAACACCGAATTCCCTGGACAAGAGTCTTAACCAACGTCCCCCTGCAAGACAAGAGTATTTTAAACAGGGAATGGAATTCCACAAATAACATTTTACAACACAAATATTTAACAGTTACAAAGACAGACAGTGACAATGGCTAATACAGTTCCTATAACCAAGAAAAAGAAAACTGGTTCATGCAGCGTCTGATGCACGGACTCAGATGTGAACGATCCAAATCGTTTATTACAAGTTCTCACATCGCTTATATACCTTCACAAGTTTTCTTTTTCTAGCTTTCCCATTTGCCCCTACAACTTTCCTATCCACCTTTACATGTCAACAGAGCATTCTACAAAACACACTTCAACCGTTCATGCAGGCGCTTATCCAATCAGAGCCGAGAGACGTTCGTTCTTCTTCTAGAGGTGTCCTTGGTTCTCATGCTGTTTATCTTGCTCCACAGCTGCTGCTCTGAACAGTTTTTCTTGTATTCCCACAGGTTCAGACATTTATTCCTTCTACTCATCACTTTCCTGCCAAGCCCCACCTGGCAGTACAATTTTACAGTGACTGTAAATGTCCTCCCCACCACGGCTACTGTGCCAGGGCCTTACCCCCATTAACTTTCAGGCAGAATCATGGTTTCCATCCCGTGCTGAAATAAATTACCAGTTCGGTGCCTTCAGGGCTGATACAGTCTTCTTGCCATGCACTCTGCATTGCCCAACCTGACTCATGAGTGCCTTTCCTCAAGGCCTTTATCACTTTACCACAGAACAGAACCGAATAGAACCAGAGACAGACAGACTTAGGGAATGCCTTTATCCAGAGGATCTTGTCTGCTCCCGCAGTGATCCACCTGAGAGTTGGAGTCCCTCCTGGAGAAGCTGCAGGTGGGCCCAGGGACTCTTCTTCTCAGTGGGTCCCACAGTTGAGTAGAGAGTCTCCTGCCTGGCTTGCCAATTGAAGCCGAGAAAACCGACAAAGTAGCTTGTCACGCCAATGAGTTATATGTGAAGCAGGTATTCCCTTTATTACAGCGCTAGGTGCATGGGGGATTGCTCCCACCGAACATGTACACTATGAGAAGAAGCGACTACATATTTAAAGGCATAGCATATACATATTCATTACATTCCAAGGACATAGGCAGAAATAACATTTCTGGTGGTTGTGGGATGCATTCTCGCTGTAAATTTCCAACCTTTTAAGGGGGAGGGGGGGTAGCCCAAAGCAGTTCCCACTGATGTTATGTTGAGCTGAGGCATTTGTTTTGCCATCTTATCTTCAACAATAGGACATCTATTCTACTTTCTTATCTTCACTTGACAACAAGTCCACAGCCTCCTCCACACTCTGTTCTTGAGCTTACATTTACTCAAGCCTCCGTCCTTCAGCTTATATCACTCAAGTTATGTGAAAGGCTGTTCTCACAATATAGAAAAGCTGTTCTCATGATTTACCCACATGTAGCTGCATCGTATCTCCCTATATGGAAAAGCAGTAAGGGGCTGTGGTCTATCGGCTGTACCAGGCTAGGTAGTTTCCCAGTGATGTCCCTCACTCGAGCCCCAGGAAGACAGTAGACTTCTCTAAGAAGAGGGTCTGCTCGGCATATTAGGCCAGTACCCTGTAGGGAGGAATCATTTACAACCAATATCTGTCTCTTCTTTTTCAATGAAGTAGCCTTGGTGTTGAGGGGCAGCTTTTCCTGGTTTGGTTTTGTTTGTCTAGTCTGAGTGGATTGTTACCACCCTCAGATGGGCCTTCCACATCCAGGGCCTCAGAATATTGTAGAGAGGCACACAGGGGGGTGGAGCAGGCAAGGAATGTTTTCGTTTGCAGCTTTGGGTGCAGACTTGCCTCCATCCTGTCACGGTTTTGTGATTTTGGTTTTCAGTATTCCACATCATAACATCATGTAGTGCATTGGGAGTTAAAGTGTTAACACTCTAATCTGGGTACCTGTCCCTACACGTCACGGAGGGACGGGCTTAGGGTGGCCTCGCTCTCTTCTTCTCGACCGACGAAGAGGGAAGTGCTCCGATAACTCTCTCTCTCCACTTTGTTTGATTTTTCCGTCTTAATTAGATTGTGGTCTGGATAACCCTGTGACAGTTTTTGGTGGAGAATGCAGGCAATTGCTTTTTAGCTTTTTAGAACGATTCTCTCTCTCTGCTTTTGGAGAGTTTCATTAGTTTGTTTTCCTTCTTTTAGAAAAGAAGGACTCTCTCACAAGTGCTCACTGAACACCCTGACCTTGAAAGTCCAGGCGGACTGCCAGTATTCTGGGATATTTGTAAACTTTGGGCACTGTTAACTTGTTTTAAAAAAAAAAGGAGAGGCAGAGGCTGCAGAAGCATTGCTACTTTAACCTTAAGGTAGTCTGCCACACTCTGGACATTGTACAGAGTGTCTGTCACTTTTTTCTTCCACTTTAGCAGCCACCAACTATGAATCCGCTCCCGATTGTAGGGACGCTGTTTAAGGCATTGAATGCGATCATGTTCTTTGCAAATTATTGGCCCGTTATTAACATCACGATTTCTTGTTGTGGAATCTGGTTCATATATAACCAAATAAGGGCCCTGATGGAAACACCTGCCTGGTACTTATATGCGATGTGGTATAATTTGAATCTTGACACTTGCATCCCAGATGGGGTAGCTAACTTCACAAGCAATTACATCCCAGATGGAATAGCTAATTTCACAAACACCACGATGTTCAAACCGGTTTCCAGGCTTCCTTTTCAGTTCTTCTCATGTTTTTCGAATGCCGAGCTAGTGGGTGCAGTCATGTGCATGATATCAATTCCCCTGAATGTATACTTATTCTTATACATTCGTGCTATGCGAAAGGAATCTCTTCCAAAACCAGAGAATACTGACTGGCAGGGAAGATGGAAAGGTTTAGGAAAAATCTTAGAAGCGTGGTGTAAGGTTAACAGGTCGTAAGGGTAACAGGTTGTAAAGTTAACCAGTATATAGAGAAGTTAGGCTAGTAAGAATAGTTAAACAGAGAAGAAAGATGCTCACCGGTGTTGTAGGCTCGCAAGACACCAGAAAGAGCAATCTCCAGGAACAGATCCTTCCTTAGTGGAAGTCAGCCCTTAAATGGGGTCTAGGAGAGGTGGAGCCTGGCTCCACCCCTTCCGAGCACACAGGTGAATTGCCTTCACCTGTGCTCCTATGGCTGACTCAGTGCTTGCCTCAGGTGGTCAATCAGAGGTTTAGGCCGTGATTCAACAGTTCCCATACACGTGGAGACCCGCAATGTCATGGGATTTCACTCTTGAACACCTGTGGGATCCTGAGAAACTAAGTCAGTAATTGAGTCAGGGACGGTGTGGCTTGCGCAAATCTAAGGAGGTACAACTTATTTGGGGCTTGGCTTGTGCTTTCCGCGCCCTATATAATACTATTCTGGAGAGACAGAGTTTTCGAGCTGAGGTTTTAGCCGAAGGGGGAAATCCCCAAGTCAAATCAGATCAATCACAGGAAACACCAGTAACAATGTCAGTTGCCCCTGTGGAAGGCAAGAAATGGAAACGAGTGTCCTCGCGTCTAGAACGGAAAAAGGAAGAAGCGGAGGAGGTAGAGGAAGATCCAGGCGAGGGGCCCTCTTCAGAACCACCATCATCGAGAAAGGCAAAAGAAAAAACTAAGAGACATGGAGAGGAGAGTGATGAAGAGGAGGTCTCTATTACTGTTCGTTGACCTCTGAAGTTGACTGAAATCCAAGGCTCAAGAAAGGAGTTTACATGGCAATCGAACGAAACTCTTGTTTCCTGGTTGCTTCGCTGTTGGGACAAAGGGGCCAATAGCTTGTCTCTTGATGGTAATGAAGCTCGCCAACTAAGAGGTATCGCCAGAGACACAGCTATTGACAGAGGGATTAGTAGATGTTGGGATGGGGCTGCCACCCTCTGGGAACGACTGTTAATAGCTGTGAAGGAAAGGTATCCCTACAAAGACAGTTTGAAGCCTGTGATAATACAGTGGGCATAATACAGTCGAAAAAGGTATCCAGTATTTAAGGGAAATAGCTGTGGTGGAAATGTTGTATAACCCTAATTTTGTTCCTAACGATCCACGCCAAGACCATGATCCGGAGAGTGTTGTCGTGATCGTTCTGTTCAGGCTGTATGAACCCTTGCAAAACTGATCAATTACCTGATCAGGGCCAAGAACTGCATAACACACCAATATGATGAGCAGGAAAATGGCAAAATGGCGTTTAATCACACATGGCATCCGTTTAAGAACACTCGTATTCTACTTCGTCTACACCCCCTAAAGGTGCATTGTCCAATTACAGAGCCGGGGGGGGCCACTATCCCATGACATCCCGTAGCCTCGCTGTCGCCTAATACAACA
>JACDJE010001389.1:1266-11520 GCA_016647715.1 Pavo muticus
GCCTCCCTGCCTGCCTCCCTCGCTGCCTCTCGCCGAGTGCGGACGGAGCCCGGAGCGCGGCCGTCCTGGCCCGCCGCCGGCTCACACGGACCTCACAGCACGGAGAACAGCTCGCCGCCGCTCGCCGCCGCTCTTTGCCGCCGCTGTCCGCCGCCTCCTCCCGGCTGTGCTGCGCTGCGCTGCGCTGGGCTCGGCCTCTCCCCGCCCGCCCTCCCGCAGCCGCTCGGCGCCGCCTTGGCCACGGGCACCACCCTGCGGCCCGCGGCGGGACTGCTCCGCCGCCACACGCAGCGGAGAAAAAAGAAGAAAACATTCAGCACAACGCAGCTCCAGAATCTCCAAATATCCATCGGCGTGTCACTTCTAATAAAACCTTATCATACGTGTCGTGACCATAATTTTTTAAAGAGATTAGATAAGACAATATGCAAAGACGTTTCTTTCTTCAATATGAGTAATTGGAATAATAAAACTATATCTTATCACAGTATAGACAGGGAACGGAGCTGCTCATAGCTTAGTCTAAATGCAAGCATGCCCGCCACTCTGCCATGCGTGCTTCCTGAGAAGGGCAGGCAGGCAGCTGGAACATCAGGGGCTGCTCTTCTCCCATTCTAGGCTTCCATCTGCCCCTCATTCTGCAGGCTCCATGTGGTTGGTGTGCTTGGCAGGATGGGCCACAGGAATCCAAAGTCACTCTGTCCTAAACCACTTATCAAACACACTTCATAGTGTGGCCACAGTGGTCCATACCATCCATGGACTAATGGATCCATGCCATCCATCCACTAATGAATTTGCCAACAGGTTAAAAATGGGCAGCAGGGCATTGAAGCCTTAGGCAAAGGTGAGCCTTGAGGAGCTTGGATACTGAAACAGCAATGATGGAGTTGAGGAAGAATAGTTCATAGAACAGCCACGCATTCTGCTGTGTATCCCTGTCCACCACCACCATCTTGGGCACCAAGTAGCCCACCCACACCTGCCACAGCACAAGGTTGCCCATCAGTACACTGCCGTCAGGCAATGGTTGCAACAGAAAGGGCATATTGTCATTCTTGTCCCACATCAGCAGCCACTGCAGCACTGAGATGCTCAACAGTGGCAAGCCCCTATCAGAAGCACATATGGTCACCTCAAAGGTGCTTGCCTCCTCAGAGTCCAGAGTACACAACGTCCATGCAGTGCCACTCTTGGCATCCACCAACAAAAAGTGTGTCACATCAATGGCCCAATGGTTCCAGTATGTACCTCACACAGGTGTTTTCAACCGTGTAGGTATCCATAGCACTAAGATGGCTCAGGCTCTTCCCCACAGACTTGTCATTGCTTAGCACTATTTACAGACTAAATGGTCTGGGAGAAGGTGTACAAGTTGTCATTAATATGCAAGAGCCACACCAGCAGTGTCTTTGATGTCGAGACTGTGGGAGAGCCCATGTCTCTGGCCCACACTGTTATGTTGTACTTTGACACCTCCTCCTGGTCCAGTGCTTCCAATGACACCAGCACATATGCTTCACCTGCCAGCAGTAAAATGCTGAAGTGCTGCTCATCCAGCAGTTCACATCTTGTGCTTCCATTATGCCCCAAGTCCTGGTTCTGCATGCTGAAGAACACCACCACTGTGTTCAGCAGTGTAGCCTTGGAGAGGGTGTTGGTGTGGGAGGTTATTGCCACCTCAGGGACACTGTTATCCACATCCTCCACCCACACCTCCACCTTGCAGTGTGTGGACAGTCCTCCCCTGTCAGTGGCCTGGATGTGTACCTCATAGGTCTTCGTTTCTTAATAATCCAATGGCATTTGGGGTCTAATCTGCCTCATCTCTGTATTTATTTTAAACTTTAAAACAATCACCCTCTGAATTTTGTACTATGGAATAGGCTATTTCTTCATCCATTCTTGAGTCTAAAACTTTAGCTGACACCACCAGCACTAAGGTATCCTAGGAGCTATTTTCAAATACTTGGACTTTATAGAGGTCTGGGTAAATGCTGGAATGTTGTCATTTATATCCAGAACTACCATGTGGATTAAGGCTGTACCAGAGCATGGTGGATACCCACCATCCACAGCCATGATGCTGAAAATAACTTCTGCTCTTCCAGATCCAGAGCGCTGTCCAACACCAGCTCGTTGTGCCTCTTGCCATTACTCCGCCTGCAGATGTAGATGTGGAAAGAGTGGTTCGTGCTGATGCTGTAATGCTGAACATTTGTTTTTTCTGCATCTGGATCCTGAGAATTTTCCAGAAAAAAAAAAAAATCGAGCTTCCAGCATTGCCCTTTCTGGATTTTTTTTAATCATGTCTTCATTTAAGAACACGGGAGCATGATCATTAATATGTGTGAGGCTTATCTCAGCTTGAAAGGACAGCAGTGGACTCTCCAGCAGCATCTTGAAATGCACCAGGCATGGCTAGGTCTGCCCACACAGCTCCACCCAATCTGTCTGCTCTTGCACCCCAGCATGCAGGCTCAGCTGAAAGTATTCACCACAAAGGAACTTCTCTCTGCTTCTTTGGGTACAAAGTACCAGAGGTATCTGCTCTCCTCTCTGAAAGCAGAGGGGCAGGATCGCAGCCACAGCGCTCCCTGAGAGCAACACCACACTCTTCCTAATCTCCATTTCATAGAATCATAGCATATCCTGAGTTACAAGGGACCCATAAGGAACATAGAATCATAGAATCACAAGGTTGGAAAGGACCTGCAAGATCATCCAGTCCAACTGTCCTCCCATCCCCATTACTACCACAAACACTAAACCATATCTTGTAGCTCCTCATCCAGACGCCTCTTGAGCACTGCCAGGGACGGCGGCTCCACCACCTCCCTGGGCAGCCATTCCAGTGCCTGACCAAACTATGAGAGAAAAAGTTGTTTCTTATGTCCAAACTAAACCTCCTCTGGTACAACATGTGGCCATTTCCTCGGGTCCTGTTTGTTGCCTGGGAGAAGAGGCCAAACCCCTCCTCATCACAACCTCCCTTCAGGAAGTTGTAGAGTGCAGTGAGGTCTCCTCTGAGCCTCCTCTTCTCCAGACTAAACAATCCCAGCTCTCCCAGCCGCTCCTCATAAGATTTGTGCTCCAGACCCCTCACCAGTTTTGTTGCCCTTCTCTGGACACACTCCAGGGCTTCAATGTCTTTCTTGTAGTGAGGGGCCCAAAACTGAACACAGAACTCAAGGTGCGGCCTCACCAGTGCTGAGTACAGGAGGATGATCACCTCCCTGCTCCTGCTGGCCACACTATTTCTAATGCAGGCCAGGATGCCGTTGGCCCTCTTGGCCACCTCGGCACGCTGCTGGCTCATGTTCAGCCGAGCATCAACGAATACCCCCAGGTCCCTTTCCTCTTCACAGCCATCCAGCCACTCAGCCCCAAGCGTGTAGCGCTGCATGGAGTTATTGTGGCCAAAGTGCAGGACCCGGCACTTGGCCTTGTTGAACCTCATCCCATTCACCTCAGCCCAGCGATCCAGCTTATCTAGATCCCTCTGAAGGGCCTCCCTACCCTCAGGCAGACTGACACCACCTCCTAACTTGGTGTCATCTGCAAACTTACTGAGGGTACACGAACATCAAGTTCTATTCCTGGCTACCCCCTGCTAACCTTTTTGCGGCTCTGTGAGTTGACGGAGGCATTCTTGCAGCCCACCAACCCCAAGCATAACAGGTTTCTGAAATGGACTGAGATTGCTCCCCTGGTTCACCATCTCTCAGGCCAGAAGCCCTCACAAAGGGGTTCAGGGCAGCATCTCTCTTGTCTCTCCAACCTCAGCACAGTTTAGACAAGCCTTCTCCTGCCTCCTGCAAAGACTCCTGCCAAGGTCCTTTGATTTTCCCTGAATAAAATCCATTCCAAATGCTCAAATTTATTTCCTCTGGCACTGAATATTTCCTTGATGGTGACAATGACAAGCGATCTTTGAGAAAACACACTCACCTGAGGGATTTCCAAGTAGCTTTTATTACTTTTTTAATTAGGTATTTCACTCTTGAAAATGTGTGATTAACATGAAATATTACATGGATTTATATTTCAATGCCATTTGATAAAAGGGGAACAGAATGCTCCTTGACTTCCTATATTCTACAGTTCCTTAAGTTTTTTGTAAAGGTCTTAGCCCATTTTACTGTAAAAACACAAATAGTATCTTTAATTCTCTGATTTATCACAGAATGGCTTGAGTTAGAAGGGACCATGAAGATCATGTAGTTCCAACCCCACAGCTGTGGGCAGGGTTGCCAACCACTAGATTAAGCACTAGATCAGATTGCCCAAGGCCCCATCCAGCCTGGCCTTGACCAGCTCTAGGGATGGAGTATCCACAACCTCTCTGGGCAGCCCATGCCAGCACCTCACTGCCCTTTCAGTGAAAAGCTTCCTCCTGACGTTTCACCTAAATCTCCTCTCTTCAGTCTAATTTCCTCTTGTTCTATCACTATCTTCCTGTGTAAAAAGTTCATTTCCCTTATGTGTATAATCTCTCTTTAAATACTGGAAGCCTTCTCTTCTCCAAACAAAAGAAGTCAAGCTCCCTCAGCCTGTCTTTGTGGGAGAGGTGCTCCAGCCCTCTGACCATCCTGGTGGATCTCCTCTGGACTCTCTCCAAAAGCTCCACATCTTTGCTGTGTAGTGTTGGGCCCCAGATCAGAGTAACAGATATGGCCTCACAAGGGCAGAGCAAAGAGGAAAAACCATTTCCTTCACTATGCTGGCTGCTCCTCTGTTGATGCAGCCCAGGATACCATCAGCCTTCTGGGCTGTAGGCATGCTCTGGTGGCTCAAGTTATGTGTTCTATCTACAGGACCCCTTAAGTCCTTCTTGGCAGTGCTAGTCTCAAGGAGTTCTTCTCCTAATTTGTATATGTATTGTACCAACCCAAGTGCAACACCTTGCATTTGCCTTCATTGAACCTCATTAGGTTTATATGGGCCCACATTTGAGTTTGTCAAGGTCCCTTTGGATGACATCCTTTCCTTCTGTTGTATCAGCCACACCACTCAGCTTGGTGTCAAACTTGCTGAGGGTGCACTCGATCCCAACATCTATATCAATGATAAAGACACTAAGGTGTATCAGTCCCCAGACAGACACATGATGACACTTCCCTTCACCAGCCTCCCATTGGAAGTAGAGCCACTTGCAACAACCCTCTGGCTGTGACCTTTCAATCAATGTCTTATCCACCAATTTATACTCAATAATGCCCTATAACCATTTATCTCAGCTTCTCATTATGAATGAAAAAAAATGAAATAAAATAAAACAAACACAAACACAAACACAAGAACACAGCATTCAAAGACCATACTTTGCAGCTTGGAGAATTTGTAAACTTATGGTAGAATATACAGTGTG
The DNA here is from genome assembly GCA_016647715.1 of Pavo muticus. Lineage (NCBI taxonomy): Eukaryota > Metazoa > Chordata > Aves > Galliformes > Phasianidae > Pavo > Pavo muticus. The sequence continues at coordinate 6,638 of JACDJE010001389.1, forward strand.
GCAATGTCAGTAGTTTCCAGTGTAGGACATTCTGCTTGTTAGTAAAGAATTCCCTTGCATCATTTAATTTTGATTAATAGCTGTATGGCATGGTACTGATTACAGAAAATTTCATCATTTCTACAGGATTCACTTGACAACAACAAAGAATGCTGATGTAGTATAAAGTTATCTTGAAGATCAGCTTCTCTTTCATATTTCCCTTAAGATTCAAGAGCAACAGAGCTATGACAATAAGACATCAAATCTCAGTGTAACCAGCATGCAACACAGTCCTCCTGCTCCATCCTGAATAAAGTACAAGTTAACAGGAGAGTGACCTTGCACTAAAACAGAGAACTCTTGAACATCCCTGGTATATTTTTGATGCTTTCCTTTCCCTGTGAGAATGCTATTCCACGAGGGCCGAGACGCTTCTCTTTCTCCTCCCTTACTGATGGGTGAGCCAAGGACTCTGACCCAAAGAAGTATTTTCTTCTGCTGGCCTGGGAGCTGTGTATTCAGAGAAAGGAGATCGGCCCTGCAAAGAAGAGAGTGGAAAGCTGACACGTGGATGTTGGGAGTAAGCAGGTATTAGCAAGAAGCTGAGAGGGCTCATCTTAAACCAGTGTATGAGTAAAAACATTCTTTCCTATCCACGTTCACAGGAGGAGGGTTGGAAGGCAGCTCTATGACACACAGAGGATTAATATAAAACTCCAAATCATCCTACAGAAAGGACCTCAAAAAAATATCACTGGAAAGCTATTATGGATCAAGGAGGGGGAGAACTTGAAATAGAAAAGGTCTCAGATTTCTTGCTTGCAAGCAGAACATGTGGTTTAATGCGGGTGTAGCAAAATTGGTCCTGATGTGGATCCACCTCCGCCCACTCATTCCGCTCCGGGGATCCCTCCAACACCGCCCCCACGTCCTCTCCAATGCTCCCTACCGCCCCGCAGCCGCACAATGGTGGGTCCCAACATCCCTGCAACCACCCTCCCTCTACCCGCCCCCCCCCCGATCTCCTCCCGGGCCCGCGCAGCCCGCTCACCTGCACAGCCCAGTCGCCTTCTTCTTGCCCGAGGCCGGTCGAGCACAGCGAGCTCCGCTGCTCGGCCGCGCCCTGCGGCAGCCCGGCGGGGAAGCAGGGCAAGAGCGGCCCGAGGAAGCGGAAGTCGCTGCTGACGGTGCCGGCGGCCAGGCGGACGTCGTAGACGTAGCTGCGGGGCAGGGAGCCGGCGCTGCTGTCGGCGGCGGAGTGCGGGAAGCTGGGCAAGGGCCCCGGCTCGCCCCGCCGGGCCCGCCGCACCTTGGCGGCCACGGCGGCCGCCGCGCCGGCCACGAAGAGCGCGGACACGCAGGCCAAGCAGACGCTGAGGTACAGGGTGAGGCGGCCGTCGGGCTCGGCGGCCGGCGCCTCTTCTTCGCTCGCCCGCAGCTGGCCTTCGGAGAAGCCGTCGGCCAGGGCGACGGCCAGCGTGGCGCTGGCGGAGCGCGGCGGCCGCCCGCGGTCCCGCACCAGCACCACCAGCCTGTGGCGGGCCGCGTCGCGCTCGCCCACGGCCCGCGCCGTGCGCACCTCGCCGCTGTGCAGCCCCACGCGGAACAGCCCCGGCTCCGTCGCCTTGGCCAGCTCGTACGACAGCCACGCGTTCTGCCCCGCGTCCGCGTCCACCGCCACCACCTTGGCCACCAGGTAGCCCGCCCGCGCCCGCCGCGGCACCAGCTCGCCCAGCGCCGCGCCGCCGTCGGCCGGCGGGTGCAGCACCACGGGCGCGTTGTCGTTCTCGTCCCGCACCAGCACCCGCAGCAGCGCCGTGGCGCTCCGCGCCGGCGAGCCCCCGTCGGCGGCAAGCACCGTCACCTCCACGGCGCGCACCTGCTCGTAGTCCAGCGCCCGCACGACGGACACGTCCCCGCTCTCCGCGTCCACCGACACGGCGGGACGCTCCTCGCCCTCCTCCCGCACCACCGCGTACCTCACGCGCCCGTTCGCGCCCGCGTCCGCGTCCGTCGCCTTCACGCTGCCGATCCGCACCGCGCCCGCCTCGTTCTCGCTCACCCACATGCTGTACGCCGCCTGCGTGAAGCGCGGCGCGTTGTCGTTCACGTCGGCGACGCGCACCCACACGCTTTCGCGAGCGCTCAGCCGCGCCCGGCCCCAGTCCGTGGCCACGATGCTCACGTTGTACTCGCCCGTCGTCTCCCTGTCCAGCGCCGCGCTGGTGCGCAGCTCGTAGTGGTTGGCGAAGGCGGCCGTCAGCCTGAAGGGCACGTCGCCCTCGATGGCGCACTCCGTCCGCCCGTTGTCGCCGGAGTCGCGGTCCCGCACGCTCAACAGGGCCACCACGGTGCGGGCCGGGGCGTCCTCGGGGATGGACGCGCTCACGGAGCTCAGCGCGATCTCCGGCGCGTTGTCGTTCACGTCCAACACCTCCACGTGCACTTTGCAGTAAGCAGACAGACCCCCTCCGTCGCTCGCTCTCACTACCAGCTTGTGAGTTTTTGCTTCTTCAAAATCCAGATTGCCCGAAACCCGAATCTCACCGGTATCAGCGTTCAAATCAAAGAGCTGCCGGGATCCCTCAGATGCCTTCGTAAACTCATACAGCACTTTGCCGTAGGAACCTTCGTCGGGATCCGCGGCCGACACCCGCACCACCAACTGCCCCGGGGGACTGTTCTCGGCCACGCGCACCTCGTACACCTCCCGCGAGAACACCGGCAAGTTGTCGTTGGCATCCAGCACCACCACCCGGACCTAAGCCGTGCCCGACCTGGGCGGCGAGCCCCCGTCCGTGGCCGTCAGCACCAAATGCAGCTCCCGCTGCTCCTCGCGGTCCAAAGGCCTCTCAAGGACGAGCTCCGCGGTTTTGGCTCCTTCTTCTCCTTTCTCGAGAGCAAGGGAGAAATGCGAGTTTGGAGAGAGGCTGTAATTCTGCAAGCCGTTGATCCCCACGTCCTTATCCCGTGCTTCTTCTAGGGGGAATCGTGATCCGGGAGACGTCGTTTCAGGTATCTCTAAAACCACCTCCTTCTGCGGGAACACGGGGGAGTTGTCGTTCACGTCCCGAACCTCCACCTCCCCGCGGATCAGCTGCACCGGGTTCTCCAAGAAAAGCTGAAAGAAGAGCGCGCAGCTCTCGCTGTGCGGACACAGCCGCTCTCGGTCCAGCGTCTCCGTCACCCTCAGGACGCCGCTGTGCGGATCCAGGCGGAAATGCTGCTCGCTCCCCTCCGACACCACGCGCGCCTTGCGAGCCGCCAGCTGGCTCGGAGAAAGCCCCAGGTCCCGGCCGACGTTGCCCACCAACGACTCCCTCGCCATTTCCTCCGACACGGAATAGCGCAGCCTTTCGGCCCCGCTCTCCCACACGCAAACGCACACCAGCCACAACACCACTTGCCTCTCGCCGCCGCCGCCGCTCCGTCTCCCGCTCGCCGTCCCTCTCCGCCACAGCCGGCCTTTCCCAGCGGCCTCCATGCCTCGCCGCCTTTCTCGCCGGCCCCCACGCCGACCGAAAGCCGCCTTTCCCAGCAGCTCGGCCCCAAAGCCCCCGAGCGCCCGGCTCCGTGCCCCGCCGCCCTTCCCGAGCGGCTCGCCCGGCTCTTCTGGGCGCCTGCGCCTGAAAGCGCGCTGCGGGCAGAGGGAGCTGCCGCTCCGTGGCCAACATCCCCACCCAGCGGCGCAACGGGGAATTGCTCCTTCTCCGCCTTCCAACCAGTTAGCGGTTCGAATCTCCTTTCTTCTTGCACACACGAGCCCAAAAGTCAAATGTAAATACTCTCCGCGAATAGAAGCAGGCTTACTGCTTGCTCACAGAGTTCTGCCCTCCGCATCACTTCCCGGCTCTCCACTGCGAACTCTTTTCCTCTGTGCAGTGTGGAATTTGCAAAATGTTTTGTCATTTCCTTTGGTGCTGTTGTTGTATATTCCTCCTTTTCTCTTCTTTTGAATCAGCAAATGGTAATTAAAAAGAGGCACAAATAGACAGGTAGCATAACTGAATGCGATAATATGTGCCAGAGAGCTTACAGGGAGAGGTGCTGTAAGGAAATGATTCACCAGCACTCCAGCTTGCTGTCACACTAGAAACACAATTCTCCTCTAGGACCGAATCCGGATAATGCTTTCTTCACCGTGGGTGAGGCTCACCTGAAGGACCCAGGGCTCTCATGCTTTCCTGTGTGAAAGGCATCATTCTTCCTTGATATGACAAACATCTCCAGCCTTGCACCTGTGCTTGATTTTATCACAAGACAACAAAGCTCTCACACCTGATTGAAAGTTGTCCCCAGTTGTATACAAACAAATCAAAAAGATGCCAACTACTTTCAAAAGTTGGAGATACAGATGTTTGGGATTCCAAAAAGGATGCAAGAAAAAGGGCAGTGCGAGGGAAGGGAAAGGAAGGGAAGGGAAGGCATAGACTCGGTCACCCTCGTTTTATACTTTTCCTTTAAGTATTGGAAGGCCACATTTAGGTCTCCCCAGATCCTTTTCCAGGCCAAAAAAGCCAGTCTACTTCAGCCTTTCTTCATAGTGGAGTTTCTTCACGCTTCTGATAATCTTCATGGCCTCCCTTCATTCTGCTCCAATTGCACCACATCACTGCTGGTGGCCACAGACAGGGACATGGTACTCCAAGTGGATCCTAAAGAGAGCAAGGCAGAGATGGACAATCACCTTCCTCACTCTGCTAGCTATCTCTCTTTTGATGGAGCCTAGAATACAGATGGACATCTGGGCTGCATGCGTGCACTTATGGCTCATGTCAAGCTCTTTATCCACCAGAAACTCCAAGTCCTTCTCCACAGGGCAGCTCTCAGTTACTTCTTCTCCCAGAATGTACTCAAAACTGTGATAGACCTGACCCAAGTGCAACACCTTGCACTCCAAC
>JACDJE010000128.1:0-39163 GCA_016647715.1 Pavo muticus
CCTAAATGTGGCCCAGGCAAGCCAAAGGGGTGGACACCAGTGGGTTAAGGGTTACGCCTTTGGGTTATGCTTACAGTGTTAAGGGTTACCCTTTTGGGTTAGGGTTATTTGTTAACGGTTACGCTTTTGGGTTAGGGCTTAGGGGAACCCTTTTTGTTTGGGGTAAGGATTAAGGATGATCATTTTGGGTTAGGTTTAAGACTTAACAGTTTCCCTTCTTTGTTAGGATTAATGGTTAAGCATTAACATTTTGGGTAAGCGTTAAGGGTTACCCTTCTGCATTACATTTAAGAGTTATGGGTTCCCCTTTTGGTTTTGGGGAAAGGGTTAATGGTAGCGCTTTTGGGTTAGTGCTCAGTGGGACCCTATTGGATTAGGGTTAAAGGTTTCCCTTTTGGATTAATGTTGATGGTTAAGGGTTACCCTTTGGGGTCTAGGTTAAGGGTTAACCTTTTTGGTTGAGGTTAAGGGAACCTTCTGCTCCCTGTGTCCCCTCATGCCCCCCCTATTTGGACCTCCGCTCCAGCTGTATCCCTTGTAGCAAGGAAAATGGTTTCTCACAGTACAGCTGTTCCAATTTAACATGGTCTTCAGACCGCCTACTCAAATCTTTGTCTTAATGCTTTTAATACAACCGGCAGGATTTCCACTGTTTCAGAGGAAGAAGGTACGTTCTCTCCTCCCGGACATTGATGTAGCAGGTGGCATGATACTCCCTGGCTACAGTCACAAGGACATCCACCTTTGCAGAACTCCTGGCACTACAGTCCCTGGCTGCAGGCATGAGCGCCCTCGAGCCCTCTGGGGAAAGGAGAGGCCTTTCAGATGCCCTCATACTCCCCATGCCCCTGCCTGCTCCTCATTCCCATGGAACTCCTCTGCAGCTCTGCCACAGAGCTCCTGCTGCTGGGAGGTAGCTGTGGGGATGCGAGGGGAGATACAGGCTTCTGCACAGGAAACGTGCACAGGTGGCAGAGATGGCTGTCATTATGGGAAGCCATGCTTAGAGAGCACAGGCATACTGGGCCTTGGGAAGAGCTCTCCTTACAGCCCAAATTCCTCTCTCGTAGCAGAGCTCCAGCTTCCTCACATTTGTTGACGGCAACTGAAATGACACCGGCAGTCTGCCTAAGAGAAACACCAATTGTCTTTATTGTCCAATCACAGGTGTACAGTGGAATTCCTAGGTCACAGCCTGAACCAGTACGTGAGCACGTGAGTGCCTGGAGCGGGGGGGGCCTACATCCACTCCATCCTCTCTCCCCATCTCGGTGGTGCTTTTGGGTGCGCGTATGCAGTCTGAGTCTGCGTGGTTTTCCCCGCCCTCTTCCTTCTCCCCTCCTGAAGCGGGCTGCGTTCCTGAGCTCATGCTTTTTTCCAGGGTGTTGCTGGGAGGGGTGAGTTGGTTCCTCTTTCTTTGATATCTTGTTCTGTGGCGCCTGTGTCTCAAATTAAGTTTGTATCGTCGCCTTTGTTTGCTTTACAGAGGTGGAAAGATGGACAGCTTCCCAGCCCCATTGCTGGGAGCTCCACTTCTGCCACCATCATTCTCAGCACCTTTCCCTCTGGAACGGTACCAGCATCGTGAGCTAGGGAGGGAGAAAGAACGCAGTGTTACAAGCTGAGCGCAGGAAAGTACCGCAGGCTGGGTTCAGGCTGGGCTGTCAGGATCTGCTTCTCATGGAGCTTACCAGGGGTGCTGCCGCTTCTGCGCTTGCTTTTGCCTGTTTCTTTCTGCCGTGCCGGCAAAAGCCTCCTGGTGGTGTAGGTGCGGCTCCAGCCTTCTCAGCACCTGAGCTGCTCTTGGGGAAAGGAGGCTGCAACAGGAGAAGAAAGTCATCCCTCAGGCTCTGCTGAGCCTTCTCTGCCTCTCCCGTCACCCAGCCCCGCACCCCCATGGTGCTGCATGTCCCCACCCTTTCACTCCACTAACAGCTTCTGGCCTGGGCCATGGCTGCCCCCGAGCTGCAGGATCACAGCTGCCTGCGTGCCTCAGGCAGTGAACAGAGCCCGCACACACTTACTCAGCCTGGAGTACCAGCTTGGAAGCTGTTCCCATCTCATTTGATGGTATTGGGCCCTCAGCCTTCCTCCACCTCCGCCCCGCCTGCTGTTGCCTGGGCTGTGCTGGAGGACGTGGAGCCCAAGCGCGTGTCTGGTCGAACTGCTGCCAAGGAGGAGACAGTGTCAGCAAAGCTGGCCGGGAGTGCAGGGGCTGTTTCCCGGAGCCCCTCTGGCAACGGCCCCGCAGCAGGTCCTGGCAAGCAGGAAACTCAGCCCTGTTGTCAGTGGTGTTGATCCCTGTTGGTACCTGGGGTGGCTGCTGGTCCTCCCCTGTGCTCCAGCTGTCCCACGCTGTCCTTTCTGCCTGTGCTTGCAGTATCTCCTTATGGTATACAGGCCACAAGCGCTCCACTTTGTCCCACGGCGCAGACGCTTCCCAGAGTTCCTGCAGGGCCACAGAGACACAGTAGCATACAGGATCCGCCTCAGACCCTGGGGCCTTCCTTCAACTCTGCACTCCTGCCCCTCGCCTCTGCTGGCCTGTTGGCACCGCTTTGGCCCGGAAGGACCAGGGGTCCAGAAGCCAGGCCAGGATCCGCAACTTGTGGCAAACACAGCAGAGCAGCCTGTGGGGACCCAAGGCCTCTGCTGTCAGGGATCCAGAATGGCCATGTTCCTGTCATACAGCAACTGGTCAAAATCAGTGTGCTGTGGCAGGCCAGGAGGTGAGAAGAGGCTGGGAAGGTGTGCAGCACCCTCTGCTTCCTGGAAAGAAGCTGAAGGAGCTGACAGAAATGCAAAACAGAAGGCACACCAAGGGCTCTGCTTGAGATCACTGTGCACACAGGCAGAGGCTTTGTACAGTCTCAAGCAACACAGTCCCTGCAGCAAGGCAGAACCGGTACCTGCAGCACTCTCTTAGAGCCTCCCGTTGCAGGGAGTGCCGTGCTGGGCTGGGCTGGAGAATCTGCTTCCTGGCGGACCGACGTCTTCATCCTGCGGGAGCTGCCTGGACACGGTGGCAGCACGCTGCAAACAGACACCAAGAGAAGTCTGCGGGAGCCCAGGGCAGCTCGGTCTCACCCCGTGCTCCCACAGCCAGAAAGATGGGCTCCACTGCAACGTGGAGCAACTCCTGAAGGGAGAAGAGCTAATGCAATCCATAGGGATCTGCATTCACCTCCCCCAGCCATTCGGGAGCCGGGTGGAAAAGGAGGCTGGTGTGTCTGCCTCGGGCATACACGCTGGGCACTTGCCATCCCTTGAGAGAACAGCCTCCCCGGGACACGCACGTGTCAGCAGCCTTTCTGAGTCCTGAGGGCCACCAGCCCAAAGGGGAGGTGGCTCCTACTGGAGCGTACACCTCTCCTTCCTCTTTTCCCACAGGGGTCTCACCTGGCAGAAGGTTTCTTTGCTGTCTCTTGCTGCCATGTGCCTGGCTCCCAGCTTGGCAGCGTGGATGGGGGAAGCGTCTCCCTTCTCTGCAACAGCCTGCCGGCAGAGCCCCCTGCACCTGGGAAAGGAGAGAGCTCTTCAGAGCAGCCCCGCAGGCGCTGCATTTGAAGCTGGCTCCTGTCACCCAGCACCGGGAGGGGCCCACCTCCGTACAGCAGGGACCCGTTCCCTCACCTGTGCTGTTCCTGCGCTCTCCTGCAGCTCTCGTGCCGGAGGCGGCCTCTGCTCCGCTCTTTTTCACGGTCAGCTGAAACCTGGAAACAAAGAGTGACGCAACCTTGAAGAAGGGTGACCTCCTGCCCCGCGCAGCTTGTCAGCAGTAATTAGCTATGTGTTATGCAGAGCATGGCACCCCTTTTCCTTCCTGTCTATGCCAAAGCAGCACACAGAGCCCAAATTCCTCTCCACGTGCAGTCGGTTCTCTGGGATGGGAACCGGGACAGGTTGGGCACAAGAAACAACCGTGATTCCCTGTCACTCTGGGTGGAGACACACGCAGCCAGAAGGCAGCGTTAGTGAACCAGGAGCCACTCTCCAGCTGGATGCTGAGCATGGAGACCCAACAGCACACGTTCCAAAGGAGGAGGTGGGAAGGAAGCCTCCCACCTGGTCAGCTAAAGCGCTGTGGAGGAAATGCACTCACCTCGGGAACATCTGGATCCCGTGAGCGGTGGTCTCTAGGCTGAAGTCCGCGGGATGTTCCGGCCAAATTCTCTGCAAAGGAACACAGACCTGCTGGAAGCTTTCCAAGGCAGTTTTCTCATGGCTCCCGTTGACAGGAAGAAAAACTGTCTCCCGTGCCAAAAGAAAGCATCTCTCCAAAACCCTCTGCCAAAGCCTCTTCCATGAACATCAGATCTTTGTTCTGCTCTGAAGGAGCTGCACGGCAAAATACCGAGGCCGTGCAAGAACACTTTCTGCCAGGCTTTCTGCAGGGGCAAGGATCCAGGACACCTCTTTGCCAATATAGAAAGCAGTGGGAGTGAGCACGGGGAAAGGCATGTGAGTGGCCTGCCACATCCAGGCTGGCGAGGGTGACCTGATGACACACTCTTCCATAGGATTCCCAGCGACATGGAGGCAGCCCTCAAAACCCCCTCAACTTACACTGCGTAGCAATGCAAGCAGGCTTGCAGTACCCTCCAGCATCGTAACACAGCTGTGATAGAACCTCATGCAAAGGAGGTTATCTTCACATGTCAGGACGCCGATCCCATTGAAGGCGAACGGGACGTGCACTTTGTTGTTCAGGAGGAGACCATACAAGAGGAAGGTCTCTTGCACACAGCTCTGCACCACGTGCAGGGGGATGGCGGTGGCTTGCGATAGCCGCCAGTAGTTCAGCGGCTCCATCTTGACATCGTCTGCAAGGAGAAGGAACATCCTCACTGACACAGCAAGTCACATTTCCATGCAACGTTCATAACCAAATCCCAGAGAACAGGTCCTTTAGAGAAACAGCTCTTGGGGCCCAGGTTCTTTTGGAGGAACTCGAGCTGTACCATGACCTTGGCAGTCAGTTCTCTGCTTCTCCCAGCCCTTCCCAAAGAGCGGGGAGAACACACCCTGCCGGACGTGGGGCCAGAAGGGGAAGGTGGCTGCCGCCTTCTCACCAGGGATGATCTCAATGGTAAACTGGAAGTCCTGCAGCCACTGTGCACCGACGTCCAGCTGAAAGACAGGTCTTTGAACTGTAACAGTGCCTTCTTCGCTGTGGAATTGCTCTTGGACCACAGCAAAGGCCCCGAGTCCTGCAACCAGGACTCCCTGCACAGGGAAGAGATAGAAAGGCTGATGAGTGTGTACTGTAGAGGCAGCAAAAGTGATGAATGTCGGAGCACGGGGACACTGCTCTCTGCCCTCCCCGCTCCTGAGGGACAGTGCCAACATCTCTCAGCTAGAGAAAAGCCTGGGGATTTACGGCACAGAGGTTAAGCCTGGGACTGGTTCCCAAGGATTATCCTTGGCACGGACCCAGAAAAATCCCCCATTTCTCCATTTGCTCTCCCCGTTCTTATCAGAGGGCAGAGCAAAGCCCTGGGCTGTGCTGAACGCTTGCTCAGAGAGCAGCTCTGGACTTGGGTTTCTCTCCCAGCTGGCCAAGAAGCTGCTCTGGGCACCCGGGTTGGGCTCGCTGTGCTGCCGTGGTACCCAGGGAGGGATTGCTCTGCAGGGCCAAGACTCTCAGCAGGACTGAATGCCTCCAGAGCGAGAGGCACTAGGATACCAGCTCACCTTGCCCAGCTTCAGCTGTTCCAGGATGTAGTGAGACAAAGCATTCCAGATCACCACAACCTCTGCAAAGGATGGAAAAGATGTGTCAGGTTCCAGGCCAGCCTCTTCACAACTTCCTGGCAAGCTACTCACCCAAAGAATGACAGGGGCAGGCGCACGCAAACACCCCAGAAAAGCACCACCATGGCTATGGAGCTGGGCTTTGCCCTGATTTCAGCCTTGCTCAGAGCCCCAAGGGGAAACAGGAACATGGGAAGCTGCTGGGACATGGGATGTCTTTCATCCCTCAGCCAGATCCTCTAGAAACACCAGCTCCCAGGGAAACCTGGCCTTGGACTGCCCTATCACAGGGGTCTGAGACATGCCTAAAGGAACCTGGGGGCTCTGGGCAGCTCTGCTATCGGGACCTGGCTGCCACATCCTCCCCAGAGCCTAGCGGGACCCTTGGGCAGGGCTCTCACGGCAGCCCCCAGCCATGTCCAGCAGGAGCTGCGGCTTTTGACAGCTAGCAGCCCCATGTGATGCCTTGGGAAGGCGTTCCTGAAAGCCTTACCTTCGGCAGAGAGGTGCAGGAGCGCTGGGAATGTGGAGACCAGCTCCGAGCTGATGGTCATAGTCCAGCAGCCCTCCATGTTGCCTGCTGATGGCCCTCAGCTCAGAACAAAGGATGCTCTCCCTGGCTCCTCAACCAACAATTCTCTGTGAAGTACCCCTGCTCCTCCACGCGTCAGCGAGGGTCACTCAGTGCAGCCTTGCTGCCCCTGACCCGACTCCTGGCCACAGAAGGACAGAGCTCCTGAGCAGTGCTCCAGCAGCGCCCAGGCCCTGCAGGGAAGTGCCGGCGCTGCCGCTGCCCCAGGGAAGATATCCTTGTGATGCAGTGCATCGCATTGTGACATCAGCCCGTGTCACCTGGAACCCTGTTAGGTCACCAGCATGGAGAGGGCACAACTCGGGAAAGATGCTAGGGATTTCCTTCCCTGTCCAGAGAAATGGCCACCTCCCTTCTCCCCATTTTTTTTATTTCCCACAGTTTCTGAGAAATCCATCACAAAGCCCATGGGAAAAAAATGAGGTGAAGGGGCTCAGAGCAGTGCTTACGCCATGGTTCCGGCCTGGTTTGGCCTAGTTCTGTGATTAATGGGGCTGAGGACCCGTACCTCAGGAAAGGCGGAAGAGAGGAAAGGAAATAGGCGGGGTGGTGGACCTAAATACAAAACAGATGCAACGAGCTAAGGGAGAAAAAACTAATTTACTCTTACGATAGCAAAATGCGAGATAACACGATACAATACAATACAACTGGAATTGAAGCTAATAAATCAAATAAATGAGAGTAAGCATCCAAAAAGCGAAGGCTTTACTGTAATGCTGTAGGGGGGATGGCTGGGGAGCACGCAAAAGGTGGCTGCCGCCTTCTCACCAGGGATGATCTCAGTGGTAAACTGGAAGTCCTGCAGCCACTGTGCACCGACGTCCAGCTGAAAGACAGGTCTTTGAACTGTAACAGTGCCTTCTTCGCTGTGGAATTGCTCTTGGACCACAGCAAAGGCCCCGAGTCCTGCAACCAGGACTCCCTGCACAGGGAAGAGATAGAAAGGCTGATGAGTGTGTACTGTAGAGGCAGCAAAAGTGATGAATGTCGGAGCACGGGGACACTGCTCTCTGCCCTCCCCGCTCCTGAGGGACAGTGCCAACATCTCTCAGCTAGAGAAAAGCCTGGGGATTTACGGCACAGAGGTTAAGCCTGGGACTGGTTCCCAAGGATTATCCTTGGCACGGACCCAGAAAAATCCCCCATTTCTCCATTTGCTCTCCCCGTTCTTATCAGAGGGCAGAGCAAAGCCCTGGGCTGTGCTGAACGCTTGCTCAGAGAGCAGCTCTGGACTTGGGTTTCTCTCCCAGCTGGCCAAGAAGCTGCTCTGGGCACCCGGGTTGGGCTCGCTGTGCTGCCGTGGTACCCAGGGAGGGATTGCTCTGCAGGGCCAAGACTCTCAGCAGGACTGAATGCCTCCAGAGCGAGAGGCACTAGGATACCAGCTCACCTTGCCCAGCTTCAGCTGTTCCAGGATGTAGTGAGACAAAGCATTCCAGATCACCACAACCTCTGCAAAGGATGGAAAAGATGTGTCAGGTTCCAGGCCAGCCTCTTCACAACTTCCTGGCAAGCTGCTCACCCAAAGAATGACAGGGGCAGGCGCACGCAAACACCCCAGAAAAGCACCACCATGGCTATGGAGCTGGGCTTTGCCCTGATTTCAGCCTTGCTCAGAGCCCCAAGGGGAAACAGGAACATGGGAAGCTGCTGGGACATGGGATGTCTTTCATCCCTCAGCCAGATCCTCTAGAAACACCAGCTCCCAGGGAAACCTGGCCTTGGACTGCCCTATCACAGGGGTCTGAGTCATGCCTAAAGGAACCTGGGGGCTCTGGGCAGCTCTGCTATCGGGACCTGGCTGCCACATCCTCCCCAGAGCCTAGCGGGACCCTTGGGCAGGGCTCTCACGGCAGCCCCCAGCCATGTCCAGCAGGAGCTGCGGCTTTTGACAGCTAGCAGCCCCATGTGATGCCTTGGGAAGGCGTTCCTGAAAGCCTTACCTTCGGCAGAGAGGTGCAGGAGCGCTGGGAATGTGGAGACCAGCTCCGAGCTGATGGTCATAGTCCAGCAGCCCTCCATGTTGCCTGCTGATGGCCCTCAGCTCAGAACAAAGGATGCTCTCCCTGGCTCCTCAACCAACAATTCTCTGTGAAGTACCCCTGCTCCTCCACGCGTCAGCGAGGGTCACTCAGTGCAGCCTTGCTGCCCCTGACCCGACTCCTGGCCACAGAAGGACAGAGCTCCTGAGCAGTGCTCCAGCAGCGCCCAGGCCCTGCAGGGAAGTGCCGGCGCTGCCGCTGCCCCAGGGAAGATATCCTTGTGATGCAGTGCATCGCATTGTGACATCAGCCCGTGTCACCTGGAACCCTGTTAGGTCACCAGCATGGAGAGGGCACAACTCGGGAAAGATGCTAGGGATTTCCTTCCCTGTCCAGAGAAATGGCCACCTCCCTTCTCCCCATTTTTTTTATTTCCCACAGTTTCTGAGAAATCCATCACAAAGCCCATGGGAAAAAAATGAGGTGAAGGGGCTCAGAGCAGTGCTTACGCCATGGTTCCGGCCTGGTTTGGCCTAGTTCTGTGATTAATGGGGCTGAGGACCCGTACCTCAGGAAAGGCGGAAGAGAGGAAAGGAAATAGGCGGGGTGGTGGACCTAAATACAAAACAGATGCAACGAGCTAAGGGAGAAAAAACTAATTTACTCTTACGATAGCGGAATGCGAGATAACACGATACAATACAATACAACTGGAATTGAAGCTAATAAATCAAATAAATGAGAGTAAGCATCCAAAAAGCGAAGGCTTTACTGTAATGCTGTAGGGGGGATGGCTGGGGAGCACGCACTGCAGAGACGAGAAGAAAAAGTGACAGGGAAGGCAAAAAAGAGAGGCCATCTCGTGACTCCCAGTCAATGTTATCTTTCCCACCCACTGGAACATGGAAATGGAACAGCAAAGTCTTCTGGGTGCTGTAGTTCATTCTGTAGTTCTTCTCTTCTGAGACAGGTATCTGGAACTATCGACAATCCACGGAACTGGAGCATTAACTGTTTAAATCCCAGTGCACTACATGATGTTATGATGTGGAATACCAATAACAAAAATCATAAAACCATGACAACCCACAGGAGAGCAGCAGTGCATGTATCCACAGGGATAAAAGAGCACATCTTGGTTGAGGATGTAGCCCAAGCTCTATCTCACAATGTTCCCAAGTCTTTCATTTCAAGAGCCATGACAGCAGAACTACCACATCCGAATGCAGTGCACACAGACGCATGTGGTCCCACCTCAGTCAGACTGCAGCAAGTGGACTGCAGGCCAAGAGTGAGTTTGTGCAGCGCTGCCTATAGAACTGGGCCCTTGGTCTCTTTGCAGCTGCTGAAAAGCAGGAGTACAGCAACTACTTTGCATTGATAGCAGTGTCAGCAAAGACGAGGGTAAAACAGTTCAGCACAGAAAAACACTTAAGAAAAAGTGATTGTGGCTATAATTGGTTGCTTCAGATCTGCCTTTCTAATTAAGGCTATGAGGAGATTCTAGTAATTGGATAATGTAGAAAATATACACCTGTTTTGAAAGCTCAGGTCTCCTGCAGCACTGTGTAGCTCCTGATAACACCGAAACACAAATCCTCTTTTCCCTTTTCTCTGCTACAGAGCAGGTGTCGGCTTCTTTCTCATTCAATGCATTTTCTGATTAGTTTTGCACTAAGGAAGCACAGGAGCACAAGCAGAGGGGGAGGGGCAGAAGAGGGCAGGAAACGGGGATTGAAAGAAAGGGAAGCATGACGAAAGTGATACAGTTGATACTCTGCTGATATAGCAGAAGTACGAAATGGGGAACAGAAGAACAAGCTTTTCTCTTAAGAAGCCATACGTCAACACAGTGCTGTGAATTGCTTTGGGCTCCCTCAGCCCCATCCCAGCACAGCAGCACTGATGGGCTATAGCAGATGGAGGCACTACAGCTCCTCTGTCTCTGCCCAGCACCATAGGATTTCATCACAACAACTGATGGGCCAGAGCAGGCCTCTCTGACTCATTGATGGACCTTTGGGCAGATTCAGTCCCAGAATCACAGAATCACACACTGGTAGATGTCGGAAGGGACCTCTGGGGATCACCTCATCCAGCCATGTCCAACTGGTGGCACAGCCCAGCCTGTCCTGCAGCCCTGCGGCCACCCCCCGGCCCATGCCATCATGACGGCGGTTCTACCCCACCTAGTAACTCAGCCACAGTCATCAATTAAGATGTTGAAGAACACCAGACCCAAGATGGACCCATGGGGGACACCACTTGTGACCAGCCCCCACTTGAACACAGAGCCACTGACCACAACCCTCTGGCTGTGACCATCCAATCAAGTTCTTATCCTTGTTTTGCTTCATGAGGCCTTTCTCTTGTCAAGTGCCAGATTTGCTTTTGTTCTTGATATGTTTATTTATACATCTTTAATATTATCTGACTTTATTTTGCATGCCACCATAACATCACTGTAAGAGTGCATTTATTTTCGTACTCTCATTTTCACCCATCTTGTTTTTTGCTTGAACATGCTGCACGATGAACTTGCAGTCTCTAAAAAGACTTAATTATTCCTCCAAGATGAACAACCCCATGATGTTGTCATGCAAAATATGGGAAGAAAACTCTCTAACTCCAACATGGTGTTAGAAAACGAACATTCCTTTATTCCTCACGATATGTACCAGGCAACTCAATAAATCAAGCACGTCCTCTCACAGATTCTACATTTAAAGTTAAGACATAGATATGTAACATATTGGCATACCTATTCACTCTTTCCCAAGAACTCAGTATAAGCTCATGTCCTTCCGGTCATGCACAGTTGCATCCGAAGCAATTGCACGACCACCTGCTTCCTCTACTTTATTTCTCCTTCAGCTTCATCACAGTGACTTTTGCCCAACCTTGAGCTGTTTTTTCCCCTTTTGGCAAATTTCCATTGCTTGTTATGCCATAATGAGCAACTTTCTATCTTGGTGCACTATAACCCGAAAGAACACATGTGAAATCCAAGAAAAAAGTCCTTGTGTGGATGCAAAGTTAAAAGTCTACTGTGATTCCCCAGGGCTTCTGCAAAGCAGGATAGTTGAGAAACAAGGCTGTTTGCACATCATGCAAAGCATAACCGGGAAGTTTTAGAACTAGCACTCACTGATTCCCTTTGCAAACATAACATATCGGTCCTGAAACTAATATACCGATCGGTATTGCTAAACCAGCCTGTATCAATGTACAATGAGGACCGGGCACCTCGCCCCCCAGCCCCACCACTGCATCAGGGCCCCGCCGCAATACACCGGAAGCGCCCAGCTCCAGGTGGGCCGGAAGTAGCGGCGGAAGTCGCGGCCTAGCGGCGGCACGTGACAACAGACGGCACGTGACGGGGGCAAGATGGCGGCCTTCCCATGGTGAGGCTCCGGGACCCCGACTCCGAGGGTCGCCGTCCCCTCTCGAGGTGGTGCCGGGAGAGGGCGGGGCCGTGTCTCGGGTTCCCGCTGAGCCATGAGGGTCGGTCTTCAGCCTCCGTGTACCCGCAGCTCAGGGGCTGCGGGGCTGATGCGGGAGACGCTCCTTTTGTGCGGATGGGCGGTGGGGAGCGGTGGCCGCCTCGCCCTCGGGAAGAGAAGACCCGGCGGGGCGGGTGGGGGCCGGGCGTCCCTGCCGCCGTCGTCTGCGGCTTTGTGGGTTTTTATTTTGCCGAAGTAAGCAAGGAAATTAGATGAGGACGGTTCGCTTTTTGCTTGATTGATGATGGCGGTGTGGGTGGTGCCTCTCTCTCAAAAGTAGCGGGTGAGGTACAGCAGCGCCCGGGGGTGTCACTGTTGGCCCCCAGCAGGGCGGGCCTGGGGCCGGGCTGGGGCACATGGGCTCTCTCTGGCAGTGAGGGAAGATATTTGTAGTTATTTTTTTCTTCTCCAAAACTGTTCTGCTTTCCTAGCGAGCTGTTCTTTTGTTTTGGAAGACCTGTTCTCCTGCTGCAGACAAGTTACAGTAGTCATTAGCAAGCCATCGGATGAGCACAGTGTAGAATCGAGGAAAATGCAGGAGTTAGTGGTAATTAGTGGGCTGATGAGGTGTTCCCTTGTGTGTGTGTATATATATATTTATCTATATATATGTAAAATACTTTGTGCCACAGGTAACTTAAATGTGTGTCTGTAAGGCATCAAGTGACTGTCAGCGCTGCCAGTATTTGCTGGGGGTGGATCCTGTAGTTGGTGACCCTTCAGAAACCAAACAGAATAAGAATGGCTGTAAACCTGTGCCTATGGTGGGCTGTGTGCCTAGAGGGTGTCAGTGCTGGGGGGGAAGGGAGAGGTTCTTGCTGGACAGGAGGGGGCTGGCGGTCTGGCTGGTGCTCAAGATTGGTGCCAGTGCAGTGATGCTTGTGTGTGGAAAAAGGCTCAAAGCTGCTGGGGAATCTGCCTCGAGTCCGAGGTGCGTCTTGTTGTGTGCACCAGAAATGAAACCTAGCTTGGCGTGGCTCATGGTGGTTTTTTTTTCCTCTTGTGTAAGTTTGCTGTGAGGCTGTTTACTGAGATTGGAAAGCTCAAAGCAGGCTCCTCTGGTCCCTGTGCTGGTTACGGTGCGAGTTGTGCTGAGCACTTGATCATATTGTAAATGTACTTTGTAAAGGGCTATTGTAGGGCAAACAGCTTTTCTTCATTTCCACGTGTGTGCTTGTCCAGTGATGCCTTACATGATATGAGAATACAATTGATACTCTCCTGGGAATGGTATGCCATGTGTGAGCTGTGAGCAGTGCACTTCTCTACCAACGACTGGGACAAATATATAAGGAAGAAGTATGGAAATGCTGGCAGAGCTGTGACATAGCAATATGGTAACTGAGAAGGCAACTTTGGAAGATTTTTCACCGAAATGCTAGTTAACCTGTGAATCAAATGAATGGAGAGTAATTGAAGAGACTGTTCTTGTGTAAAGATTAGGAAACAATAGGAGTAAGCATGGATCTGCCTGGACTCTTTCTCTTGCTCAGTGACATGTTGTTGGGTGTGTCAGAGATAGGGGCTGCACCAAGGAGCTGCATGACTGATTTCCCTTCTTGCTTTCTGGCAGAGCTACAGTAGCAAGTGTGCCAAAGAAGAACTCTTACTTTACAGGAAAAAAAACAAACAAACCTGCAATTAGATAGTTTGGTTTTTAATTCTGGCTGACAGAAAATCCTTATGGAAATGTTTGCAATCTTGAGTGTGCGCATTGTTTTCTTCTTTCATTTTTGTCCAGCTTTTACTTAAAACTTTAGGTTGATTACAACAAGTTTTACCTGGACGTCTGTGTTCTTGTGCTATCCAAGGAACCAAGAACACGGGAGCTGAAGAGGAGTTTTATCCTTAGATTTTTCTTAGACAGAATTTTTAAATAAATCTG
This sequence comes from Pavo muticus, assembly GCA_016647715.1. NCBI lineage: Eukaryota > Metazoa > Chordata > Aves > Galliformes > Phasianidae > Pavo > Pavo muticus. The sequence continues at coordinate 13,720 of JACDJE010000128.1, forward strand.
GGTTGTTGTTGTTTTGCTTGGTTTCTTTTCTTTTTCTGGCTGACTGGTTTTAGTGTAGGTGGTGCACAGTGTTTATAGAAGAGCTGGTCCTTGGCACAGCTGAAGTTCTTGCTGATGGCTCAGGAACCTTTGTGTGTCTGCTGCTCTCCCTGTGGATGCTTTGCTTATGGCAAAGTGTATGCTGTAAACTTTCTGAAGATTCTGAATGAAACAGTAAGGAACAATTAGCTGCCCTGTTTGTTTCAAAATTAAAAAAAAAGAAAAAGAAATGAAGCAGTTCAGGCAGGTAGAATGCAGAGAAAAAAAATAACGTATTCTAGATTTTCACTTATCTCTGCCTGGCTTTCTGCCTTGCTTTGTAACATTTGCTAGTGGAAGGTACGAGTGGTAACCATGATGTTGCTTGTTTTGGAAGCAGCTATTCAGTGTATTTTCATTGATTTTTATTTTCAGTTCCCTGTTTCATCAGTATTACTGTCCCATGCCATTGGAGCAGTTAATTTCAAACACTGATGTCTTATGAGTGATATGGGAAATCATGTGTGCCTCTTCATTCTCTTTTAATATTACCAGCTGTGCTGGCCAGGGAAGCTGTAATTCTCCCTTTTCTGCCTTCCTACTTTGTCAAACATACTTTAAAAGCATGCTTATGTATATGTTTCTATTTCAGCAATTAAAAATGTAGGGTGAATGTTCTGTTTTACAAAAGTACTTAAGCTGTGGTTGATAAAATGGTGTGTCATACTGTTTGTTCCTAGCAGCAACATGGTTTTGCTCAAATAGTTTTATTTACGTTGCTTTCAGGAATGGAGTTATTTTGTTTATTAGAAGTGGAGACCGCAGTTCTCACAGCGCTTTCTTAAATTCAGATTAGAAATGAAAGTTAAAATATCTATATTTTTGTGATTTTTTTCCCACTTGATGGCATTCTTAATTTTCATAGGAGATGCAAAGCTTATCCACCATATATTTTATATATCCACCTATATTTTTTTTCCCCTAATCATTCTACTTTTGCAACTTTTCTTATGAGTACAGTGAACAGATGGAGATAGATTTCCCAGGGAAGGGCGTTGTAGCAATGCAAGTTAATCTGCGTAGTCCCTCATTATGTCTGAGCATGATCACTTTGATTTCTTCCCTTGTGTTTTCACACCTACCATTTCCCTTCACTCTGAGTACTGGGTTTAAGAGATGTGTTCAGTAATCTCCATCAGCCTGTCTCGTCGCTGCATGCTCTGTTAAACTGCCCTCTCTGCATTTGTTGAAACAGAAGAGAACCCAATTGCAGAATGCAATGGAATGCTTGCAAGTGAAATGTTTTCAGTTTATGTAAAAAAGAGAAAAATTTTGGTATGCACTCTGGCTTCTTTTCCACTAGATATTTCTTTTTGTAAATGTAAGTGCATCTATATAAATATATGCTTCTCTGTTCATTAGTGATTACTTATATGTGTACATAGTTACCCTTTAATCTTGCTTTTTAGGCACGCAAGATCAAGAAATTATGTTTCAGAATCTGTTGTGTACAAACTAGAATCTGTGCCCTTGGATTTTGGTGACTACCATCCACTAAAACCCATTACAGTGAGTTTCTTTCTGTGTATTTGGAAAATGAACATGTAGTAAAACTGATCATGCTCCTCCTCCTCTTAAAATTAAAAGGCTTTGAAACTGATGGTGGTGCTACTGAAATGGCCTTCTGTGTTTGCGACCTGTTGTTCAAGAGGTGTCAAGGTTTACTCTGTTGTTCATACTTTACAGAAATTTGCTGGTATTGCTGAGTGTCAAAAATGATCTCTTTCTGATAGATAGAGCATTTCAACTCGTGGGTTTTCTTGATTCCATTAAGTGCTGAATAATGAATAAGTTGGGAATCAAATAATTGCATTACAAATAACCTGCATCATGGCTTGACATAAGATTTGTTTTGGATTAACTTCCAGTCAGCTGTATGCTTTAAAACATTTAAACTTTAATGTATGAGAGGTTTTTAAAAGTATGGATGTACAAAAAAATGCAGTTTCAGTGAGATGATAGCAGTATGCTCAGTTCTTGTTGTTCAGCCTGATGCCACGTAGACTGGGACGTCCCTCTGGCTGTTTTGGGTCAGCTGACCTGGTTCTGTCCCATTCCAGCTTCTTGTGCACCTCCAGCTCCTTGCTGTCAGGGCAGTGCATGAAGCTGGCAAGTCCTTGACTCAGTATAAGCCTGGCTCTGCACCATCTAAAACATTGATTATCGATGGTTTTCTCATCCTAAATCCAAAACACACCGCAGCAGCTATCAGGAAAAAGATTAACCCAGTCCCAACCAAAACCAATACACGGGAAATAGCAAGGAAGAAGTTGGAAGAGAGAGAGGAAAACAATAAAATAGAGGAGAGATACTAGAAATAAATCTAGAATGAGTGTTCTTAGAGTTTTGTAGACTCAGAATTGAAAGAAAAGATGTAGTGGAAATGCTAGTGAAGAGTGCCTCTGGATTCAGAAATGTGCTTCTGCTTACATGCAGTAGCTGGTGCTAAACACTTTCTGGTAGATGAGTCCTTGCTTTCGTTGCACTATTATAGTTTATGTAGTCGATAATGCTTTATTAAAGGAGATGGGGGAAGACTTTTTTTTAACTGGTTTTGAACTTTTCTTCCAGGTTACTGAATCTAAGACCAAGAAAATGAGCCGGAAAGGAAGTACTTCTTCTACCTCTTCTTCTTCTTCTAGTTCTATGATGGACCCATTGAGCAGTGTGTTGGATGGTACCGACCCCTTGTCATTATTTGCAGCAGCTGCAGATCCTTTGACTAATACTGCTTCCATGGTAATGCTGTAGGACGCTTAGCTGAATAAAATGAGCCAAACAACAAAGCCAGCCATGGATAAAATATTTGTCTCACCATTTAGAGGCTTAATGTAAATAGAGAATATACTGTACTAATAGAATAAAGCATTTCCATTTGTGTTTTATGATGATGTATATTTTTAACATTGTAACTGGAAGGATCAGTAAGCACTTGAAACATTAAGTTGACCTTTATCAGCCTTCTCTTTTTTTTTTTTCCAGATTTGTATTTAACATTTGCCCTCATACTCTCCTCATAGGATGGTATACGAAAGAAACGGGATAAGGATGACAGTTCAGCAGTAGGAAGTGACTTTGAACAATGGTCAAGCAAACGTGGTGAAATCCTCGCTAGATACACGACGACTGAGAAGCTCTCTATTGTAAGTGGAAGCTCCTCCAATTTTGTTTATTTGTACTAGACCTGTAAGGGATTTTAGATGCCACTGTTTTGTAATAATTTCCTGAGTAAATATTGCATGTTTTAATGCTGTGAGCTGTGGTACGCCTTGCTGTCACTTCTGATTGTTTAGGAACCAAGACCGAAAGTTTGTTGAGCCATCATTTTATCTTTTTCTAACAATAAAAATAACTTGTAGTTTCAGGTCCACTTCTAAATCATTAGGGTCTTCATTAGCATTGTGTTATCTTGTGCATTCTTGGAATGCTGGTGAGTACATGTTCTCTGAAAGTCTGAGTTTTCTGTTTCTTCACAGAATCTGTACATGGGATCTGAAAAAGGTAAATGGATTCTTTGTATCTATCTAACAGTTTTCCTTGAAGTAGGGTGTGAGTGACAGACTTGTGGTCAAGAACAGTTGAAATGTAATCCTGCCCTGACATATGCTTGGTTGTGTACTGTTTTTCTGTCGATAAGACTTCTGCTGGATTTTTACTTAAAATAATTACTGAAGACGAAACATCCACCTTGTCTTGTATTCCTGTAAGGTAATGAATTCATGATTATGTGTTATGGAAGAAAATGTAATTCACTGCCTTTCATTGTAGCTTAAAACTGTCTTCAATTTAAAATGAATGATAATGTTTTGAGGATCGTGTTTATCAACTCTTCTGCTTGCTGGAAGGGAAAGCAAACAAATCCCATAGGAACTTGTTCAGTTACTCTCTTTACATGAAAGGGAAATAATTTCAGCTGAGTGTTCAAAAAGGAACCAAATCTTAAATTTTTTATCATGTTTTCTTGTGAAGTAAATCTGGGCTAAGTAGTCATTGCTGACTGCATAGTAAATCAGGATACTTATGCACAAATACACATTCGGCATTTAAACTTCTGCAAAAAAAAATGAAATACTCCTTTGGATTGAGGATGGTCAAATGCTGGAGCAACGTGTCCAAAGAGGGCATGAAATCTCCATCTGAAATAATGTTAAGTTGACTGAATAACCTGTTATTCTAACCTGCTATAACTTCAAAATCAGGCCTGTTTTGAGGAGTGAAGTTGAGCTTTTCTAATATAAATTATCCTACAGCTCTGTCCTTACCAACAGAAGTTGCATGTTCAAAGCAGAGGTTGGATCAAATGTTTGTCTTCAGGAATAGCTACTGTATGGATGAAAACAACTGTCTTCTGTCAGTGAAGCTGTCTGAGTTTGTCAGGCTCCTTCAGATTTGATTCCGTTTTGAAGTCCAAGTGTTTAAATGTTAAAGAAACTCAAACATATAATCTTTTATAGGAAAAGCTACAACTAGTGGCTCAGCAGTTTCTGAAAAAGTGAGGACAAGGTTAGAAGAACTGGATGATCTGGAAGAGGTAGGAAGGTTTTCTGGACCAATTACATCATTCTAAAAGTGAGATAAACTTGTTAATTAAGATTTCATAGATTATTTTATAAGAAGATTGTAATTCTGGAGGTGTGCATAACCATAACCTGTTTTTAGATAAATCTGATTTCCATGGGACTGCTCCACTAACTTCAGTGTTTAGAAAATTGAGGCCAGATCATATTCTTATATCTCTAGAGTTTGTGATCCAGAAATTAATCTGATCTTTCAGTGTTTCTTCACCTTGATACTGTTTGTGGTCTGCAATTGCTATGAGAGTTTATGGAGCTTTACAGGCAATATGTCAGATAATTTTGTCTACTCCCATTGCAGAGGCCGCATGCTGTTTACCAGCCTGTAATTAAAGTTATGTTTACAAGCTTTATTGAAACAGTGAATATTCAAATTATTCTCAAAGTGCAGTATTTTACTGAGTATGGACGAGGCATTAGTTTCCTAAAACCTCAATTTCTAGGTTACTTCTAGAGTGGCTTTGGATAATGTTGTTTTGAAGCCTCCTAACAAGCTTCAGTTTGCCATTTGCCTTAGCAAGCACAATTCTGAAGGTTACACAATGGATTCTTTGAGTAGAAAAATACAGTATCCCTTACCAGAGAGTAATGTGTACCTTTGTAATTAATGCAGCTACAGTTTCACATATTTTTTTCCTCTTCATCTATAATTATTCTTTTTTTACTGATGATTGTTTCTAGACATTCAGACCATGAAATCTGTTTTGTAATGCAGCTTGGTAAATTGATCAGAATTAGTCCTAGAAGTAGTTTTTATGTCACCAGTACTTCTACTAACAACTGTTCCAGAAACTACTTCTGGTCTTCTAAATGCATTTTATAACCACCCATTTCCTAAAACTTAATAATTTTGCCTTCCAGTGTGTTACTAGTTCATTTCTGATATACAAGCTTTTTATAAGGTCTGTAAATTTGACTATGATCTCTGTCTTGATGCTTGCTCTGTAGTTGTAGTTCATTGAAAAAGTAAGATTGTGAAGTTTAAAAGAAGGCTGCCAAGTACTTGAGATTTAGGCTTATTTTTCTTTGGTTTTGCTTTTTTTTTATAATGGCTACAATACAACTGTTTCTTGCTGCCAAGAAATTTCTTAGGACCTTACTGGCAAAATGTGTTTCATTTGTCTCTTATGCTGCTACTGCATAGGTTCCAGTATGCATCTGTATAGTGTTAGGATAACAATTATACTGCTAATAGTGAACCACTGAAATAGTCTGATTTCTGACCTTGCAGACAACGTGTTTGAGTACCAGCATGTGTCTTGAAAGCCAAAGTGGTTGTGATGAATCCCACTGTAAATGCCTGAGGTGTAGATGATGCAAAGTCAAGGGACAATGAGGGATTTATTTATTTATTTATTTATTTTCCCCTCAGTGATCTGACTCTCTGCTTTTCCCCTTCTCTCCCTCTCTCCCTTTCCCTCTCCCTCTCTCCCTCTCTCTCTCGCTCTTTCTCACTAAGTAGATTTTTGTTTTCTTGTCAGGGGTCACAGAAAGAGCTGTTGAACTTGACTCAGCAGGATTATATGAATCGCATTGAAGAACTAAACCAGTCTTTGAAGGATGCTTGGTCCTCTGATCAGAAAGTAAAAGCTCTGAAAATAGTCATTCAGGTCAGTTTTAAGTGGTTTTCTTCTGTGCAGTGCTGGTGCGTTTGGTGGTGTGACTTGTCCGATTTCTTTCAAGAGGACAGTAGAGTTTCTGTTAATTTTCTATTACTTTCTTATATTCCGCACTGAAACTCATTTCTTTTGGGGTTTTATGACTTCTGACAACAGCTGAAAATCCAACTTGTTATATAGTGAAATCTTCTCTGGGTTTATTGAAATACTACAAGGAGGAAACTCTTATGTGAATTCTATAATCTTTAGATGCTGTTTGATGATCAATCAGAAGTGGCTTACCTACTTTTAAAGAAGCTTCCAGCAGACATGCATTTGTATGTTCACAAGTTCATACACGTTTTATGGCCTGATGTAGTATGGCAATGAATGATTGGAGGGTTTAAAAAAAAAAAAAGTAGGGTAACTTCAGGTTTTTATTTCAAAACTACTTGTGAAAGGAGAGTGCATTCCTTGGTATTTAGATCTTCTGTCAAACAGTTTGAGTATTTGCAGTTTGTCTCAAATAGTGCTGAACCAGCTGCTGCTGTTACTCTTTTCCAAAACTGTTAGTGTATTACAGACTGTACATTAACTAAGGAAAACTGTTTTGTGTTGATCTAATTCTGTACAGGGTGGAAGTGACCACAGTCTGCTTACTGGAATTTTGGTTCCAGTGTTCTGGAAAATAGATTGTTCAGAGAAAGCTTTTGGAATGGCAATAACTTTCTTCAGAGTATCAAAACAAACAGGATTACTGTCAAGACAAGTTTATTTATGCTGCCTGGTAAAGGGGTGACTAAATTCAAACTTTCTTCTGTTACTCCTGAATAAATTAAAGCAATCAGTTTCATAATATTCTGAAAGAGAGCCTTGAGTCTTCTGAATTACTGGATAGTATTTGGTTGTGCTTCATGCCTACAGTGTAGCTGTACCATAAAGTCTTACAGGTATAGAACTTTATCTTGTAATCCTAACATTTCTCAAGATGACGGGTATTCCAGTGTTAAAATTAGAGCTAGAAGGATGGAGGTTTGCTTTTGACTACTCTTCCATCTTTACCTATACGATGGTTCATATTGCCATGAGCTATGTTAACGGTTGTTCCCAGAGGTAGGAAGAGAATAAAAATTTGTGTTCAGTTTGGTAGTATAAGTGGAACATAAATGATGTTTCAAATGGAATATCTGCTTCAACAGCTTGGCATACCTGAAATCTGCCTTTTCTCAGGTCTTTTGGAATGGAAGCATAGGAAAAACTAACCCACATACTCTTTTACCTCTAAAACTGTACTAGTTAAATACTTCTTTTTTCTTCAATCATTTGTACTGGAGTGACACTCCAAAATGCTGATCTCATCATGTTTGTGTTGTGCCTTATCAGTCCTTCTCATACCAGGCATAGATGAGATAGTTTAGGTCTTAAGAGCAAGATATAACAACCGGAGGAGGATAAAAGATAGGATGTCATTAACACAATCATGCTGGGTTGGAGTTACCTGAGTACTGCATCTGTATGTGTTAGGAGACATTCAGAAGTAGTAATTGCAGCTTGCCATTATAAGGCTTGCTTACTATTAGCTCTTAATGCTCTGTGGACATAAATCTTAAGGGCATAAAATGACGTGTTTGAGGATTTTGATTAGGGTATGTGGGGTGGGATTTCCATTAAAAAGAGTGGACAAAAAACAGATGTGAAAATGTGTCTGGTTAAAGATAATGAGAGTAAATAACGTGTAGTTAATACTTTCCTGAGGCATGGAATTTTCCTTTCTTCTTCTTTTCCTCCCCCAGTACAATAATGGCTTTTTGAACCATCGGTGTTTTTCTCCATCCAACTTACTAAGGGAATAGAATAACCTGATTTAGGGCCCTTGCAAAGTACAGGAAATTTCAATTGTTAAAAATGTTATTTCTTTTTAACTTCTCCACTATCTTTCTGTGTGGCTCATTTGAGGTGATGAGCTGTTAGAGGGGCTCAGAGGGGAGTGGGACAATTAAATGTTCTCTTATTTGGCATGGCCTTTAAAAAAAAACGCCACAGGCAGAGTGCATCAGAGGACAGAGGAGATAATGACATCTTTTTAAAAGCTGCAAAACTGAGGTAATGCTAATAGTCATCAGGTGGGTTTATGTTAAGTCAGGATGGTTTTCTTTTCATGCTGGATACTCTTGTGAAAACAGCAGTAACTTCAGCTTAAATTGTGGTAAAGACAGTAAAGGAAATGAAACACAGATAAGGGGAGATCAGAAAATGATACATGACCTAAAGTGACTCATGTTCTATTGTAGTGCTATGAGATCAGCAAATTATTCTCGAAAAGAAGTCATAGCTTTGTGAAATGTGTGAATGTTTTTAATGGAAGGCAGCGTGGAGTCTTTGGAGGAGGGGAAAAAAGGACACCAAGGCATATATTAATAATCTGTGCATTAATATTTTTAGTAGTCTTTTACAAATGGTGTCACTAATGTTTTTCAAGTAAGGTAGTTTCTAAGAGGGGGTTCAGTCCTTCATTTTAGGAAAGTAGTATCAAAATTGAGTATGCTTATCTTGGTGTTGTCTATATATTATTCTCTTCATGTTTGAATTTTGTACAGCAGATGCACGTCATTAATGGAAAGACTGGTAAGAATGAGATGGGTATTGGGTTAATTAATATGAACATCAAAATCCTTTCATAAAGGAGTCTAAAAATAACAAAGTAATTCTATACTTAGAAAACAGGACGGGGTAGAAATCTAGCTGTTTTGCTGATTCTTCCTAGTAAAGAGCATAACTTTAAGTCTTATATCCTCTTAATGAACTAAGTAGCTTCCTTGACATCAGGCTGTGATTATATAAATATATATAGCCTATAACTATTAGTATAACATGCTTATTATTACCATAGAATGAGCAAGTTTGACCTTTTTGTTACTGTTTTCAGAAGTGGATACTGGGTGGGAAAAAGTGATTTAATTTGAATATTACAATTATCTTGATTTCAGAACTAATTCGTATGAGTTCTTTCATTTAGATGGGGAGACAGGGCCTTCGTTCTCTGTGAGAGCTTTAAGGAGCTTGCGTGCAGGAAGAGTTCTGGTTATTAAGGCAGAGCCTGAATTTATAGCCCCATAGCTGCATGTGAATTCCTCAAGTGCCTTAGACAAGATAAGCTAAGCTACTTACTCAGAGTAACCTGAAATAAGTTGATTATGTGTGTGAGCTCTAATAGCAGCGGTGTTTGTGGTACTTGGAGGTACTGAACAGCAACTGAACTGCCTTTCTCTGGAGGTGCCCTGCTGCCCATGCAGTAGGGCACTTCCTGCTTTGGGTGTGAGATGTGAATGCACACTCACCTGTCTTTCTGGTGCACACTTGTTCTTTCCTGATAATAAAGCAAAGAGACAAAGCATGCCCCTGATCAAAGCTTGTTCAGATGTTATGATCGTGGGGTGTCAGTTTGCTATGTGAATTTCTGGATATAACAAAAACTTGCAATTTTTTTTACTTATTCCATTGAGAGAGACTGAAGAAGGGATGGAGGTCACAGAGACTCCTGTACTTCCCAGTCTTACACAGAGACCAGAGGCCACATCTGGCCCATGCTGAGATGAGGTGGAGCACTGTCCCAGTCCTGCCTCTTCAGGTGAAAGCTGATTCGTTCTGAAGAAACTTCTGCCAAAATTTTTGGCTGGTATGAACCAGTTGGTATGCTTCACAGAATCACAGAATCACTAAGGTTGGAAAGGACCTATAAGATCATCTAGTCCAACCATCAAAAGGTTTGGACTGGTCATGTGAACTGCAAAGATTTGTTTAAAAGCTCATTAGCTAAATTTTTAACATTTTTGCTTAGTTTATTATCAGATTTTGTGTTTCATATGTGAAGCTTAAGCTGAGGGTGAGAAATTAGAAAATGCCCTTTTTTAGAAAGGAATCTTTTTATGCTGCTTCTGGAATAGAACTTGTCTGAATAAATGCACAGGTCTGCAGAGTCAGCTGAAGTTCTGCATTATGGTCCCTTTCAGCCCAGGCCATTCTATGATTATGGATTACCTTGTATAAAGGAAAAGCAAATCTGTGACTCTGTTAGAAATGAAGAATAATCTGAAAAATAGAGTTACCATGGTTGGTTATTTTAAAGTTTCTTCTTCTTTTTGCTGGGAAATTGTTGTTGTTGGTTCCTTCCATCTGTAGGTATTGATTTGTTCCAATCTGACTGGAATAAAAACATGAATTTGAATTGCCATCTATTTTTCTTCTCCCTTTCTAGTGTTCAAAGCTTCTTTCAGACACAACGGTAATCCAGTTTTATCCAAGTAAATTTGTCTTAATTACAGATATACTCGATACTTTTGGTAAGTACGGTGGTTTTGTGTTGGGTGGTGGTGGTTTTTTTTTTGTTTAAAACTAAATTATCCCAAAAGCGCTGAATTGGTTCTCTTTTAACAGTAAATATTTTTCCAACATACACATTTGGAAACCACTGATATAAATGTACTTTATAACTGTTCAAAAACTCGTATCAGTGAAGACTTTAAAACAAAAATATTTTGTTTTGTAGCAGTTCTGTGTTTTATGTGATAGTGAGTGTTCACAACAAAACCTTGGGAAAGCCCATGATCTCTGAATTTCAGCATTTAAAATGCTGCAGTTATTATGAAAATACCTCATTTTTGACAGCTTCTTGAGTCTGAATATTTCATTCTTTGTACTTGAAGTCTGATAATTTTTCTTTAGCTGAGCAGGGACTATGAAGTGATCAAAATGTGACTGAATTATTTTAGTTTTACTATTTTTTAAATGGTCCTTCACGTGAAATTGTCATCCACTTAATGTTATTGTGTTGTTTTTCTGCTGTGTTGTGGAAGAGGCTTATGGTGGTATTTGAAGTTCAAGGGCATTGATACTTGCCAGGATGTGCTATGACAGAGCAATTGTTTTGTCAGATCTTGCTTCCTCTTTGCTCTTTCCTGCTTTCATTGAAGTTGCTGAATAATATCCAGACTTAGTGAGGGCAGGACATTAGCTGTCCTTTTCTGGCCTGGGAAAGACCTGACCTGGATACATCTGCACTTTATGGAGACAGATAAATGTTTTACAGTGTGCAAAGTGCTAAATGCTGACTACTACTGCTTCAGCCTCACTAGAGGGCAGCATGATGTTAGCATTCTGTAAGATTTCTTTGGGGATGATTTCAGTGTATGTTAATCAACACTTTGTGTTTTACAGTTTGTTAAAAATATTTACTGGCTTTTTTGTTGTTTTTTTTTTAACCAGGTAAACTAGTGTATGAGAGAATTCTATCAATGTGCATGGACAATCGTGTCTCTTTATCAGGTAGCTTTGTGTGTTGTTTTTTTCTTCCTCACGTCCTGCTGAAATAAATCCTATCTAAACCGATTTAAGAAAAGTTAACTAGGACCCATGCCTTTATCTCTTACGAAAACAGTTCTGCTTTGGATCTAGTACATCTTAGTTTTAAATAAAGTAGAGCATCCATTGCTTGTAGCTTCCACAATTCACAATGTTTTTGCAAGTTTACCTTTTAGCTGCGAAGAGCACACCTGAAGCGTAATAAAATGTGCTTGTGGTTTTTGTCTTGCTAAACGTAAACTGGGTCTTCCTGAGACTTGAGTTCACAAAGAATCATTTCTAAGTAGAGGGAGAGTTAAATACAAATTGCCAAATTACATGAAGGAAGATTTTTTTTCTTTTCTATTAGCATGTGCTGTCATCTTAAAGTACTGCTTTTTAATAGTTTAATTTGTATTTTGGTAACATTGGGTTACAGTTAGATCCATAAGGTTAGAGCCAGCAGCCTGAGAACAGCTGATACTTAATAAACTTGCATAAAGTACTTAAAATACATGTGCTTGTTGCAGAAGTGAGAAACTGTTCTTACAAACATTAAGGAAAGCAGACAGTTCCTGTTTCACAGCCAGTTCCTGAGCACAATAACCTCCTTCTGGAGGGGTGAGCTCATGCTGCAGTGATGCTGGGAGTTCTGCAGGTGGGAGCTCCTGGAGCAGCTCTAAAAGCATGGGGAGAAGGAAGATCTTTTTCCTTGCCATGCATGCCTTTGTGAACCCCAGGGGGTTTCAGGCCCTGCCTCCCTAGCCTCCACACTGATCAAGAACTCCTTTGGTCTTAGCTCAGGAAGAACTGCTTGCTATACTCAACCTGCATCTATCCTGTGGCTTCTCTAGCCTAGGAAGTGGGACGCTTTCATGTGGAACAGGACCTTTTCTCTTTCTGAGGGCATGGATAAGACAGCACTGGTGTTCTAAAACTGTTTCACAAGGGGTTCATAAGCAGATATTTGCTGCAGAAGCTGCTTGTTTAGCCTTATTCCCTGAGGTCTTATCCTTCCCAACCATCTGGGATCTGGGGGATCCCAGAAGCCTGTTTTGTTTTCTGATTCAAGTAACTTAGAGAAAGAAGAGGCATGCAGTTGTGTGCCCAGCTGACCAGTGCACTATCCCATAACCCATCTGTTCCTCGTTAGAGTGGCAGCTTTTTCCTGCTGGCAGCTGGTACATGCATAGCCCCAGAGCTCATGAAAAGACTGCACTGCGGTGTTGGATGTTTAGCCTGCAAGAGCAAGTGTTGTGTCAGTGTCTGATATTTCCTGCTCCTCCTTCCAAGATCATTTTTAAAGATTATTTTAAAATATTAGACTTCAAAAGTGAAGAATTTGAATGCTAGAACATAATTTACCGTCTATATTTGTATGCACTTGCTATAGATAAAAGCAGAATAAGGAATAAAGGTTATGGGGATGCAGGGGTTAGATTTTCTCAAACACCGGAGCTAAGATTAGTTTTGAGTGCTTGACTTCAGCTTGAACTGAAATGTGACTTAAAGCAAGTTGGAAGCTCTAGTTGCCTTTTCAAGCTGCACATCTACTCAGTTCTTACTACTGCAAGAAATAGCTGAGAATCAAACATAATAGTTTATTATTCTGTGCCTAATTTCTTGTTGAAATAATACAATTTTAAATCTAGAATGAAAAGCAGCTTGCTTCCAGGAAGAATGTAACGGTTTCTGGGTTGTTTTTTTTCCCAGATAATTTTTCTCCAGAGACTGTTAACGATACTGCTAAAGAGACTTGCTTAAACTGGTTTTTCAAGATTGCTTCAATCAGAGAACTCATTCCTAGATTGTATCCTTCTCAAATGAGGCTATCAGAACAAATCTGCATGTTATTCGGCAGACTTTTCCAAATGTGAACATATTTATTGCAATAAAATCCACAGTAATCTGCTTATACTGACTTTATTTTGTTTGTTTTGAGCTGCACGTCTTAAATTTTTTTTAAAATCATACTTAATGTACTCAATCAAAAGTTGAATTATTGGCTGTGAATAGCATGGCAGCGGTAGAGGAGAGCTTGGGAATAAATGAAAATCTTACAGGCAAACTGTAAAGAACAAAGCATAGTGAAGTTAATTGCAAAACATCTTGAAGCGTGTTTGGCATATAATGTTGATGTTTATTTTTAAATGGCTTATCCATTAGTTTTGTTCCTTAATTTGGCTTCATTTTAGTTATGTGGAAGCAGCAATTCTGAAGTGCAATAAGTTCCTATCTAAAACGTAAGTAAATGCTAAGCGTGGGAAGGAAGGGAATGGTTGGTCTTACAAGCTACTTTATGGGGTTAGGTGTGTACATTCCATCATTAATAGTGGATAAGGTGTTAATGGAATAAATGCAGGGTGGACTGTGGCATAAATGGGAACGCAGCAATGCTCGTGGGTTTGGAATTTATCTATAATTGTGACATCCAGGAGTTTGTAAATAAAAAAAAAAAGCCACCACAAAACTGGCTTCACATGGTGGAGCGGAAAGATTGTTGGTGCCAGGAAAGAGGCAAAAAGAAGGAAAACTGAGAAGAAAATATTGATGTCAGCTTAATAGAGACAGAGCTGGAAGAACAACTTAAGAGCAACGAGAGTCTTGGTTTAAGTTTCATATGTTGCCAAACAGTGTCAGTTGCTGAGCTGAAAATGTTCTTTCACATGTAATTGTCCTTTTCAGTTAAATTTTGAAATGAGAGTGATTAGCCAAATTGCTACTGCAGAGACAGCTTCATTACCACTATAAGGCACTTCTTGTGCTGGAATTGATGGGCCTCATCTTCCAGCACTAGTACAGCTCTGTCAAAAAGAACCTGTGGGAAAATGAGACATTCAAGGAGTTCTGGCAGTACTTGAGTTGCCTTTTTCACACTGAATTACAGTACTGCTAGAGCTCTGCTTTTTCTCCAAAGCAGAGAAGTTTTCTGTCAGTCTACAGGGCTGCTTCTCAGGTTATCAGTAGGTGGTGTAATTATTTAGCTCTAAAGATTTTTTTTAACTTTAAATCTCATTTTCATTCCTGAAAAATCTAACAGGGGGATTTCGGAGTGTCTCCCACGATTAACATCTGTGATTAGAGGAATCGGAGATCCACTGGTTGCAGTCTATGCAAGAGCATACCTTTGCAGGGTAGGCTGCCACATAACACTTCAGATCTGTGTCAGAGACTTAATACAGCTAGCTCCCCCACTAACTGGGGGGAGGAGGGGGGAAATCAGCTACCATTTTTATCTGATATGGTCAGCAGCATGTCTTTTCCTTCAAACAAATTAGAAAAAGAATTCTGTTATATGCTGTTTCCATTTTTTTGGCCATTTTTATTTGTGTTATTGAAGACAGGTGTAAATAGCTTAGTTCCCTTTCAGTTCCAGCCTCACTACACAGGACTTGTATAACTTTCTATTATTTATAGTATTATTCCTGTATCTATCTTTATTAATATTTTCATCTGGGATCCTTGCTTCATTCCATCCTCAGAAATCAATGTGCATGTTTTTAAAGCAATTTCTAAACTTTTGGCTGGCTTTTAAAAATGATTTTTGTGGTAGCCTTTGTGTACAGCAAATATGGTCTGTTGTACTGCATGTACTAGGGTAGACATTAATTTCCTCACCACTTGTAGGCCTGTGGATCTGATGTTTGAGAACAATGTTTAAACTCAGTGTAACTGCCTTGAGTAATTGTCAATGGGTGTGATTATAGTAGCAAGTTTTGGTGGGTGCAACTAGGTGTATTCCTCTGGAAAATAAATTTTTTTCTATCTCACAGTTGAAAGAGGAGCATAGGTGATAGATGCAAATGAAGTCCTTCTCTTTCACTACAGGTTGGGATGGAAGTGGCACCACAGCTCAAAGAAAGCCTCAACAAAAATTTCTTTGACTTTCTTCTAACATTTAAACAAGTAAGTAGATGGTATTTTTTCATTTGCCAAATCACATAAATATACTTCTTAAGCAAACTACAATATATAAATACTTTTTGAGAATCTTTCAAGTTCTTCAGTGTAGATTTAGGGATGTTCCCGTATCCAGTAGTAGTATAGGAAATGTTACATGCACACTAGTAAGTTTTAACTAGTCTATTTAGTATATTTCTATGTTTTTTGAAATTATCTTGGTATTTTTTTTCCCATTGTGCAAGGAATGTCTGTGAATCTTTATCATAGAATCATCAATGTTGGGAAAGACCTTTAAGATCGTCAGCTGTCAACCTAACCTACTGAGTCCCATCACTTAACCACATCCCGTAGTACTGCACTCACATGTCCCTGTCCTTTGAGGTATTTAAGGGACTTCCTAGGGCAGCCTGTTCCAATACGTGACCATGTGAAGAAATTCTTCCTGTTATCCAGTCTAAATCCCTGTTAGGAAACTCTTCCTAGTATCCAATTGTATGCTCTTGTTTCTCAGTTTCCAGTTAATGAACAAAGTTTGTCATTGTTTCGGTTAAGTACTTTTTCACTGTGGTGCATTTTTGTGTTCTATTTCAACAGATTCATGGGGATACAGTTCAGAATCAACTGGTAGTACAATGTGTAGAAATTCCTTTGTATTTAACTCTCTACTCTCCTGCTATAGACTGGATTTTACAATGTATTGCATACCGTGCTCCTGAGGTAAGTGTGGTAATGCTCTGTACTAATGGAGGTGTTGAGGTGGAAAGTTAATTTTGCTAAAGAATTGATAGACCTACGCCTGTGTTTTTTCCCCACTGTTTAACTGCATAGTGCAGAGAGTAAAGCAATGCTTTGTAAAACTTAAGAATGCTGAAAGCATCTGATGCAAGAAAATACACAGTGTTACTACTAGAAATTCTTGGAAAAGGGTGCTCAATACAAAAGTATAAGTATTAAAGATGAAACTGAAGCTTAGGCAGCATAAATGCTTTCTATTATAAATTGTAAAAATCTGTGGCAAAACACACTGAATTACAAATGATAAAGCTAAAATATCAACAGCAACTTCAGCTTGGCTGCTCAATTTTTTTATTGTCTAATGCAATGTTCAGGTCTGAGATTTTGCTTTTGGAATGTTAATATAGAGTTCCTTAGAATTACAAAAAAAATTAAAAGCAGCTCCCCTTTTCTGTGTTCTTTGTGTTAAATGGCTGTATGTGTAGCTGCTGATTAAGTTCTGCTCTCATCTAGTACAAATCATGCTAAGAGGCATCACGTGGAAGGATTTTCAAAAAAACAAACCTAAAGCAAACGTGGACATTTGAAAGCACCGCTAATGAATCTCTTTAAAAAGAGGTACATTCAGGACAATAAAAGTCACAGAATCATTAAGTTGGAAAAGACCTGTAGGGTTGTCTAGTCCAACTGTCAGCCCATAATTACCACGCCCAATAAGCTATTTCCCTAAGTGCAGCATCTGCATGTTTCTTGAACGCCTCCAGGAATGGTCACTCCACCACTTCCTGGGGCAGCTTGTTCCAATACTTGACCAATCTTTCACAGAAGAAATGTTTCCTAATATCCTACTTGGCCTCAAATTGCACCAGGGGATGCCCATTACATATTGTTCTATCACTGTTACCTGGGAGAAGAGACTGACCCACACCTCACTGCAGCTTCCTTTCAGGTAGTTGTAAACAGCGATAAGGTTTCCCCTGGGCCTTCTCTTCTCCAAACTGAACAATCCTAGTTCCCTCAGCTGTTCCTCGTAAGACTTGTGCTCCAGACCCTTTGCCAGCTTTGTTGCCCTTCTTTGGACAAGCTTCAGTGCCTCAGTCAGAATCATAGAATCGTAGAAGTTGGAAGGGACTTCTGGAGGTCATCTAGTCCAACCCCCTGCTAAAGTAGGTTCCCTGGAGTAGGTTACAAAGGAAAATGCTCAGGTGGGTTTTGAATATCCCCACAGAAACAGATTTCACAGCCTCTCAGGGCAACCTATTCTAGTGCTGTCATCCTCCAAGTAAAGTTTTTTCTCATGTTCATTTGGAACTTCCCATGTTCCAGTTTGTGCCCATTACCCCTTGTACTGTCACTGGGCACCACTGAAAAGAGGCTAGCCCCGTCCACTTGACTCCATGGGGTTTTTCTTTCCCAGGTGGAGGACTCTACTCTTTTGGAACCTTAGGAGGTTCTCTCTGCCCAGCTCTCCAGCCTGTCCAGGTCAATGCCTTGTAGTGAGAGGCCTGGAACTAAACGCAGTATTTGAGATGTGGCCTCAACAAGGCCAACTGCAGGGCAACGATCTCTTCCCTGTCCTGTTGATTACAGTATTTCTAATATTTTTTTGTTGGCGACTTGGGCATGCTGTTGGCTCATGTTCAGCCAGCTGCTGACCAGCACCCTCAGATCCTTTTCTGTTGCAATTTTCCAGCCACGCTGCCCCAAGCATCACATAGCGTTGTTGTGAGTGATATTTTGAAGAAGTTGCTTTCTGAAGATGCAAAAGTAATGCAACTGAGGGGAAAAAATGTACATAATACAATGGCATCGAATATTTAAATCTCTTACCATCCTTTTCTTTTTGGAAAAAAAATTTTTAAATGTCAGTTTTCACATGAGTGTGCAAGCTAGTATAAAGAGCCTGAGTTTGACTGCTTGGTTTTCTCTTCCTGTACAGGAAGAACGCTTGTTTTGCTACAGCCCAAATTATACCGCTTTAAATTCATAGACAGTATGGCTGTTTGGTTCTTGCTGTCCTTTAGCTAGTTTAATCTGTATTTCCTGAATTCATTAGTTTCTTCTGTCATACATAATATAATGATGATTTGGGTAAACTGCAGCTTAGTATTTGGTTAACATAGTCAACAGGCATTTTAGACTCAGTCAGCCTGTTCTGAATTGTACAGCAGAGAGTTTGTAATCGTCACCTCTCCTGCCAGAGGTAATTGACCTTGGGTGCAAACAGAAATCATTCTGAGGAATGGCACAGCTGAAGGATTGAGAATTTGACTTCCATAAAATAGTGTTTTTGATTAAAATGTCACTGTACCCATTCCAGTAAGTGTTTTTTATGTTGCACTACATTGTTTTCTTGTGCTGTAAATACAGGATTAGATGAGATTATTGGAATGTGTTGGGGAGGTAATTAAAGCAGTTCATAGTAGGTTTTAGTATAGTAATTAAAGCTGAATTTATTTACAGAATCTCACTAATTTTAGTAATTCTTACAGGTTCTGCTTACCGAGATGATGGAGAGGTGCAAAAAACTGGGAAACAAGTAAGTATTGTGCAGTCCAGCAGACGTGAGTCTGTAATGAGTACCCCAAGTGCCTGTAATCAAGTTCTCCCTCTCCATTTTGAAACCACTATTTGGACGCATAGTATGGCTTTTATTACTCATGTAAATGACTAATTCTAATTGTGGACATCTATTTTCCAGAGGTGAATTCTGCCAGGCTTTGTGTTACTTGTGGAGTAAAAGTTTAATTGATTAATTTGGTTGCTGCATTCTGTCTCCTAAGGCAAAGTTTAAGAAGCATCAGCCTTGTCTGATCCCTGGCTGTGCTTCATTTTTCTCCGCTTTCCTTCCCTTCCTTATCCATGCCCTCCCCTGGCTACAGTTAGCCTATACATGTGTTTTCCAAGGGAAGCTGTAAGGCAGCCGGTGTCTTTGGAAGAATATTTAGATGACTGCTTTTTTTTCAAAACTAAAACCAGTATCCCAAATGTCGCCTTGATGTCTGTGTGCAAGCTGATCGTGTTAAGTGAATAATTCAGGAAGATGGTCTGAAAGTTTTGGATGTGCTTTCTTTCTGAGCTATGTGAATGTGATTTAGCCTGCTCATGAGTTAATCTCAGTTCATTTTACTGGCTAGACAGGCCGAGTTCTGTGAAAGTTTTCAGTTACTTTGGCTTTTGATGTGCTTTACGCTGTCTAATTCTGCAGTGGCTGAGGAGCTAAAATATGTTAATCACTTAGAGAGGAGAAATTTCCTGTATGAGCATACTGTGACTGAGCTAAGGAATAGGGGAAGGATGTGATTTTTAAAAAATGATGTAAAGATTGCTTAATAGAAGTGAAATAATTCACGTGCTCTTCTGTATTAATTGTTTTGTGTGAATGTTGTGGAACTTATTTTTAAAATGCTTTTTAGCATCCCATTGTAAAGATGGGGCTAGGTACCTCATCTTTGTGTTTTGTCTTTATTTTAAAATTGAATTATCTGATTTAGATTGTCTAAAAAGTGTGGTGAATTTCTTTTTAAGTGGAGTCACGTCGCTTTGTCTTCTCATGGCTGTCACAGTGTCACAAAGCAAGTCACACCAGTTCATAAATCTTTAAGTAATCTCAGTATGTTCCATCATCATGTTGCAGCCATCTAAGTGAAAAATGTCAGCCCACTTCTCTGCATTGCAAAGCACGTATCTGGTGAACTGGAAGTACTTGTCTAATGAAAACATGCAAATTCCAGTTAAATTGCAATGGGACCACTAATGCTCAGTCAGGAACAGGGCATGCTGGGCTATTTTAAGCACTCTATCAAGGTAAACTGGCTCATATTCAGACTGTCTACTTTGGAGTGGTGAGGACACAGTATTGTTAGATTGTGAGGCAGCCTTGGTGCTAACTTGTGGCTGAGTTTGCCCAAAGGAATTGCCTTTTGAGTAATACCAGATTTTGTTTCTTATATTTGCATAACAATATCAGTAAAGTGGATTTTAAGATAATGAGTTGACTCCTCCATGGCAACTTTGGCTCAGTAGTAATGATTGAAACAGTTGATTATAAGTGTCTGAACGTGTTATTGGCAATAGTATTATAAGGACTGGATGTTTTGTTGTTTTTTTAATCCTAACAATGCAGCTACTAGAAATCCGACCTTTTTAATGTGCATATGTATCTTTTTAATTCAGTGAGAAAAAACTTCCAAACAGCTCTGCCCTTCCAAAGTATACTTCTGTTCTGTAATTAAAAAGAAGAGTGTGTTTCTAAATACTATTTACTGGCAAGTTTTTGGTCAAATGATGGTTTCAAAAAAACTATGTGGACCAAATATTCTACAGGCTACTTTTTCCTTATCTGATAGCTTCATGTTTTCTTGTTTTGCTAATGTGCAATTAGTCCTCAACAATAAAAGTTAAATTTCGAAGTCTTTTTTGTTCACCCCTGTTTTTCTTCAAAATTTAGAAAAGATGCTGGATTGGTTTTAGTTGTCAATTTATATTAATATAACAAGAACTTCTAGTTGCTGTTGAACTGTATTGATTTATCTTATGTTCATTGTAGTGCTCTGCTATTAAATTCAGTAATGTCAGCCTTCAGAGCAGAGTTTATTGCTGCAAGGTCTATGGACTTCATTGGCATGATTAAAGAGTGTGAAGAATCTGGATTCCCAAAGGTAACATTTGGATGTAATATGTAACACTTCTTGTTTGCTGTCTGGCTGAGTTATTTATGCTCTACTTGCATTTTTTCTTTCTATCCGTACTCTGCTTGTACTAGTTGCCTACATAAGTTGCTCATTATTGAAATAAAAGGAGATCTAAACAGTCTTTCTACACGTTCTAGAAGAGCGTTGGACAAACAGGTCTTCTGCTTTTAATTTAAATTTCTCATTACTTTCAGCATCTTCTCTTTCGCTCCTTGGGGTTAAACCTGGCATTGGCTGATCCTCCTGAAAATGATCACCTTCAGATATTAAATGAAGCCTGGAAGGTTATAACGAAGCTGAAGAACCCACAGGTGAGTTATTGACAGTTCAGTTCCATGTTGATCCTTTGTTCAGGGTAAAATTGCAGCTGTTGTTCAGCAAGTTGTATATTTTGCATGGTGTGGTTTACTTTTCCTAGATGCCCACTGTTGCCAGAAGTACAATGCTTGATAGCATCTTTATATAATTCCTCTGACCTCTTCTTGCCTACATAAGCAGTGCAGTTTTGAAGTTTGTCATTAGCACCAGATCTTGGTCATGCAGACCAGGTCTGCATGAGTCACACCTCTGGAGTTATTGTTTTGAGTGTAATTTTTTCATGTATGTTTCTCTTAACCTCCTGTAAATACTGGTAATCATTGGGCACGTGTATTTCTAGGATTATATCAACTGTGCTGAAGTGTGGGTGGAGTATACATGCAGACACTTCACGGTACGTGCTAATTTATTTCCTTTGAAGGTCTTCTGGTACAGACTGAGTGCCTGTATCAGCTGCTCAATATTAAAAATGGAAAAGCCACAAGTGTTTAATTTTTAGTATTCTTTAGTGTATGAAAAAATGTACTTCCTTTCATGAAAGGTGAGCAGGGACAAAAGATACGGCACAAAAGAGTCCTCCACCACCCCTTCCCCAGAACCCTGCGTGATATTTCTTACTTTTTATTGCACTGATTTAAATAAGAATTTACTGGAATATAGGCTAAAGTTCTTTGCTTAGCTAGAGCTGTGTAGAAGGCTGATGCTTTGGCAAATGGAAATAAATTATCCAACTGGTTTTGATTTCTATTCTGGTTTCATTACTTTCTTAAGTAACCTCTTTTTTCACTACACAGAAGCGAGAAGTCAATACAGTTTTGGCTGATGTTATCAAACACATGACTCCCGATCGAGCATTTGAAGATGCTTACCCACAGGTAAAGAACTTGTTTTTACAAATCTGCAAAATCTGTGCATTTTCTTAGATTAAACTGGTTCTTAGACATTGCTGACGACTTCTACAACAAAATCATTTTTTTAAAGGCTGGCTGTAATTCTGGAATCTTTTTGGAACAATGTAATGCTGTGGTTTGTTACTCTTCTTTTTTTTTTTTGCCTACTAGTCTATCTTTCAGTCCAGAAAATAAAGCTAAAACAGATTAATGTATTTAGAAGTAGCAATAATTAACTCCCAAGTCAACAGTGGTATTCTAGTAAGGCAGGGAACGTTGTGTAAACAGAAGTGAACATAAATAATAATAAATCTATGTCTAGTTAAAATCGCAAGAGCTTCAGTGGGTTTTAATGTGCAGTTCTTGAGACTGTATGTCAGGTGAGATACAAATTAGCTGGAGTGGTTCTAGAAGAAGGGATTTGTGATTACTTGGAGAGTAGAAAAAATGCATACAAGAGAATATCTAACAGTATGTACATTTTGTTCGTCTAGCAAGCAGGAGAGTATGCAGATTATAAATCAGAAAAGTCTAACTATAGAAAGTAAAGAACAAACAAATAAAGCCTGGGTAGGCTGGTCATCCTCTCTTCCTGTGAGTTCTGAAGAGCACGTTGGAAAAACATGTTAGGAATAGCACACTGTATTTGATCCTGCTTAGGGGAAAAGAAATAGCATGAATGAACATTGAAGAGGCTTCCAACCCAGCTTCCTCTGAGTGACCAGAGAATGCTCTCTGTTGTGGATACTCTTAACTTACATTACAATCATTTTCCTTTTTTTTTTTTTTTTTAGTTGCAGTCAATTATTCAGAAAGTTATTACCTATATCAATGACTTCTCTCTGCTATTTTCTGTGGTAAGTAGAACCATGTTTAATTAATTTTTTAGGAGAAACTACGTTGCACAGTTTCCACAAGGCAGTTTACCCAAGTTACATATTTAGATTGTTTGCAAATTCACATTGTGAGAGGACTTCTTATCAAGTAAAAAGTGCAGAAACATCTTGAGAGTTGTCTACTGCTTACTACTTAAATAGTCATTATTCTAATTTCACTTTCCTGTACTTTTTCTTGCTTAGGCAATTAAATTCTGTAAATTTTGTTATTACAGTATAAGAGACAATCAGTGAAAAAGAAAATATAATTTATTTGTATCTGTGGGTGTAATTGCTGATAGCTGTTCCTGTGTTATCCTTTAACATGTTCTATCATACAGTTTAAGTTTGACATTGAATCACAAAGAAAATCATAGAAGTCAGTCTGGGTAAGAGGTGGAAAAGGGAAAAGCAGCAGATGTCAAATTAGTGAAACCAGCTCTTCAGAGTAAAATTCAGGACTGACTCTGTGGCTTTGGAGTCAAGTCTTGTTCATAGATTCCTCGGATAAATTTACCCTCACTGTATTTTTGAGATGATGCAGAAACAAAGTATCTTGGCATCTGAACAACCTAAGCCCTTGTCTTTGAAGAAAATTTGAATGTCCTAGACCTGGATAAGTTGCCCTGGACATACCCACAATGGAAAGTGGGCATATGGCCTGTTTCAGTTGTTTTATACCCTAACAGTTCTTCCCATAGATGTCTGAGTTTGTAGTGATTTTAAGCTGTTTCAATTGTATGATTGCTTTTTAATAATTTGCACCATTTGATTCAAACTGTTCTATGTTTTGTATTTTATTCTGGATCTCTACAATCAGTAATGGTAACACATTTCAGCCATCTGTTTCCTTCTTTCATTAGTAGTCTTCCAAAATAAAATACTGTCCTCAAAAAAAAAGATGAAAATTATTTTTGGGAAAGAAAAAAAACCCAACAACAATAATAAAACTTACCCAAAATATTTATTTTATAATGTGTTTGTAAAAATACCTAACTTTAGTTGTTCATGTATTTGTACTTACAGGAGAAATTCTTGCCGTTTCTGGATATGTTCCAGAAGGAGAGTGTGAGAGTGGAGGTTTGCAAGTACATTATGGAATCTTTTATTAAGTAAGTGGAGAATATTCAGATCAAATGCACTCTGGAGAATCTGGGCAACGTTCTGTAGGATTGTTAGGGAAGATGGACTGAGCCACTGTTTAGTCCACTTATCCTATGAAGATAAATCCAGGCTGCTGGAGGGGGAAACGCATTGGTTTTGTTAATCTATTGATTGACTGCTCAACTGTTCACAATGAAAGCTGAAATTGAATTAATCACGTTGATGCTACTTACTATTGATCAACAAATGGCTTGTTCCATGAGCGTTCTTTCAACTGATGTTGCTTTAATTAGATTATGAAAGGTTTTTTATTCCATCTGATATCACCGTACAGAGCCATTACTTTGGTGTAAAAGAGGAGAAGAGAGTTCCTTGTTACAGGCTCCATTATATTAAAAAAAAGATATTTTCCCAGTTGAAAATGCATTTGTAAGATGAGGCTTCATCTTCAAATATTATAGAAGTCAGATGGTCCTTTTCAATTAATAGGTTCTTGGAAACTTGACCAACCTGGTAGCCTTCTATGTTGTTGTCACTGGCTGGGTGGATGGGGGGAGAGCAGTGGATGTAGTCTACCTTGATTTCAGCAAGGTGTTTGATACTGTCTCTCACGACATCCTTATAACAAAGCTGAGGAAGTGTGGGATAGATGAGTGGACAGTGAGGTGGGTTGAGAACTGGCTGACTGGCAAGAGCACGGAGGATCGTCGTTGGCAGTGCAGAGTCTGGTTGGAGACCTGTAACCAGTGGTGTTCCCCAGGGGTTGGTGCTGGGTCCGGTCTTGTTCAACATCTTCATCAATGACCTTGATGAGGGGATAGTGGCCACCCTCAGCAAGTTTGCTGATGATAAGAAGTTGGGAGGATTGGCTAACACACCTGAAGGCTGTGCTGCCATTCAGCGAGAACTGGACAGGCTGGAGAGCTGGGTGGTAAGAAACCAGATGAGGTTTAACAAAAGCAAGTGTAGAGTCTTGCACCTAGGGAGGAATAATTGCATGCAGCGGTACAGGCTGGGGGATGAGCTGTTGGAGAGGAGCTCTGCAGAGAGGGACCTGGGTGTCCTGGTGGACGACAGGTTGGCCATGAGCAAGCAGTGTGCCCGTGTGGCCAAAAAGGCCAATGGCATTCTGGGCTGCATTAAAAAGAGCGTGGCCAGCAGGTCAAGGGAGGTGATCCTCCCCCTCTACTCTGCCCTGGTAAGGCCTCATCTGGAGTACTATGTCCAGTTCTGGGCTCCCCAGTACAAAAAAGACAGGGATCTCTTGGAAAGAGTCCAGCGGAGGGCCACAAAGATGGTGAAGGGCCTGGAGCATCTCCCCTATGAAGAAAGGCTAAG